>CM045762.1:79637892-80237892 GCA_025200525.1 Camellia lanceoleosa | reverse complement strand
AAATCTTATGAGGGTTGTACATAATAATTCATCGTGTTTTTAATGAAAGCGGCAAAATTGGGGAGATTTGGACACATGTAACCTCTATTTTCTTAACAAGTTGTTACATTGAACCAGTTGATATTTGAGTGATTTGTTCTTCGATGGGTGGATGAGATTATGCTAATAAATTATATAAAATAATAAATTATGAATTTTTTTTTATATTAAAAGATTCAAATCTTACTATTTATTTTTTATTTTTATAATTGTCCCTAATATTAATTAATGGTCCACAAAGAAGCAAATATAAAGCTGGTAGGCACTTTCTCTGAATGAAGAATGGTCAAATAATTCTTGGGTCCAAAATCTAGAACTCTATTATGTTTGTTTGTAATGAAACCTATAAAAGAAAGACATTTACAGGTCACTTACAAAACTTCTTCTGTGGTGTAAGAGTTGGGTTGGACACGGCAAATAAATTACAATCTTTGAATAAGTTTTAATCTTTTTATTTATTTATTATTTATTTTTAGGAGAAATATTAATAAATCTTAAAATATGATTTTATAAATTGTTTAGTCAATTTTTTTTTTATGAGCACAAAGATCAAAGAAATTATATAAAATGGTAGTCACTTACATGTTTGGATTTAATATTTTAGAAATAAAAGTGAGTTTCTCCAAATATGAAATTACACATTTGAACAATCCACACTATAAAGGTTTTGGATTTCCTCTCCCTCTGAAATAAATCTCACATTATGAATAAGAAAGTAACACTCTAATGTAATACTCAAATAACGTAACATTCCAATGTAACATACTAAAAAAACCCATTAGTGTACTTTTTTCAAAACGTAACAACATAACACTCTAAAAAAATTTCTTAATATACTTTTTCCAAATGTAACACTCTAATATAACATACTCCAATATAACTTACAAAAAAAACTTCTTAGTGTACTTTTTTTTAAAAAAAACTCTGTAGTATATTTTTCCCAAACATAACACTCCAATGTAACACACACAAAAATATTAAAAAACTCCTTAGTATATTTTTTCCAAATGTAGCACTCACAGTTTGAAATTATACATTTGTTCAAAACTTACTAAGGAATCTTTGAATTTCTTTTGGAATGGCTTGAAAAAACTCGCATCCTTTTGGAATGGTTTGAAGAATTCTACATATTTTTTTGGAGTGTTACATTGGAGTATTGCGTTTGAAAAAAGTACAATAAAGAGTTTTTGTGTAGGTTACATTTAGCGTGTTACGCCAAGGAGTTTTTTTGAAGTGTTACGTTTGGAAAAAGTACACTAAGAAATTTTTATGTGTGTTACATTGGAGTGTTACACTAAGAAGTTTTTTTGAAGTGTTACATTAAAGTGTTATGTTTGGAAAAAGTACACTAAGGAGTTTTTTTTTTGTACTTTTGGAATGTTCACATTTCAAGTCATTTCAAATAAAAAAAGATTCACATATAAAAATTTATCCCAAATTTAATTCTCATATGTTCTTACCTTTCTAGTGCACGCACACACATAAATATATATATATATAATAGAAATAAGGGTATAATCGTAAACTCAATTTTCAAATAATATATCAAATCCACCTTTCCAAAATCAATGGGATTGATTGGTCTATTAAAAAATTCTTAAGACTAAACGAATCACTATTTCTCAAGATGAGATTTATAGGTAAATTTTTCCTTTTTTTATTGAATTTTTTTTTTTTTTCATTTTGTCAATTTTTTAAAATATTTACCAGACATTTATCTTAAAATATTGAATAATAAGTTGAGAAAAAAAATAAGAAAAGGAAATTTTCATTTTAATTTTGAATTTTTAACTTAAGGACTTTAAGTTAATTTGGTAATACGTTAAAAAAGGCAAAAATTAAAAAATCACTGCAAAAAAAGGTCAACATTTTTGCTAATTTTATATACGTCTTTTGTAAATTGTCAAAATTAATTAAAATAGTCAATTTTCAAAATAACTCTAAATCTAAGAGTTTCAAAATTAAAATTTAAAAAAGAAAAATATTTAATATTTAAAATTTTATTTTTCACAGATTGTCCAATAGTACAAAGAGATATGATATTGCAGTGGACTCTTTCTTCGTATTGTGCAAGTTGGAAGGTTCCACCTTTAACATCATAAAATTTTCCAATAGTATAATATGATGATTAATATTGTATTTATCATCTTTTTATATTATTTTTAGAGTACCTGTTCATGTGTTAATAGATTATTAGTGTAATGAATCCTACCACTCATGTCAATCTCCAATACAGTCTACGAAGCATAAAAACTTCTAAGAAAGATAATGTGTCGTGTCTGAAACAAACATGACACGACACTCATTAGACACTTTACGATACTAGAGATCTGAACTATTTATATTTTAGACTACAACATTGTTAGCAAAAATTTGGTTTGGGGCAAATCAAAAGGGTTGATTCGACAGAGAAACCAATTTTCACAAATAATAAACAGATCGAACAATTGTGGTTGAAGGTTGTAATTTGAACAAACAAAAGATTAAACACACTGAAACTTCAATTAATAACACCCAAACTTGTTACTTAATCATAATAATCAAATTACAAGCATCAAGCATCATGATCAATAGGGTACAAGAACACTGGCTACAAGAACTAATTATTGATCTACTCCTAATTACATGTACTGAACTACTCCTAGATAAATTACATTACTCCTAGATTTCACAAGTGTTGTGAATTGGGATGAAGGTCTTTTTCTCTTTGAATTTCCAACTCTCATACTACTTTGTTGGCCATGCCAAACAGCCATGTGTTCATCTACTGGTACCTTCCACTTGCCCATGATCTATAATTGCTGCAACTACCTTCCACTTCTTTTCTCCTTGGAATTACCACATGTCATGCCCTTGGCCTTTCTCTCCAAGCCACTATCTTCATGCCCATGACTCTTGGACCCTTACAACTAGGGCTGCAAATGAGCCGAGCTCTGCTGAGCTCGAGCTCGGCTTGATAAGTAAATAAACTCGAGCTCGGCTCGGCTCGGCTCGGCTATACTCAATAAGATTTTTTTAATATTATTTATATTATTTAAATAAAAAATATTATTAATATTATTTAATATAGAATTAATGTATTTTTACTATTATATATATATATATTTATATATTATTTAATATATAAATAATATATTTATTATATAATTTAAATAAGGATAAACCAGCCAAGCTTAACGAGCTAAGCTTATTCGAGCTCGAGTTCAGCTCATTTACTACACGAGCCTAATATTCGAGCTCAAGCTCGAGCTCGGCTCGTTTACTAAATGAGTCAAGCCGAGCCAAGACCTTAATGAGCCGAGCCGAGCCTAGCCGAGCCTGTTCATAAACAGCTCGGTCCATTTGTAGGCCTACTTACTGCCCATGTACATGCTCTTCCATATACCTTTCGATAGAGAATTTGAATTTTTGGTGCTAAGAAATGTTTAGACCATTCATGTGAAAAATTAGGCCAATTTGATAACCATTGTAACACCCCGATATTTATGCCATATTATTTGTTACCAATCCATTATTATTGTCCAATTTTATGACATTCATGTAAACAAGAAATAAAAGTAAACAATTTTTATAACCTGAAATCCATCATATCCTCATAGATTCCTCTTCAAGTTCTTTATAATAATTTCCTATACACAAAAATATATAAATATATATATTTATACATACATCAAATTGCCATAAGGGCGTACATCTTTCAAGGCTAAGAGCCTTGATCACAACAAATAAAATCCTATCTCGACACATAAGCTCGATAGCTGTAGGCAAAAAATCATCCAAAGAAGTTTCAGTGCTCTATGTAAAGTTCAATTCACTTTTCGACGATAACTTGGTTCATCTCCTTCACCTAGAATTTTAGGATATGTAGCTCATAAAAAGGGAGTGAGTTTCTATGCCCAGTAGGAAATAAACTTAACAATATCTATATATCAATGTTCGATATGATTATGCTCATGCTATGCCATGTCGTGTATATGACTCAACTTCATTTTGAAAGTCAATTGTGAAATGCATAATTAGTAACCTATCTTCACCCAACATTATTACCCATTGTCATAACCAAAGAACTTTAATTTTTGTATTAAAGTCCTCCCCACATTTAGTGACCACCAAGCACAGTAGGACAAGTGGGCACCTCCTACTTTTGAAAACTTCCACATTTATTGGGCGTCAAGCACGGAGGGGCAATTGGACACAAATTTCATTTTAAAAACACCTCCACACTTTTCGGTCATCGAGCATAGAGGGGCAATTGGACATCCATCAATCGTTTCAACCATATCCTCGAGGCATTTAGCACAGAATACTAATAACATCCCCACATTTTCTAGCCTTCGAGCATGAAAAGGCAATTAGGCACCTCAATATATACAACACATTTACAAAACCACATACACACTTTTAAATTACTCAACACTTAGTCCAAAAACCATATGAATGCAATGCAATGTATGAGTTTCCAAATATTCTAATTTACCAAAACATAATTTAGTTATACAAGAAATTAACAAATGAGAACTAGTGAAATATTCCGTAAATCCATGAATTCAAGTCTTTCTCATTACCAACAACAATCCCATGCAAGACACTACTTTACATCCTTAAAACATTCCAAAGTCTCCATATGATTCACTTCTATGAATCCTTAATAATATCATTATAATTAATCCCTCACCCACACACACATATATATATTCAAGGAATATCAGTGAAATTTCAACATAAGGCACTAATTGGCTCAAACTCTCTTTTAATTTAAAAATCTCAAATCTAGGGTTTTAAGAAAATTAGGGGTTTTTTCTCATTTCTTTATTAAATCCTCAAATCATCAAATATTATTCATCAATATACCAAAACATTAACACATTTCAAAAATTTGAGTAAAAACCCTATTTTTGTACAGAAACAACTTTCCATGAAAGTTTTCTAACTCATTTTTTACCACCCTTAAGACTTGGGTGCCTCAGGTTGAACACTCGATGATGAAATAATACGCTATACAAAACGTTCAATTTCTTCAGCAAAAAGCTTTGGTTTTGAGTTTCTAAATCCCAACCTTACACCTCATTTTGACCAAAACTATTTTAGACCTTAAAACCCACTTTTCAAAATATTTTTCTAAATGCTTCTACGATGTTCCGAGGCTCGCATATCGATTAAAATATTGCACTTTTTTGTAAACCGAGTAAGGACAAAGTGGACATAAATAGAAAGGATGTGAAATCTTTGAAAAATATTTAAAAACATCTTATTTATAGGTTTGGAGTTGAAAGAAATAAGAGGAGATGGAAGAAAACTAGTTTAGGAAAAGGTTAGGCATCAAACCATTAAGAAAGAAATGAGCAGCTTTCACTAAATTAAACATATTTCTTTGTACACTTAGAATTTAGATGTGAGGCTACCACCATTAGAAAGTAGACTTCTGGGGATTTAATTTAGACTCAAGAATCACCTAAAAATGAGTCTAGATGAGGGAGATATACCTGTTTGAAGTCGGGCTTGTAAACAGATTTTTTTTTGCAAGTAGCTAGCCAGCCAATTAAGTAGCGCCGGCCAGTTGATGAGAAATCCGGCCATTTAGAGTGGCCGGCCAGCTAGGTGTCCCAGCAGGCAGATATTTATAGCCAGCTATCCCCCCCATGTGCATGTCTTGCACCAGCTATCTCTATACAGATATTTCTGACAAGATAAGCTGTTTTTATATATATACAAGCCCACCCCTCTTGATTTTAGGTTAGAAAATTTTGCTAAGAGCCTAAAGCTTGCCAAACACTATCCCTCTCTATCTTGCAATATATATACACTATACATACACTCCCTAAACCAATATTTTGAGTCTTCTTGCTGAGATTATTATGCTAAATTTTCAACCCTTGATAGTGAATTCCTTGTGGTTTGTGAACAAAAGAGTAACTCATCTTCAAGAGGTATAACTTTTTCCATCTTTACACTACTTCTTCCTTCTCTTTTCTTGCGATTTTTACACTATCTTTGGACTATTTTTGTGGGCTGAAACTTGTGATTTAAAAGCTACCAAGGGTGGAGGGGTTAACCGCCCTTCCTTGAACCTTATTCCAAGCTTATATCCTTGTGTTTCCTAATTGTTTCTCAACCTTTAGCTACTGATTTTAAGAGTTTTTAGAGACTAAAACATGTGATTTTAAGGTGTAAAAAGCGAAGGGGTTAGCTACCCTTCCTTAGGCTTCCTTACTAGCTTTGTTCCCTTCTTATTTTTTCTTACTTTTTCTAGCTTTCCGAGATAATTTTCAGCACTATTTTGACTAATTTTGGGGTTGTTTTAGTGTGTTTACTTAGTTTATGCTTTGCATAATATGCTTGTGTTATTGTAAGTCCTCATAGGTTTGGTGATTTAGGCCTTAGACACTAATCTATTTGAGTTGATAGCTTTTATTTCATAGATTTCATACATATACTCACACTTGCAATAATCGTCTCTACAGCCTCCCTCTTTCTTTTTTTTTTCTTTTTTTTTTTATTTTTTTATTTTTTTTTTATTTTTTAAGAGTTGTTTCAAACAATTGATTGTCGTTCAAGGCATGAGAAAGAGACCTTCCATGCTTAATGGTTTAATCTCTTCGGAGGTTCATTACTAGGGCATTACATCTCTCTCATGCTAAGTGCAACTTCTTGTTTGACACTTCTCTTCATTAGTGGACGTAATTATCACTTGTGGACAAAATGAATAAAGAAAGGCAAGATAATGTAAAAGAGGTTAAAATTGGGCTAAAGAAGTAAAAAGAGCAATAAAATCAAGTCGGGTTCAATCAGACGTTAATTGAACCTATTGCCTCTTAACTCATTACGTACTCTCTAGTAACGTTTAATGGTTCAAGAAGCAATATCTACCACTTCCCTTGAGATAACTCCATGATAGGGAGGAGGTCTTGTCGGTCTTTCATTTCAATTTATTGAGCTTTGTCCTATCGGTCATGGATCATCATGCAACAACTTTGCAACAATTGATGGTTTGTGAATCGAGTTTACTTCTCTATTGATAAACATCTCCCAAGAAACACTCTGTTTTTGCTTTGTTTCCTTTCTATTGTAGCAGGGCAATACCTCAAAATAGTGGCCGGCTGGCCACCATTCATGTCCGGCCGACCACTTTTCAAGGCCGGCCGGCAACTCTATTTTATGCAAGCAATGTCATTTTCATGACAAAACAAAGCAGAAGCTGAGGCAAAAACTGAATTATTTTCTGACTGTGAAGAAAACAAAATCTGACAGCATAACAGAACAGTTTCGGGGAGGATGTTCTCGGTTGCACGTGTGATTCTTCGACTATCGTTCAAGTTCATCAACTTGTAGCTCTTGAATTACTTAGTGTGTTGTAATTAATTAGTTAAATTCCCTTTGTAATAGCTAGTTAGTTTAATTAGTTAATTCGGTGTTGTAATAGTTAGCTTAATTAGGACATTTATTCGGATCTTATATGAGGGTAAACTTGTAATATTGTGTATGTCTTCCAACCCCCATTTCTTTCTCCCTATTATTTATTTGTTTATGATGGTTGTATATAGCATAATATTTTGGTTTCATACCATTCCCATGACTTATATCATCCATTTTCGCATGCATTAGGTTTGGTTTATCATTCTAACCTTGTTATTTCCTACTTACTTGAATACATGCGTTGTCACATGCTTTGAGTTAATAAACTGAACCCGTTAGTTGCATTTGGTCACTTGCATATTAGGGCATGCATTTTTTTTTCCTAACCATTTTCTCCTATTTTGGCTTGCCTCGGTTGAGTACTAGGTAAGCGTTTTTTGCTTTAGCATATTGCATGTATGTTTGTGTTGCCATATCAAGCATGTTTACCATGAGGCTAGGTGCTTAGTTGATATATCTCTTGAATGCCGGTGGATGAAGGCTATTTCGCTTAGGTTTGGATGATTTGATTAATGTAAATGTGAGCTTACTTTTTCAAGTAGCTCATATTCACAACACTTTTCAAAGTAAACATGAAATCAAAGCACTCCAAATTAAGCAACATAGTCTACATTTGTTTGACTTCACATAGTAAAGTTAGCATAATAAATCGAAACAGGAGCATATAATGTACATAAGATTCACATCATGATTAGTAGAAGTTGATCTTTGATCGGGTGAGTGGGGTGCTCAATTCATGACCTTCCCCTCTCATACCTAAGTTCCTGAGATGAGACACTTTGGTTATGATGGACAAGTGGCCTTTGGCACGAGTCACGGGTTTCCTAAATTTTTCAAAAATATTTAGGTGGCAACTCTAAAATCTAGTAATACAGTCCACTTCTGGCATCCTTAATAATAAATGGATTTTCTAAAAATTGTCAAATTTGGACTCATTTGTGTTCTTTCTATTTCACATTGCACTCGTGAAACCAAATTCAGAACCATGGAAGTCCGAATTGGAGGGCTATCGTATCCAAGGAGACTAAGCCCCTCCGAGGAACACGAGAAACCAGCTACAGTCACAAAATCACACTAAATCATAAATATGTGTGGTTAAGAGAACCCCCTACCTCAAAAAGGTGAGCAAACAACAAGACCCAAACAAGAACTTCGACGGAATTGCACTCCAATCGGTCAATATCACGATCTACACTTCTCTTTCACTCTTTTTGCAAGATCTATGGTGAATACTTAGTAAAATGAGATGAAATCTAAGGGTTTAGGGCTAGGGTTTTTCGGACATGGAGGAGTAAGAGAGAGAAAAATAAGAGGAAATGAGCAAAAAGTGGGTTTTATATTGGCTAATTCTGAACAGACCACTCGAGTGACCACTCTTGCGCTTGAGCGTTAAAGACACAACACTGCTCAAGCATAGAACTCATACTCCTAGAATCTCAGACCTACAAAAGTATTGGATGACCCGCACGATCACTCAAGAAAACACTTCTTCATAGAAAATTTTTAAACTGTTACAACTGTAATGACTCGGATTCTAATTTGTATCGGAGTGGTGTTAATTGGTACTCGTCACCTCAAAATTGTATGGTTGTCGGACTCTTGGCATTGATGGGTCGACAAGTGAACTTTAAATATTATAATTGAGGATCCTTGGGCAATATTTGGAACCTTGATTGAAGCTTTAACAAAGTGTTTAGGCAAGAGTAGAACAAAAGCCCCAAAATTGAGTTTTCGTTTTTGACCAACCTTCACTCTTTTGCCCTTTCCTCCTTCTATACTTTGAATTTGAATGTGAGGCTAGAAACATTGGAAAGCTTATTTCTGGGGCTTCAATTTGGACACAAGAACGACCTAAAACGAAGTTTGAACGAGAGACTTATACCTGTTTGAATTTTGAGTTTCTATACAGGAAGCAAGCTCGCTCGAGTGAGCTTTTCTTCGCTCGAGCGAACTGCAGGATTTTCAGAGATTCTGGGAGCTTCTTTTCCACGCTTGAGCCAAGCTTCCTTCGCAGCGACCAGGTTGCTAACAGATATTATAAAGTGACTTTTTGGTCTAAAAACTTTATTTTTTCTCCATCTCTTCTCCTTCCATCCTCTAAACCTGAAACCCTAACCCTCCAAACTCTTGATTTCTCTTCTTTTTACCAAAGATTCACCCCAAATCTTTCAAGAAGGTTGAAGAACAAGCATGGATCAAGACTGTTACCGATTATTTTGCAATTTCATTAGAGTTTCAAGATGGGTCTTCATCTTTACCTTCCAATCTTGAGGTAGGGATACTTTTACCCTACTATTTCTTCATTTTGAAGAGATTTCATGGTATTGTTGTGACCTATGAGCTAATTTGAGGATATTGTTGGAATAAACCCATGTTTTACACAAACAGACCGTTTTACTTGACTTTTGCTTGAAATTTCTTAACTCCTTTGTCAAAACATGTATATAAATGTTGTTAAAACCTATATCTATGATGAAGGAGAAAATCCCCCAAATTTGATAAACCCTAAATTCTCAATTTGAGTAGGAAACACTAAATTGAATGGAATTTCGTTTGATTCATGGAATATTGTGAATAATAAAGAGATGAAAGATGTGAATGTGGATATGGTAAAGGAATTGTGACTTGAATGTTATTGTTATTTGAATATTATGTGGTGTTTCATCTATTGTGATGAAGGATGCTTGTTGATGGAATTAAAATGTCATAGAATGGTTAATTGTGCATGAGTCCGGGTAAGAGTCGGTTTTGAATAATGTGGTGTTGTGCTGGTACCCGCGTGCGAGGAGTTTAAAAGGTGCCCAAATGCCCTGTCTAGGCTTATTGCTGGACGAATGTGGGAAAAATATTTTTGGATGTCCACACAGTCCCGTCGTATAATAGCCGGCGAAAGTGGAAAAATGGATGGTTTTTTTTTTAGGAGCCTACTTCCCAGTGTATAATAGCTGGCAAATGTGGGGATGGTTTTTGAAACTAAAGCAACTTGTGTTGGACTCTTATATGGGACTCATGGTTTGTTTTCCATTGACATGATTGTTTAAATGTGGTGTTGCAAAGGTGTGAAATGTAATTGACCATGCTTAATCGTTATGCATTTGCATAATTAGTGAAGATTACATGTGTCCATAACTCCTTATTATGCTTTGTCTCAAGGATGCCATAAATTTATTCAAATGATTAAATACTTGGTTAAATATATTCCTCTAGGTATATAGCTCACCCTTATTTTATTTTTCAAGAAATAATGTTGTACAACTCATAGTGGTGACTTGAAGTAAGTCGTGTTGGGATTGTCAATTGAGAATATTTTGTCAGAAGACTTATAGTTTTGTACGGAATTTGTTAGATCTATTTTGTTGTTGGCTTGTATACCCAAGAGGGTTCATCTTTTGTAATTGTCATTTTGTTTGTAGAACTTGGAGTTGGGTACAAGGTTTCATGGATATGTAAACGTGGAAATTATAAATTTAGATCTTAGTTTAGTGAACATGATGGCTTTTGGAGTAAGTTGTTATATTGGTTGCGATGGTTTCATATATGAAATAGTAGGGCGGTACAGATTGGTATCAGAGCATTAGGTTCAATTACCTTAGGCTCATGGGAAGTTACTTTTGTCACAATGGGATTCCTAGGCTAGGATGGGATGTTTATGTGCCTTGTGTGCCTTGTGTATATATGTGGTTATATGTGTATGGGGTTAACTTCTGAGATATAGCTTCTATCTATTGCACTGATTGAGATCCTTTTGAAAAGGCATTTGATCAATGCTTTTTCCACTTGGAGGTCCTTGATTGCCATGGGACTGGCTAATATCTTAGGAGGGTAACCTGTATGTGCTTTACGTGATGGCATGACAATGTGGATGGTCTTATGTAAAAGTATATATTTGTGTAAATGCTTGTTTGGATGGTGTGTAGAGCATGAAAATCTTGAGTAGGGCACCTTGGTGTGTGTCACATAGGTTAGACGTTAGCATTGGTTGTGAGTTGGCATAGGTTTGCCCTGGTAGTGGTTGGCATGTCTTGAGAGGTAGCAATACTTTTGAATCCTTCATGGCAGTGTGAGTGGTTATGGCACGGTAGGGACTATAATGGGTGAACAGAGACTGATTAATTGAGAATTTGTCTAATTTGGAATCTAGAAGAGAATTTGTTTTTTGGAAAGTGAGCTAAATGTAGAGTTTTGAGGTAAATTAGACCATGGATAATAAGTGAAAAAGGTTGTAATAATGGTGTTGCATCTCTAGTAGTGGAGACAGTGACTTGAGGGTTGGTGGTTTGTTATTAATGGATGAGATATTGAGCGCTAGAATTGATTGCTCTCTAGAAATTATGGTGCAGTGCATAAGTAATTGGTCTTGATGCTTGATTATTGGAATCCTTGAGTAGAAAAGAGTATTGTCAATTGAGTGGTGTAGTTATTATATCGGAAGGCGTGATGGCATAATAAATGTTCTTGAAGAAGCTCTTGGAGTTAACTTGGGAGGTTATTTTGGTTCGATGGGGCATGTGACTAAAGTGTGTTGGATTGGTTGGTGAAGTCGGATCGGTGTGTCCTTATGAAAATTAGTGCCTGATGGTTTGGGAATCATTGATATTAATTTTTGTGGCTACTTTTGACTATGAATTAGAAGTTCGTAATGGTTGAGGGTATATGTGAGTATTTTGGTTGGGCTTAGAAAGTGTTTATGATGACATAGTTTCAAATATTGAGATGAAGATAAAATTTGGTTATTGTAGCTTGTTTATGAGGTTGTTACATGTCAAGTAAGTCACTAATTGGGGTGTACATGCGTAGATTTCCTCGAGTAAGAGTTATCTTAATTTTTCTTTTGGGAGCTTAAGCTTTTGACTTAGTTTTCCGTTGTACTATGAGCATGGAGGAGATTATAGGTTGCTAGTGGGTCAGTGTAGCATCATCATTGCACTTGGTTTTATGTTTGTCCCACCTTGAGTGTTTGGATTTAGCTTGGATTCAAGGGTACTTGGTTTCCCTTGGTAAAAGAGGACGATTCCTTATCTTTAGTTTTAATTGAGAGCATTTGTTGGTGATGGTATTTTGTATTTCCCTTGGAGGAAGGAGCTAGTGTGAAGGGTGTTTTTGTTGTTGTTTTTAGTCTTGAAACTTATTCTTGGATGACTTGGATGTGCCTTACTCTTGTGGGAATGTTAGTGGTATCTTCAGAATGAATGGTTGGAGTATGCCTCGCGACCACTACTTTTGGAATTTTATATCGGAATGGTTTGACTATTGGTTTCAGACGGCCTTTTGAAGTTGAATGTGACAGTGTGATTGTTGGTTGATGTAACCTTGACGTGAATCATGCTAGCCTTGTATTTGTTTCACTATGGAAATAAAATAAATTTGTGAGGTGCTTATTTGATAGGAGATAGGATCTGTTAGCTGGTCTAAGGGATTGTATCATTGTTTAGTACTATGTGGATGGTGTCAGTAAGTTATTGTTAAGTATAAGTTGGGCATTGTGAATTACTGTAGTACTAGTATAGTGTTGTGTGCTAATTTTGGGGTAGGTTCCATGGTGTGTCGAATTTAAGGAATAGGTGTTGATGTGAGTTAGCTTGTTGACTTGGAGTGCTGAATATGGTTTAGTTGTATACCTAGCCGTGAAAGAGCCCAGAATGAACTTAGAACATATTAATGGAAGTTTTTGGTGAACACCACGTAGAAGTAAAACTAGTTGACTTGATGTTGATAGGTTATGGAGGTTGTTGGTAGTTATTGGTGGTAAGTTTATTAACTGTTGTGTGGAAAGGAGTTGGTGGGTGAGTATTTTTCATGAAAATTTGTGTTTGGTGTTAATTCTTAGAATCACTCTTACCTAAAGGATAGAAATTGTGAATATAAGAAGTGTACATGAGTATTTTGGGTTAAGTTTGGTGTGTGTGATGACGGTATTTTCATGCAATAGAAATGGGAATTATATTGTAGCCCTTGCTTTTTTGTTATAAAAAAAATTGTTTCGTATCCTTGGAGTAAGAGTTGTAAACTCTTTATATTGATCCTTTATTTTGCTACAAGACTGGTGAGAAATTGTGTTGTTGGTAGGTTGATCGAATACAATTATTGAGTTTACTTTGGATGTATTTGACCTTTAGTGGTAAGTGGTTTTCTTAATTATATGATATACAGTTAGCGTGAGGATCCTCTAGAGTTTCTTCTTTAATGATCTCTTAGAGTGAACAATCGAAGGGCTGAGATTCTTCCTCGCCAAAACGACGTCGTTTTGGCGTGAAATTTGAAAAAAAAAAAAAAAAAACTCAGATTTGTCTCTGTTTTCTTCTTTTTTTCTTTCCCCAAAACCCTGTTGAATCAAATGAAACCCAGTTGAACGTCGTCGAGATGGCTCCACAGCTGTCGCGGAGATCTGGAAGAGTTTCTATCGTTGCCTTCGTCTTCGATCCGTCGACGAGCTGAACAATCTCCTTCGCCGATCTCCATGTCTGGCTATCTCCATCGTCTTTGATTCTGTCTTGAAGAAACTAAAATCAATCAATGGGAATAAAAATTAAATCCACTATCAACCAAATAAGTTGACACTAATGGTCTCACAAAACCACCCTTAGGTGAATTCCAATAATCACAAATAAACCTCACCAAATAGATGAACCAAAATCTTTTTGTAATCAAACCCTAATTGTATCCCAATTGGATTGGGCCTCCACAAATATAATATATAAAAATATATTATACTAAACCAAGCCAAATTAAAACTCTTTTTCCAAAACCAATTGGGTTCCACACTCCAATAAGGAGGTATACCCAACAATTCTGGTGGAGACATCAACCATAAGTTCGACACTTTAAATGTTTGTCCCTCGACAAAGTCTTTGTCAACATATTATTATCATCTGAACCTTTTCGAGTTGCAACAATTTGAATCTAACACATCACGAATCCAATGGTATCTCACATCAATGTGTTTCGATCTCGAATGAAAGGTAGAATTTTTACTCAAGTGAATAGCACTTTGACTATCACAATAAAGCACATACCTTTCTTGCTTCAAACCCAACTCTTGCAAAAATTTCTTCAACCATAACTCTTCTTTGCAAGCATGGCAATAAATTCAACGTTGAGAGAGCAACACATTTTTGTAATTTAGATTGCCATGAAAGTCATCAAATACCAGTAGATTTCCTAGAATCAACATCAGAACCCATCAAGCATCGGTTTACCATCCCAAAACACAAACACACCTTGAAGTCCTCGAAGATATCTTAGAATCCATTTTATGTTCTTTAGATTAGAGAAAAGCGACTCACCACACCAGCGTGAGCAATATCCGACCTTGTACAAACCATGGCGTACATCAAAGAACCAAAGCATAAGGAACTTTCAACATCTCTTCTTTGTCTTTCTCACTTGTAGGACATTGATTCGAACTAAGTTTGAAGTGACAAGTGGACAATTGCTTTATCCATGTTGAATCTCTCAAGAACTTTCTCAATGTAGCTCTCTTGAGACAACCAAATCCCTCTTTGCGATCACGAACAATTTTCATACCAAGTATTTGCTTTGCCAAATCTTTCATAGCAAAAGATTTACTCAACTCCAATTTCAACTTGTTAATCATGGTAGAATCTTGACCCACAATTAACATGTCATCAACATAAAGAATAATAAATTTTCCATCCGGAAATTTTTCAGTGGTTTTAGAAAAGTCATTATTCATCATGAAAGAGTCAAATTTTTGTACCATTTGCTTGAGGCCATACAAACTTTTTTTCAATTTGCAAACAAATTTCTCTTTCCCTTTCTCTACAAAACCTTTTGTTCCATGTAAATTTCTTCTTCAAGATCACCGTGAAGAAATGCGGTCTTTACATCAAGTTGCTCAACTTCAAGGTTCATACTTGTAGCCATGCCAAGTACAACCCGAATAGAAGACATCTTCAAAATCTCGTCAAAGTCAATGCCTTTCTTTTGCCCAAAGCCTTTCATTCTTCCTATCATTCTTCAATTTGAAAACCCACTTATTTTTCTTCACTAAATCATAAGTGTGATTTTCAAGTAAGGAATTCATCTCCTCTTCCATAGCCTTTTTCCAATCATCTTTCTTTGCATGCTCAATTGCTTCTTGGTAGCTCTCAAATCAACACAAATTCATTGGGAGGATACTTTCTTGAAGGTTCCTTGTAGACTCAACTCAAGTTGTGGTGGCGGTTCTTGAGTTGGATGCTCTTCCTCAATTTCGCTCAACTTCATTAGGATTAGCATCATCCATCTTCAATATTTCATCATCAAAGATGAATGAGATGGATCCATGTCAATGAGATCACTAGTTTTTGGCTCGGTTGATCACCTTTACCAAAGTCTTCAATTGTTTGGTCTTCAAGAAACACAACATCAAATGACTTTCTTGTCGGATCCCATAATCTATAAAAATACATTGTCTTGACTTACTATCAAGCTTGGACCTCTCATCCTTTGGAATGTGAACAAAAGCTCAAACACTCTCAAGTGCTCATAAGACACATCTTTGAAACTCTTTCAGAACATCACCATTCAAAGGATAGCAAGGAGATAAATTGATCAAAGGATCTTGGCAATTTAGCTTGTGAAAGCAAACACCTTATTCTTTCCACAATGGTGCGGTTCATCCTCTCGCCATTTTGTTGAGGAGTCTTCTTAAATACTCATCAAATGGCCCAATGTATTCACCACCATTGATGCACTTCAATTTTCTTTCAACCATAAATGCTTAAATACTTCTAGAACTTGATCTTTAGTTTTTAGTAGATAAGCTTTCCTTGAATAATCATCAATGAAAGTAACAAAATAAAGTGCACCACTATGTGTTCTAACTTTTAAGGACCACAAACATCCGAATGAATCAACTCCAAAACCTTTTCTTTTCTAAAAGCAACATTTTTATGAAAAGAAACTCTATGTTGTTTAAACAATGAACACAAGTTTTAAGATGTGTACCTTTCAAACCGGTAGAAGCTCTTTCTTGAACAATACTTGTTTCACTAAGTATCATCTTCAAGTGCATTGACAACACCTTTACAAATTTTTCCTTGCATCGAATAAAGTGTATGAGTCTTCTTGCACTTAGCCACCACCAAAGAACCCTTTGTGAGCTTCCATATTCCATCACCAAATTTGTTGTTGAAGCCTTCATCATCTAGCTTGAGATCAAATTACATGCCTCACATCTTTAAGCAACAAAATTTGTTTCCAAGCAAACATCACCCATTAATCTTGGACAAACCTTCATTACCCATTACCATAATCTGTAGTGAAGAAATCAACTCGAGAAGTCACATGAAAAGAAGCACCGAATCAATCAAAATTGATACAATCATCTTTGTGTCTTCTTGCTTCTTATCCACACTTTTGTCACGCCTTTTCTCTTTATTCTTGAGCTCATGTGCCCTTTCTCATGGCAATAATAACACTCAATGTCTTTCTTTGAAAAAGAACCATCTCTTGACTTGTCACGGCTTTGATCACGACCATGACTCTCACAACAAATGCTTATTTTCTTCTAGTTTCTTCATTCAACAAGCTACTAGTGACTTGAAGTCTAACTAAGTAGCATCAAAACTCATCATCAAAAATAATTTTCATAGAAGCAAGTTGGTTAACAATACTCTTTATTTCATTTCTTTATATTTTAAATTAACCAACTTGATTTTCTATCATAAAGACTCTCTAATTTTTCCATAAATCATGATCAATCCATTGTTAAGCCTCTTCCACTCATCATCTTTCATATCCTCAATGGGTCCATACAAGTCTTTACAAAATAATAGGTCCTCCATTTTAGTTTTCCAAGTTACCCAATTGCTTCCATTGAAGCTAGACATATTGATTTACACAAATAAATAAAAATCAATCAATAAAATTAAATCAAAGACACTAATGGTCTCATAATCACAAATAAACACAAATATAATATATAAAAATATATTATAAATGATGCTTGTGTTGATTTAATCTTCTTTTGCATCTCTGATTCCCTCAGTTTTAAAGCTGCTTTTGTGTCTTTGATTCTCTTTAAAAAAAAAACCCCTAATTTTTGTGTTCTTCACTTTTTACCAACTGGTTCTGGGTTTCATGTTTTGTCGGTGTATATGCTCAAACTAAATGTAGTTGTGTGTTAAATTGAAGATCACTTTAATGATCTAAGTACTGGGTAAGTAAAGTTTTCAAATTTTTAGATTTTGATTTTTCTTGCTATTTTAATTTATATTTACTTCAATTCATTGTTGGGAAAATAAATAAGTTAAATTATAAAATTAATAAAGCCTCTGGTATCTGACCTGGGTTTTTTTTGGTTATATATTTATACGTATATATATATATATATCCCAGATTTTTTTGTTTTGGGGGAAGAGGGGTTTGCAGATCTACTTATTTTAGCTGATTTTTGCTCATCTGAATTCACAGTCGGAGTGCTTACAATGACATCTCTCAGTAGAGAGCTTGTGTTCTTGATCTTACCTAGATGAAGAAAAGTTCAACGAGACTGTCCACAAGTAGGTGTTTTTGTATTGAACTAATGTGCATACAACTTGTTTGTTTATTTGTCATAGGAGTTTTCCTAGTTTTTTTTTTTTTTTTTTTTTTTTGGGTAATTATTTATTGATCTTTTTTACCTTAAATGGGTCCTCTTAATACTTAGGCTTGAACAAGAATGGGTTTTTCTTTAACATGAAGTATTTTGAGGATGAGGTGCACAATGGAAACTGGGATGAGGTTGAGAAGTACCTCTCTGGTTTCACAAAAGTCGACGACAATCAATACTCCATGAAGATATTTTTTGAAATAAGGAAGCAGAAGTATCTTGAGGAAAGAAAAAAAAACGAAGACAAATCTGAGTTTTTTGTTTTTTTTTCCAAATTTCACGCCAAAACGACGTCGTTTTGGCGAGGAAGAATCTCAGCCCTTCGATTGTTCACTCTAGGAGATCACTCTAGAGAAGAAACTCTAGAGGATCCTCACGCATACAGTTATGCCTACTAGAGGGTGATCCCTTATTTCAACTTTATTCTATAACGTTTGTAAAGGTAAGATCTTAGAAGAAGTTATTCGGTGGACTCCTTGTAAGAAAATAAAATGGTACGAAGTGCCTTTGTAATCTGGTTAGTTATGAAAATGGTGTTGGAGTGACTATTATTGACCTGGAAATTCTTTCAAGTGAAGTATTTGCTGGTGTACCCTTTCATCTTGAGTTGTATAGGCTTTTAATGAAAGGTTTGATATGATGGTTGGTGTTATTGTTTTATGACTTGAGAAATTGTGAGAAGTAGATTTTAATTTCATTGGGTAAGCCGCAATGAATGAGCTTTTGAGTTAAATTATTTTCTGGGATGGAGCAACGGTAGTAGTGATTGGATTGAAGTACAGAAAGCACAATTTTGTTAGAAATTTTAAATTAGAGGCGTAGTACCATCTTTAATGGTGAGAGCATTTGTTATGGTGTAAGTTTGCGTTATAAAAGGTGTTGAATTTGGGTTTGACCTCCTAGGACATCGTAATCTTAGTATGGTGGGGAGCCGTGATTTAACTTTGGAAGTAAATACCATGGCATTAACTTTAGAGAATGTGGTGTATTGTGCAAGTATAGGTTGATGATTTTTCTTTATGTGGTGTTAGTAATTGTGGTGTTAGTGAGTGTGTGTGTCACTCAGGGGAGTGACAAGCCGTGAAAAATTGCTTGGAAATTGTTTTTAGTTGATTGTGTGTGATTCCCCAAAATGAGGTTAATGGTGAAAATTGTGATGCAAATATAAAATAAATGAAGAGTAATTGGTAGATTTTGGTGGTGGTTGTAAATGGGATGTGATTTTCCTAAACTCATGATGTTTAGTCTATTTGTGTTGTTATGTGTGGTTATTGTTTGAATAATTATGTGTGGTTATTGTTTGAATAACTATAAAGAAATTGTGGCATCACTATAGTGATGGGATTATTGATTGGGTGACGATTGAGAGTCACCAGTTGAAATATGCTACAGAATGTAATTGGGAATGGAGTTCTTTCATTGAACATGATCTTGTTTTTACCGAAATTGGGAATATATTATGATGGATGAACCAGCTAGTAAATGTGAAACAATTATTAATAATGCATATTGAGACTTATGGTGTGTATGATTCTTAATAACCTCAAAATAAATAAATATATCTTTTCTTAAAACCCAGTACTTTTACAAATCATTCGTATGTATTTAAAACATTTTCATATAAAGTCTTCTACCATGAATGATCTCCTTTAAAAATTCAAAGGTCAAAAAATATATTTTCGGATGTTCTTTTTCTTTTTGGTTATTAAATATTTTAAGATCACAAGTGAGTAATAAGAAGGCTTAATACCAGTTGTGTTGCAAGCATGAGGTTTGAGGTGCTTGGTTTCGTTGAGTTGTGCTTTGTTGAAGGCCATGATTGGCAGATAAAACATTTATTAAAATATTTTCTTCTTATAAAAAGGGATTGTGGACTTGGGTTATAATGTGAGGTAATTGTTTGGAAAATTGTTGCCAAGAGACCGATAGTTGTTTCTTGGGGTGTGAATGTAAGGTGAAAGCTCAGTCTCCTAAGGTTCTACATTGTTAGGCAACTAAAAATTATTTTCTTGAGGTTAAGTTTGTTTGAGATACGATTGTAGGGTATGTTAGTGATGCCTTCACTTGACTTCTTGTTTCATTGAATTGATGAATTCTTGTGGGTTGTTAAAGATAATTATGTGAATGAGTTGAAAAAGAGGTTCACCACTTTGGAGTTGTCATTTGTATTATTTGGGTGTTATCAGAATATGAGTGTGGGACTGAAATATGGAAGTTTTCTTTAGTTTTGAGTTAGATTTTTGGTGTGGTGAGTGTAAACCAATTGAGAGTTGTTTCTTGTCCAACTCGTGAAATTCGTTGCATTGGGAAACTCTTCTAGAGACTTGTGATTGAGTAAAGACTGTTCATGACTTGTTGGAATAGATGTTAATTTTAGTATTTGTTCCATTTTGGTCGTTCAAAACTATGATTCTTGAATTGTCTAATTTCGGGGACGAAATTTCCTAAGGTAGGAAGATTGTAATGACTCGGATTCTAATTCATATTGGATTGGTGTTAATTGGTGCCCGTCGCCTCAAAACTTGTATGGTTGTCGGACTCTTGGCATTGATGGGTCAACAAGTGAACTTTAAATATTATACTTGAGGATCCTTGGGCAATATTTGGAGCCTTGATTGAAGCTTTAACAAAGTGTTTAGGCAAGATTAGATCAAAAGCCCCAAATTTGAGTTTTCATTTTTGACCAATCTTCACTCTTTTGCCATTTTCTCCTTCCATACTTTGAATTTGAATGTAAGGTTGGAACAATTGGAAAGCTTGTTTCCGGAGCTTCAATTTGGACACAAGAATGACCCAAAACAGATTCCGAATGAGAGAATTATACTTGTTTGAATTTTGAGTTTATGTGTTAGAAGCATGCTCACTCGAGCGAGATTTTCTTCGCTCGAGTGAACTGCGCGATTTTCAGAGATTCTAGGAGCTTCTTTTCCATGCTCAAGCTAAGATTCCTTCGCTCGAGCGACCAGGTCCCTAACAGATATTATAAAGTGGCTTTTTGGTCCAAAAATTTTATTTTTTCTCCCTCTCTTCTCCTTCTATCCTCCAAACCCGAAATCCTAACCCTCCAAACTCTTGATTTCTTTTCTTTTTACCAAAGATTCACTCCAAATCTTTCAAGAAGGTTGAAGAACAAGTATGGATCAAGACTTTTATCGATTGTTTTGCAATTTCATTAGAGTTTCATGATGGGTCTTCATCCTTACTTTTCAATCTTGAGGTAGGGATACTTTTACCCTAGTATTTCTTTATTTTGAAGAGATTTCATGGTATTGTTGTGACCTATGAGCTAATTTGAAGATATTGTTGGATTAAACCCATGTTTTACACAAATAGATCATTTTACATGACTTTTGCTTGAAATTTCTTAACTCTTTTTTCAAAACATGTATATAAATGTTGTTAAAACCTATATCTATGATGAAGGAGAAAATCCCCCAAATTTGATAAAACCCTAAATTCTCAATTTGACTAGGAAACACTAAATTGAATGGAATTTCGTTTGATTCATGGAATATTGTGAATAATAAAGAGATGAAAGATGTGAATGTGGATATGGTAAAGGAATTGTCACTTGAATGTTATTATTCTTTGAATATTATGTGGTGTTTCATCTATTGTGATGAAGGATGCTTGTTGATGGAATTAAAATGTGATAGAATGGTTAATTGTGCATAAGTCTGGGTAAGAGTTGGTTTTGAATAATGTGGTGTTGTGTTGGTACTCGTGCGTGGGGAGTTTAAAAGGTGCCCAAATGCCCTGTCTAGACTTTATCACTGGACGAATGTGGGAAAATTATTTTTGAATGTCCACACAATCCCACCATATAATAGTCGGCAAAAGTGGAAAAATGGATTTTTTTTTTTTTTTTTTTAGAAGCCCACTTCCCGACGTATAATAGCTGGCAAATGTAAGGATGGTTTTTGAAACTAAAGCAACTTGTGTTGGACTCTTACATGGGACTCATGGTTTGTTTTTCATTGACATGATTGTTTAAATGTGGTGTTGTGAAGGTGTGAAATGTAATTGTCTATGCTTAATCGTTATGCATTTGCATAATTAGTGAAGATTACATGTGTCCATAACTCCTTATTATGTTTTGTCTCAAGGATGCCATAAATTTATTTGAATGATTAAATACTTGGTTAAATGTATTCCTACTTGGCATATAGCTCAACCCTATTTTATTTTTTAGGAAATAATGTTGTACAACTATAGTGGAGACTTGAAGTACGCTGTGTTGGGATTGTCAGTTGAAAATATTTTGCTGTAAAGACTTATAGTTTTGTACCAGGACTGTTAGATCTATTTTGTTGTTGTCTTGTATACCCAAGAGGGTTCATCTTTTGTAATTGTCATTTTGTTTGTAGAACTTGGAGTTGGATACAAGGTTTCATGGATATGTGACTCATGGAAATTATAAATTTAGATCTTAGTTCAGTGAACAGGATGGCTTTCGGAGTAAATTGTTATATTGGTTGCGATGGTTTCATGTATGAAATAGTAGGGCGTTACAACAACCGTAGCTATGGTAACTTATTACATTTGTCTTTTGAAAAGTGTGAATTGTTTAGTTTTTAAATAATATTTGTCCATTCTTTCTTTTTTTTTCTTTTCGCAAATAAATGTCATAAACTAGTACGGTTATGGTTATTGGATCAATCTAATTTTTTTCCTAAATAATTGAAACATATTGACTTAAAAAAATGAACGGTTTGGATCATCGAAATAAGATGCCAAATAGCACTGTCTAATCTACTTTTGTGGACTAGAGAAAAACTTGTCCCTTTATCTTTATATATAACATATAAGAAATATATAAAATTATATATGTTGTAAATATTCCTCGTCTTATTTTACATTTTTATTTTATTTTCTTGTCAGAAAAGAGAGAATTATTGTGGTATCAAAAATTCAAAAATCTATTCAAAAAATTAGGAGAAATTCTCAAACACCTTTTTCTAGACATAAAAAATCCAAATCTACATTTTTAGAGTGTTTTGAAAGCTCGTCAAAGACATGTTAAAAAGTCACCGATAGAGCGCCAAAAATCGGCTAGAGAAGAGTGGCTCTCAAGAGCAGGAAAGCACAGATCTACAACTAATATCGATTGTATGAGTTTATGGATCCACCTTCTAGCGCCTACCCAATTATATTCAAAATCCACTCTTTTTGTTTCTTTTTTTTTTTTTTAAATGAAAGCCTAAAGATATTAATCCAATTTCATGGCTTCACAACATGAGGAAACTCTCCTAATCTACTAAAATTGCAAATACTGAAGCATACATAATTACCTAGATATTATGTAACAAAATACAATTAATTATTTTAAAAATATTTAATAAACATAAAATACAATCAGTTGTAGTAAATTATTGCCTTTGGATAAATTCCATGCACCAAATTTTTTTGCGTGCCTGCTGTTGTGATATTTGGTAACAAGAATATTAACTTTATTAACAGTTAGGTAAAAATGTATTAATGTCAATAGTTTAAGATATTAACTTTATTAACAATTTTAGAGGACAAAATCAATTTTTCCTATTTGATAATAAAGATAAAATTGTCGCTGTCAAATTGTCAATGTGCTAATAAATGATAGAAATAATAAATCTGGTTTAACCTAAAAAGCTATGGTTCTTTCATATATATATATATCTGACCTAATGTTTCTTCCAAGTTCCCTTTTCTTCATTGTATTGAATGTTATTTCTAATTCTAACATTCTTTTTAATTGATAATAATTAAATAAAATATAATAAAATAGTCATTCTTTAAATTATGATAAATGATAATTTCATTTAGGAGAAAATTTTTTTTAAGATCCTTGATATTAAGATTTTAAAGGATAAAGGACATGCTTGACGTTCTTTTTCATAGTAGTTAGGGTCCCTTAACATTTTTCTAGAGAAATTTTGATCCCGAGAAATTTTGTACACATTTCAAATTTCTTTGTGTTTTGAAATTTCTTTGGTTTAAAATTTCTCTGATTTGCTAAATTTCTCTGATTTTTTATGTGCTCAATTTTGATCCAGAAAAATTTCTCTAATTTGTTCAATTTCTCTGATTTTTTCTATATTTTCAAATTTTGTGTGTTTTGAAATGGATCAAAGTGAATACGAGTAATTCTGTGAAACTAATATATACGGTACTGCAATAACAAAAACAAAAAAAAGGACCTACCAACAAACAATCACCACATGCTCTAGCATGCAAATTTTCAAGCAACTCGCAGGCACAACATGAACATAACAAGAAATTAGTGACTTGGCATTACAAAAAAGAAAAATTACATTTGAGATCTTTGAAGATGATATAACCAGATCTCTCTGTAAGGCTTTGAATCAATTCAATGAGAGAATCTTCAAACTGAAACATAAAATCAAGTTCAGAGTTTTGAAAACACCAAATATATATATATTGAGTTGTTGACGACCATCATCACTAATTGTGGTACTGATATTGGGAGAGAGATAGAGAGAGAAGAACTTACTAGATGATTACAAATTCTGGTGGTGGTTGCGAATTCTAGTTCCAGTCGCTGGCTGGAGAGAGATGGTGAGAGAGAGAGAGGGATTGCAAGAGAGAGAGAGAGAGAGAGAGAGAGATTATATGGTAGGGGAGTTAGAGGAGACTGCTGCGAGAACAGCTTCTTTCTCGGAAGCCATGGAAGGCTGAGGATGGAGAAGATGGGCATGGAATATTACTTTCATTCTTTTATAATATATTTTTATTACTTTTTTTAGTAAACCAAATTTGAGAATGGAATATTTAATAAAACAATCATTACATTCTATTTCATTTGAGTCTACCAAACACTACCAAATAATATGAAAAGCAACCTCTGCATACAACTCTGTGAGAAATTCAGAATTTGTGTTCAAAACTTTCTTGGACCATAATAAAAGAGAATATCTTGATATAGCATCCTTTAGAAAAAAAGGGTTTCACATTGGTAATTTATTCCTACAAGTCCCCTCTAATCAATGGAAGATTGAACGATCTCATCTCTTTCATCCAAGCACACTCTAAGATTGTATTTGAATTTTCGATTTGTGAAATAGAAGCACACTTTTTACTTTTCTATTCTCTTTTATTTTTCCTCTACAATTTCAAGATCCAAAGACAAGTTTAAAAATTAAATAACAAAAAAAGTAATAATAATAAATAAATAAATTCAAAACAGTAAAATTTCTAACCAATTCATTTAAAACAGTAGAATTCACCAACCCTTGGGGCTTATTTTGCTTTAACAAACTTCTACTTGAAAAAATTGTACATGAAAAAGTTAAACAATGATCCTACAGCAAAACCATAAACCAATTACATAGACTAATACAACAAAACAATACGTAGCAAGTAACAAAATACTACTCAAGCACATCCATGTTTTATTGTTTTAGACTTGAAACTGGACAATACAATGCTCTTGGCCAAAGGAAACAGTTAAAGGATTGCTCCTAATTGGCAACAAGGGCTTGAAGCAAACGAGGAATTGGAGACGGCTCCACATCCAGAATCCCTTCGAGGATCTGAACTACCTGACCCATTGATGGCCTATCATTCTCATCATCTTGGATGCACCAACAAGCAACTCTACAAATTCTCCATACCTGTTCAACATCAACATGTTTGTCCAACCTATGGTCTAATAGGCTAAGGACATCTCCACCTTTTATGACTACACTTGCAGCCCAGACGGGAAAGAATTTAATTATCCTTTCTTCAGATTGATCAGTGTTTCTTCTTCCCGATATCAATTCAAAGAGCATCATACCGTAGCTGTACACATCAGCTTTGGTGGTAATAGCCACCCCTAATATCCACTCTGGTGCAAGATAGCCCGTTGTCCCTCTCATGGCAGTTAGAACCCTGCTAAATTCTCGCCCAAGAAGCTTTGCCATACCAAAATCTGCTACTTTTGGGCGGAAGTCAACGTCTAATAGAATGTTTGATGGCTTTATGTCACAATGTATGATACAGTCCCTGCAATTTTCGTGAAGATAAACCAACCCCTTAGCTGTCCCTAGTGCAATTTGGTACCTTGTTTTCCAGTCCAAGACTTTTGACTCATTTTCATGGAAGAGATGGGAATGCAAGGATCCATTCTGCATGTAATCATATACCAACAACTTGCTTTTACCTTCAGAGCAGAACCCACGAAGCCGAACAAGATTAACATGTTGGATAGTCCCAAGGGTGCTAACTTCTACTCGGAATTGCTTCTCTCCTTGGTTGATGCTTTCCAGTTTCTTCACAGCTATGACAGTGGAATCAGGCAATATCCCTTTGAAAACAGGGCCAAAACCACCTCCTCCCATTTTCTCCGAGAAATTCTTGGTTGCTTTTTGTAGATCTTTGTATCTAAATGCAACCAATGAATCGTAAACTGTTGTCATCCTCTCTTCATGTAGAAAGCTCAACCATCGAGACGTGTTTGGCCAAAGCAAACAAGGGGTTGCCATAATCCTGTTTTGTTGCTTCCAGAGAACAACACAAATGAGGCCCAAGACGATTACTATTGCAACTGAACCCACTACAGCACCAATAATAATCCCCATTTTACTTTTAGGCTTTGGAAACTCGGAAGCAGCAAGTCTGAGATAAAGAGTATTTCTACTACCATCTTGCAGATTCATGAGCTCCCCAATCCAAATTGAACACCCATTACTATCATAAGCATAAGCAGTGCAAGAGCAGTTATTCAAGCAAGAAGATTCACATTCAGCGGCACTGCCAACAGCCACAAATTGAGCATTTTCAGGCAATCTCGTGTTGGGAATTTCCCAAAACCTGTCTTTCTCTTGATTAGCAGCAGTAATATTCCCACACCATAACTCGGTTCTCCTCACACACCCTCCAGAATAATCACTCAAATTCCAATCATGGACCGACTTAGGATTGAAACCCGTCAAACAATTACAGAAGGGTTGTATAATATTATTGCATATTCCATTTTCTCCGCAGAAATCATAAACCGTACATCGCTGACTGGGCTGAGCCCAATGCAAAGTCCACTGCTTTGTGCTTTCCAACCAAGTGAGTTGTTGGACTTGCCCCGAAATATCCATAATAAATCTAGAAATATTCGAAGGATTATACATAGAATATGTGAAGTAACTCTCATTCTCGTTGTCGTGATAGCTAAAATTAAAGATATAGCTAGCTCTCATTTCAGGTACCAAGCTGAAAATCTGCCCATTCCAAGGACCACTAGTCCAATACTAGTTAGACCCATTCCAAAATATGACATACCGACTATTATTTGCATCAACACTAAGAGAATACAGTCCTGTTGAAGGGTCTTCTGAGTTCTTCCATGAAGTTAAACGTTGGTGTGTGTTGGTAAGCTTGTTGTAAGCAATCTTTCCACCAGGTAACCAAGTGTGAGCAGGGTGATCAAAACTTTGCCAAATTGGTTGATTTGAATTAGACCCATCTCTCAAAATCAAATTCCCATCATCCCCAAGAATAGCCACCACAGAATTGGAAGTGGTAAGAGTTCTGATTTGTGGACCAAATCAGGGTTTGGGATTCATTTAAAAGAACCAAATTACCATCTAAGATTTTGAGTACAGAGGAATACTTATCAGAGATGGGATTATCTCTATTGGCTACCCAAACTATAGTTAGAGTAGATACTTTGGCGTACCACATGGCTATGTAATAGTATGAGGAATTACCTGGTCTGTAGAAACCCAGTTCAAAATTCCCACCGGCAGAGGTTATGGTCTGGTTCCCAGAAAGAGATTGATTTGCAGATATGGTCTCAGCTCCATGGGAGAGATGGTTGATGAAAGAGAAGAAGAGGAGAAAGAAAATCAAAAACATGAAAGATGAGTTGTTTTTTATATCCATTATTGGCTCAAAGTTTTGTTGATATTATTATATAATCAGATGTTTGAATGAGCCTTAAAATGCAACCAAGGTCATGATAGAAGAAGGAGAAGCAGAGGCTTAGTGGATGATATTTTCTTATTTCAACATCAACAATTTAATCTATGTCAATTTATTCTGCCTTACTCCAGTAATATTTTCTTATTTCTGCATCAACAATTTAATCTATGTCAATTTCTTCCGTCTTACTCCACTGATATTTTCTTATTTCCACATTATGATATTAAAATTTCCGAGTCAATAATGTTTTTTTATTTGATCATCTAACCCCTTTCCAACAATTTAATGTATGTCTCTAATTTCTTCCGTCTTTCTACTCTTCTTTGGACTTCACTCTCACTGTAAATGATGATAAAAAATTATGTATTTATAACTGGATTGGAGTCAAAAAAATTTAGGCCTCATTTGGAAACATGTTAATTTAGTAACTTTTTAGTTATTTGGCTAAAATATGAACTAAAAAAAACTAGTATGTTTAGGATAACTTTTTGATTTTTTACGAAAAAATGTGCAAAAAGTATAAAGAAAAGAAAATCTTTGACTTTTTGATATGAGTTGTTAGCTTTTTGACTTTTTTAACAACTTTTTAGCTTTTTAACTAAACCGGCCTGTTGCCAAACGAGGCCTTAGAGACTGTTCGGCCAATTCTTTTGTTCAAAAAGAATTGATTTAAAAATTTCAAAGTTATCCACAAATATTGTTTTTTAAAATGATAAAATATATTTGTAATATGCGTTTTATGTTACTTTGGCCCTTCAATTTTAATTTTAGGATAAATTATAGTAAATCTCTTTAAATATGACCTATTTACATTTTACACCCTAAATTTTAAAACTTAACAGTTAACTCTCCAAAATATTAAAAACTGAAGCGAATTTATACTCTACAAGTAATTTTATAATTGTTCACTCAGTGAGTTTTTAAAGTCATCTATAATTGAACTGATTTAATTAAAATGACACAAAATACAAAAAGAGTTCATTGTTAAAAAATCCAATCAAGGATGGTACAAGGCATTAGGTCTAGTAAATATTTTGTTAGTTAAAAGTCCATCATTTGTGAAATAGTTTAGTAAAAAGTCATTTTGTTAGTTTTGAAAGACATTTTTAAAATTTTTTTTTTATCTCTTAATTTATTTGTAGACTCTTTTTTGACTATCTATTCAAATTTATATCTATATGTTTAAATTATTTTCTATTTGTTCAATTTTTTTACTACCTATTCAAATTTGTATCTGTCTGTTAAATTTTTTTCTATCAATTCAATTTTTTCCCATATTTGTTTAAGATCGGTAGGTTTCTCTTTTTATCTGTTTAAAATCTGTGAGTCTCTCTCTATCTGTTTAAAATCTGTCTATGGGGTTTCTCTCTATTTGTTTAAAATCTCTACGTTTCTTTCTCTTACTAAAATTTCACGAACTTGTTTTCTATCTGTTGGAATTATTCACTGCAACAAAAACACACCAACAAATCATACAAACACCTCTCATCTCTTCTCACTTCTCATCATCTCCTCTTTCTCTATTTTTCCCTTCTCTTTTTCTCTGTCACAGTGCTAAGTTGCTTCAGTTAGGGTTTTCACAAAGATCTGCATCTGTTCAACACAAGAATAAAAAATTTAAAAAATAATTAATTACTAATTCATTCAATATATAGAGAGACAACAGATCCAACAACAACAACAACAACAACAACAAATCCACAGATCCAACAAAAAAAATTATGAGAACAGAATCAAACATCCAACATTAAATCAACTACTAATAAAAATTAACATATTAAGGGGGGAATCATCTGATATTCAAAATTTCCCAAAATAAAATGATTTCATTCTATCGAATCTATAATCACAACTGTGAAGAAGTTCTATGCGATAACTTGCAAAATAATCACAAAAAACTACTTCATCTATTCATAAAAAGAACTTATATAGATTGAAAAATCAAGGAATATGAATACATACCTGAATTAGCGAAAGGATTGAGAGATATTGATGAGCTCTGAGAGTGTTCTGAGCTTTCAATGTCTATTTTTTGTATAGAGAGATGGGGGTTTTGCAATGGCCAAAATCAAGTGGGGGTTTTTATAGATGAAGCAAACGGAGAGGTTTCACATTTCGAAGCTTAGATACAGAAAGTGACCATTGTTGGTGCGAGGTATGGTGGAGAGAGAGAGAGAGAGAGAGAGAGAGAGAGAGAGAGAGAGAGAGAGAGAGAGAGGGTGAGGGTGAGGAGGATAAGAAGCTGGATCTTGGAACCATAACCACCAAGGGCGACCAAAACCCTAACGACGAAGACGATCTGAGGGAGATGGTTGCGGTGATGGACACGGCGGCGAGGGACGATGATGGAGACGATGTATGGCAATCTGAAGCGATCGAGAGGTCAGTGATGAAACCCTAATGACGTTGAAGATCAGTAACGAAACCCCAACGACGGGTCCACTCTCCGCCTCCAAAGGTTCACCGCCTCATCTTCACCGACAGCGACGCCTTGTTCCGGTCGCGATTAGAAAAAGTTAAAAAAAATCTAATTTTGATACAGTAGAAAAAGAAATTGAATTTTTTGCCCAAATGCCCATACAAAAAACATATCAATCAGATTAGAAAAAATCTAATTTTGCTACAGTAGCCGGTGGCTCACGTTTGCCACTTCTGCCGAAATTGACTATCTTTTGTGGTTTATGAAAGTTGTCTTCATTGGGTTTTTTGGGCATTTGGTATTGTAGGCTGGTTTTCACGTGATCAAGTTAAGCTATCTTTTTGTCCCTAAAAAAAAAAACAAAAAAACAAAAATTAAACGATCTTTTTGTCCTTGATATATGTTGAAAAATAATTCATATGTTTATTTTTAGTTTTTTGAATTTAATTTTTTTTAAATTGTGTTTTTTATTTTTTATATTTTTTTTCTATTTTTAGTGAATATTTTTTAAATTTTAAATATTTTTTTTACTTTTTTAAATACACCTTAGTTAGACATATCTAAATAGTAAAATATTTGTGAAAAAATATTAATAAATATACAAAAATATAAACAATGTACAGAATTTTCATAATTTTTTTTCTGTATTTTTTGGTATTTCGTGTATTTTTTTAAAACAAAATTCACAAATATTATACTTTTTAAGTGTATTTATGTTAGGTTGTCTAAAAATTAAAAAAAAATTATTTAAAATATTAAAAAAATTCATTGAAAACATTAAGATATGAAAAATAAAAAGCATAATTTTCTAAAAATTATGTTTTGAAAACTAGAACCGAACAGGTTGAATGGTTTTTTTTTTTTTTTTTTTTTTTTTTGTGACTTTAATATGAAACTAAAGTGGGTCTCAATCGCCGATTTTGAGGTGAGTTTAAGTGAATCCAAGTGGATCTAGATTCTTTACAATGAGATTTTTATATCACAAAAAGAATGACAAAAAGTCATTGAGATTTGAATGAAAAATTGCTACATAAAGTTGGTCTCATGAATGAAGTATTGGGGAAGATGTGTAACCACTTATCTCACATTAATTATAGAGGAAAATATTAATGGGTATTTAAATTCCTAATTTTACCTAAGGGTGTGAGCCTTTGAGGCCATTCAAATTTTCCGAAGGAATGGAGTTATGGATGTTTTAAGAATGGGCTTGGGCGAAGATTATGATCCAAGTTGCCTATGCAAAAAGTGTCGCATGCGCGCTTCACCCACCCACCTGGACCAGGCCGAGTTCGTGGAACTTGGGCTTGCGCCTTGCGGCTTGCTAGACTGGATATGGTATGGGCTTGGGCTGGGTTAATGGTCCACCCATCTTATTCTTTTTCTTACTAAGTTCGATAGCTAGAAGCTCCTCCTCTCTCCCCATTATATATAAATAGAGATCTCCCTCTCTTGGGTTTCTCCCCAAAATTTTCCTTTGCCCCTCTTGTTATTGTGTTAGTCTACCAGGAAATATTCTTCTAGTGTGAGAAAGTGGTGTTTGTGTTTTTGTTCGCCGGTGCTACTTAGAAGATGCTCCTGCTATAGCAGTCATACACCATCGTATCTTATGGGACAGAAGCCGACGTTCCTCAAGCACCCATTAGTGAGGTGGTGAAATTTGTTTTAAGAAAACGGTGTGATACACAAGTTTCAGTTTGTTTTTCTTATTATATTTCTTTCTAGTATTTTATTTGCTTTATGTTTATTTATATTCTTCATGTAACATGTAATTTCCAGTTTTAGTAATTCACTTATTTTCTATTTTGTAATTTGAATATGATTTTAATAAATCTGAATATGTTTACTTTTATTTAAACACCGATTTACAACAATCTTAAAATAGATTTTTATTTATGTTTCTAAGGAAATTAAAACAAACAAATTCTTTTTGCAAATTAATTGGAATAAAAAAATTTTTAAAGAAAATTTTAGTTCATCAATTTACTTGTTCTTTGTTTTTTTTTTTTTTTTATTTCATTAAAATAATATTAGAGCAGGTTTTTTGTTTTGTTTTAGTTTGCCCGTCTTTTGGTTTTTTAGTTTTATTTGTTATAACTCTTCATAATTAAAATCAATTGAATTATTGGGAGTTAATATTTTGGTATAACTCTTGGGAATTAAAATTAATTTAATTTATTATTTTATTCATTTAGTTATTTGTTTAGTAACTTGTCTAATATTTTATTCTTTAATTAATTTATTTTACTATCACATAGATGGCTAAAAGTTGAGAATTGTTAGTTTAATTGCATAAGACTCTTACAATTCTAAATTATTTGTTTGGGCCTTATTTTGTTTTTGTACTAACTTTCTCTACAGGTTTACCTAAGCGAAAAGATAAAGGAAAATTAAGAAAAAAATAAAACTAAATCAATTGGAATATAATTTGGACTACTCACCATTTTTTAATAGAAATACCTAAGGGTGGAAATGAATTCTTGGACTTTGAATCCTTAGTGGATTGGTTGTGCTTACATTTGTTTTGAAGCAATTTTATTGCTTGTGGTAGCATGTTTTATTAGTTTTAATTGCTTGTAAATTTGTAGCAATTTTTAAATTGTTTGTAAGTTTTGATAGCAATTTTTGTTTGCTTGTAATTTTGGTAGTAATTTTTAATTGCTTCTAATTTGTTTTGGGACTTGAGGTTTTATTAACTAGTTATCCCTTGAAAACTTAGTTCTAAATTTGTTTCTCATTGACAATGAGTCAACAATGTTTTGGAAGTTTTGTTTAAGGTTAATTGGAAGTTTTGAAGTTAGTGGTGAATGTTAATTTGGAATTAATATTCAATGTTTGGGGATTTTCTAGTGTTAATTTGCTCTCTAGAAAAACAAAATAGTTGAAATTCTATTTCCTTTTTTTAGAAATGGCAACTGTTGCTGATGTTGCTGCAACTGGTCTCGGAGTAGTGAATGTTGATCGGAATCCGAATCCCATATCAATTGGAATGCTAACCCATGTTGTTAACTCGGTTGTTAATCTTACTGTGACTTTTGTTTTGAAGGGACCGCTCAATCATCATGAGCGCCCGGAGAAGTTCACCGGCATGAATTTCAAAAGGTGGTAGTTGAAGATGTTGTTTTACTTAATAACTCATAACCTTGCGAGGTTTTTGAGTGAGGATTCACTAGCCATGAAGGAGAATGAATAAGATAAACAGAAGCTCTTGGCTTTAGATGCTTGGAAGTAATCAGACTTCTTTTGCCATCACTATGTTCTGAACAATTTAACAAATACACTTTTCAATGTGTATTATGTGAAAAAATTGGCAAAGGAGTTGTAGGATTCCTTGGACAAGAAAACAAAACCAAGGATATCGAGGCAATGAAATTTGTCGTTGGCTTGTTTTTTATTTTAAAATAATGGACTCAAAAACTGACATTAGTTAAGTCCAAAATTTCCAAGTAATTTTACACAAGACTTATGTAGAGGGAATGCTCCTGAGTGAATCATTCTAGGCAACTACAATGATTAAGAAGCTTCCAAATGACTAGAAGGAATTCAAGAATTACTTGAAACACAAGCAAAAGGATATGATAGCCAAAAAACTCATTATCAGGCTCCATATTGAAAAGGATAACAGGAAGAAAGGGGAAGTAACCTCACTGTCAAGGCCAATGTGGTTGAGCATGGCCAACCTTTGGGAGTAAAGAAAAAGCAATTGGTGAACAAAGACTTAAAGTTGTGGCCTAGAAGTGGTGTTGCAAAGAGGCCGGTCTACAAACCACAAGAACCTACTTATAGGTTTTTTAGTAAGTGCTTCAATTATGGCAGTGATCGACATAGGGCTACTGACTACCACAAGCCAAAAAGCAATTCAAGAATAAGGCTCGTGCTCACATGGCAAAAATGAAGGGTCTTTCCCAAGATGTAGATGATATGCATTTGTGGGATCCAATCTGAGGAATGGTGGGTGGACACTGTGCCACTCGCCACATCTGTGTAAAGAAGAGGATGTTTACAAGCTTCGAGCCGATTACAAACAATGGGAAGTTGTTCATGGAAAATTCTACAACCTGATCATTAAGGGAAAGGGCAAGGTGGTCTTGAAGATGACTTTAGGAAAGAAGCTAACTCTGAATGATATCCTTTTTGTTCCGGACATTCAGAAAAATCTTGTCTCAGGGTCCCTCCTAAGTAAGCAGGGTTTCCACATAGTTTTGAATTTGATAAGGTCATAATGACCAAGAGTAGAGTGTATATGGGAAAGGAGTATTTGTCGGGTGGTATGTTCAAGTTAAATGGAATGACAATTATCCCAAAGATCAATGAGAATGCTTCATCTTCTACTTATTTGCTTGAGTCTTCTAATTTATGGCATGGTAGATTAGATCATGTAAATTTTGACTCTTTGTATAGATTAATCAAGTTAGATCACATACCATCTTTCAAGAATCACAAGTATGAAACTTGTACAGAAGCAAAAATGACTAGGACTTCATTTCATCCCATTGAAAGAAGTTATGAACCATTGGATTTTAGTGCATAGTTATGTGTGTGACTTGAAGTTTATACAAATCTGAGGTGGCAATAAGTATTTTATTACTTGTGTCGATAATTGCACTAAATATTGTTATGTGTATTTGCTTAAGAGTAAAGATGAGGCTATTGATAAATTTATTCTTTATAAGAATGAAGTTGAGAATTAATTGAGCCAGAAGATTAAGGCTTTGAAAAATGATCGTTACAGTGAGTATGAATCATTGTTTATTGAGACTTGTGCTCAAAACGAGATTATCCACCAAACCACAACACCTTACTACCATCAGTCAAATGGCATTGTTGAGCAGAAGAATAGAATGTTGAATAAAATTATGATGCAATGTTGATTAGTTTTGGATTGCCACAGAATATGTGAGCGGAAGCAATACTCTCTGCAAATTATATTCTGAAAAAAATTCCTCAGAAAAGGTAGACAAGACCCCGTATGAATTATGGAAGCATCACAAGCCTTCATATAATTTCTTACGAATGTGGGGCAAAGGTGGTGGTGCCTACAACCAAATGGGTTTGGATAGGCCTGAAATCCATGGATTGCATATTCATCAGTTATGTGTAGAATAGTAGTGCATATAGGTTTTTTGCGCACAAATATGATATTTCAGATATACACAAGAATACCATCATGGAGTCAAGGTGTCACGACCCAAACCCGCCCCTATAAGTTTAGCATCATAACCGGCCAATAATCCGTAGATTATCGAAGGCCTCTTAAATAGAAATCAAATTATTAGGGACTAGGGTAAGCAAATAACAAATATACAATGTCCATTAAACTATACAGACATACATGAGACAGAAAAATTTTAAAACTTTTTAAATACATATATCATCACATCATTTCCAACGTCATCATATGTACATATGAGAAAAAATGGGACTTAGCCTTATTTATAAAATAAACCAAAGCTTGTTTAACCAAAACAAGAAAACAAAATTTAAACTTTAATCACATAGCCATAACCACTTGACATATTTGAAATATAGCGATCCCGGTTTTCCTTTCCTTGTTTAGTGTATTCCGAACTCGGTTCCAGGGGTTTGTGTTGTTGTCTTATTCTCGTTTCCATCCTTTAGTCTTTGTATTTGAGTTTTGGGTTGTGTTGGACAGGTTTGAAACAGGTTGGTTGTGTTTAGAAACATAGAGTTGATGCCCAGATTTTGGCCATCACGCTTGAGCGAGGCTTTTGACGCTTGAGCGGGCCCTTTGCTTTTGCTCCTCCGCTCGAGCGGGGAGTTTGACACTTGAGCGGGATTATATAGTCTTCAGTACTTTTCCTGCAAGTCATCGGACACTCGAGCGTCCACTTTCACGCTCGAGCGGGGACCTTCGTCTGCAGAACTTCTGGAAGTGTGCAATCGACGCTCGAACGAGACTCTGTATCTGACGTTCGAGCGGGGCATTCCACGCTCGAGCAGACTGTGTTGTATATCAGTTCGAGTTGAAGCATTTTGAATCACTTTTTCGGACCATTCTCTCTCTCTCTAGCTTTCCAAAACCCTAATTTGAGAGCCCCTCTCTCTAGAACTCTCTCTCTATATATATATTTTGATCTTGGTTTAGTGAGACCCAAACCTTGTCCCTTTGTAAAAAGTGTAGAACTTAGTGTGGGCTACGTTTGGATCAGAAAATATTTGGGTTTGAAGCACCTTCGAGTTTTCTCATCATCACCTTTGGGTCTCTCCATTTGAGGTAGGGATAACCTACTCCTTTCTATGAGTTTTGACATAGATGTTATGTTTTTTGTATAGATGGTGTTGTTTGGGGTTTTTGGGTGTTAGGGTTTCAAAACTTGAAATGTATAAAGAGGGGTTTTGGTCCTTTTGAACTATACATGTGTATATGGGTCTTAAAATAAGGTTATTGATGTTTATTGATGATACTTGGACCTTTGGGTTAATGTTGAGAAAAATGGGGAAAATGCCCTAAGTATGTTGAAAATTAATTTGAATAATTAATTTGGGGAAATATGAAATTGAGTTGAACATCATGAAATTGGGAAATTATGAGATTGAATGGTGTATTTGGATAAATAAATCACTCACTTATGAAAATGTTGATGTATTATCTATTTGATAAATTTATTATTTGATTAGAGATAATTGCTTTGGGCTATCGGTGGAGGATAGTCTTGATTGTTGTAGACACTGTATGTTGATTAGGGAAAATTGAAACTAATCATCTGGAATATGTCATTGATTATGACAGTTGGAATAATACATCGAATATGTGTATTGATTGATCATTGTATATGATGAATGTTAAATACATTGTATATGTATATTGTTTGGGAGGAGATAGAGGATGTACTCTAAGGTTTGAGAAGAGATAAGGGATGTACTTTCAAACCTATTTGGGAGGAGACAGAGAATGGACTCCATTGATAACTAAGTTGGCTGGAGTGTCTAGGGTGAAAGTCCTGAAATCTTGATTATGTTTGCATAACGTAGATAGTTGAAGTATGGAAGTGTTTAATATGAGATGTAGTCTCATTTGAATTGTGAATAATGGAAGTGTTTTATTATGAGTTGTAGTCTCATGATAATAAGCCATATTTATGAATTTGAATTGGATAAGTAAAGGAAAATGAAATGAAAAACGGTTGTATTTGTCGTTGAACTGGAAGGTGTTGTAAGTCGGTTTGCAAGTGTTGACCATTTATCAAATGCTAATATTTTAGTTATTTCTCATATTTGGTTTAGTATATTTCTACTGGACTATAAAGGACATCATTTTTAGGTACAGATGATATGCCACCTCCAAGGACGTAGCTTGGGAGGCTTAGAGGCTGAATGACTCTTTTGTTGTTTTCTTGTTGTATTACATGTAAATCAAGCCAAGGGCTTATTTTGTGTTTTGAGCTAGCACTATCCTTTTTGTAACCAAGTGTTGACTTGGAAAGTTGTAAGCCCATAGGGCATTTACTTTTAATGTCAACATGTAACACTTTTGTACTTAATACTCTGATAAATGGAAATATGCTTTATTCACTCATGTCTATGCATGTTAATAATGTGGGTTTTATATGTATTATTTTGAGGGCGTGACATGAAACCTCCATGGGAGGCACATAAGTTGGTTGACAAGACAGAGTCCAGGTAGAAGCTCTAGGCCTGGTCACACACCTAATCACCTACATACATAAATAATACATTAAGTTGGAGCCTAGTAAATAACAACAAAGTAAAGGGTTTATGAATGATGTCCATCACAGATTCAGAAATTCGAGTTCATATCAGAAATAGATTCAGATTCACATACTTATACAGATTTCATAAACAGTTATATGTGGTTCATCCAATAGCTAACAGATCAGATTGGTCATAAAGACCCACGTGCAGAGTAGGTGCTCATTAAGACCATAGTCGATTCTGACAACCATATAGGTCAACATCTTTGTGCACATATAGCCATGGTATTATTACCCCCAAGCGAGGGCCACCTGAACATAGGCCGCGGTATTGTTACCCCTGGACGAAGGCCACGTGAACATAGGTCGCGGTTTTGTTACCCCTAGGCGAGAGCCACATGAACATAGGTCGCGGTATTGTTATGCCTAGACGAGGGCAATGTGAACATATGCCACGGTATTGTTACCCCCGGGCGAGGGCCACATGAACTAAGGATGCCACATTACGTTACAGAAAGTTGGACATTCATTCATGGTTAAAAAAATAGCATTTTAGAAAATAAATCATATCATTTTAGTCAAAAAATACTTATAATTAAACATAGCTTTATAGAGTTGTTACTCACAGATAGCTCCAAAAGCAGATCAGGCAGAAGTTAGCACGTGACCTGCACAAACACATAACATATACATATTGAAACACAACATCACTTCCTTGATCAAACTTGACTTCTCTTGTGTTTTTCTGTTTAAGTAATCCGAAATTCTACTACGCTTAATCTTTCTTATTCAAATGAACTAGGTTCTCATTTCACATTATTCTTTCATTACTAATTCTTTTTCCAAATAGATCGATTTCTTACTTCGCTTCTTGATCAATTATTATTAAATCAATGACTTAATTCTTAACCAACTAATTTATGTTGATTGTTAGCTTATTAATCTTCATTGAGTCATAATTGCTTAAGAATGATTGGGAAGAGATGGGATTGAAAATATGACTAAATTATATGGAAATATTATCACATCTTAATGGTCTTAGTTTCAAACATATGTCTTGTGTACCACTTAATATAAGTCATTTCAAAATACAGAGGTACATCAGATTCAGAATAGAAGCATATCAGAGTCATAACAGAAGCATATTTTGCAAAAATTCATTAGCCTTATTGAAAATGACAGATGTTGGGTTATATTCAAATTACATTAGACTGACATATAGATTAGAGCAGAACTTATATACTTTTTGTTAAACTAAGATTATACTCATATAAGTAATTTAAATTATGTTGTCTTCATACTTATTCCAATTCTTAGGTATATATTTGCATAGAACTTTTAATTTTCTTAAACAATTACAATTAGTTAACTAAAATTCTTATATTTTGAAAGGTTTTTAAGAATTATATGTTTGTTAACGAAATTTATTTTCTTATTTCCAATTACAATTTTTTCTTTTGTTTAATACTAGAGTTGAATTTCTTTACAATAAGTTAGGCTATCTAGTTAGGATTCAAAATCAAAATTCAATTATGTGTCTATAAGATCATAATATCATTTTTTTTTCTAACCACTCTTCAGATACGCAATTACTAGACCTTTTTTTTTTATTATTTTAAATTCTATATTTTTGACTTTATAGCTGAAGTAAATTGCAAGTGTCTCTCTTTCCATGTTATCAATGTGATCTTAATTGATATGTTCCAAATTGTTTTAAGTCTTGATCTCATTCCTCTAATTTTGACAATTCCGGGTCAAGTCTCAAATATCCAAGCAATGGTTTCTAACTTTCTCAATTGTTCATGTATGCAAATTACTATGCCCCCCCCCTCCCCGCCCCTCTCTTTTATGGGGGATGATTCTCCAAGATTCATAATTCAATGTCATAAATGATCACTTTCAATGTTTTCAGAGGTTCCATAACAATATGATTTTAGTAAATTGAGTCTTACTTATTTGGACACTAAGTAGGAAAATTTTCATCAGCTTAAATCGTTTAGTCTTTTATTTAGCTCAAGTCTTAGCGATATTCTAATATATATATATATATATTGCAATATCAAGTTGAGTTTCAAAAGTGAAGTAGATGGGTTCTATCTCTGTCAAATATTGAATAGAACCAATTTAAGTAAAGTCACATATATAAAATTTGAGCTTTAGACTTCTATACATGTATTAAAACATTCCTATTATTCTTCTTGTTTTTAGTCAAATACTAACCTTTGACCGATTAAATCACTCGAGCTTTCCCTAGACTTTGGAACAATCTTTTATTTGATGCCCCATCTTCCCACACTTGAAACAAGCTCCGATAATTCGATGACATAATCCCCATTGAACCTTGTGACATGTTGAACATACTAAAATATATTACTACCTTTACAACCTTGCTTAGCATTACTCGTCTCTCCTATCCCAAAATTCTTAGTCTTCCTCTTTGGTTTACTTTTTGCTTCCACGCTTAACTTTTTCTTTTGATCTTGCCAATTATTTTAGCATTGCACAACCTTCACCATATTCTCTAGCACTTCTTCTACTTTATCTAATTGTTCTAACAAGGACTCAACCTCCACTTCATTCACACTTTTCACCATCTTTTCCTAATGACCAAAGAGGATGGTTAAACATAAGAAGATTGTTAACAACACTTGAGATAATATCAACTGACTTAGATTATAACACAAAGCACATATTATATACAAGTAGACATACACATACAGGCATATAAGAAAAATGGTAGGATAACCTATTCATTCCCATGGAATTTACCAAGAATTTCCGATTCGAAGCTACGCTAGCCAAATGTGATTCCAATCGGACCTTCAAGGTCATTCAACAAAGGCATGAGACTCTACGGTTTAACATTTCACAAAATAGGTTCCTGCCAAAATATACCATATCACATATCAAATAATTTTCTTATCCTCAATTACCATAGTTCCACATACTTCATTGATCATCAAATTTCTCAATTTATCAAATATTTTCATAGTCCAATTTGACATATAACCCATATAGCTTTCATGGCTTCCATTAAAGATTCTAATTCCATATAACACCATGTTTCCACAAATCGACATACTTGTATGCATCAATGCTTTAATCAAAAATTCTGATTTCCTTATAACATTAGAAATTTCACAATACTGCTTAGCTTTTAGCCTCATTACTAAACTTATTAAACACATTCAAATTTCCTTATAATTATCAAAATTCCATAATAGCTCTTAATTTTGAGTTTCAATACTCAAACGTATTACACAAACGCATATACATATTCCTAAATGCACAACTTATTACTTACTTATTATATGCATAAAACTTAAACCTGTAATGCCCCCAAAATAAATACAATAAACCAACTCCAAACATTAGTACAATGTAATAAAAACAAAATAAGAAGCTTTCATTAATCAGAGCTAATATACAAAGGGTGACACATGTGATATACATTCATAAATCATTCATCCTGAATCTACAACATGTGTTACAAGATGGTAATAAGGAATGAAAGCTAAACAGATATTTGCATGCCCTAACGGTTTACATCTTTCCAAGATCATGCTTGGTTATGAGTCATAAGCTCCATACAATTGAAGCCCTAGGCTTGTGAAAAGTAAATACAAAAGTAAGCAGGAATTGAGCCTTCAACTCCATATGTCCTTCCAAGCTAAGTCCTTGGCAGAGGCATATTACCAGCACCTGAAAATGGTTTTCCCAAGTAGGGTGAGCCAAAGCCCAGTAGAGACAATCTAACACAATTTATGAGTCTTAACAAAGACATAAGTATGATATGCATATACAACGTCCATAATAAAATCATTCGTGTTGTTGCTAAGTTTCATCTCTCAAGCAATTTTATCTTAATTTATTCCATGACAATTCATTTCACCTCAATCCACGAGTCAAGTCCATTGTTATCCAGACAACCCAACTAAGGCTACAACTCAGTGGTTCTCCAACCACTACAATCATTACACAAACACTTCAAATTTGCCATTTTACGAAAATTTCGTCCGCGAGAATCGGCACCCATTATACACAAACACTCGGTGGTTCTCCCAGATATCATACATATACAATGTATTAAAACACAGTCATATTTAATGACAACAGTTAAGAGATTAGCTTTAATTCACTTAATCCTCATGGAATTTCTACAACAATCATAGTTATCCCCCACCAATAGCCCAAAACAAATATTTCTAAACAGATATACTATCTCTAAAACAGATAAATTGTCCAAATTTTCATAGGTGAGAGATAATACACATCCAACTCCACTATCTATATAACATTCAGCTAATTTCATATTCCCAATACCAATTTCATTATTTATATAAAATAATTATTTAAAACATTTTAGGGCAAAACTCCATTCTCTCCCAAATCTAATCCACGTGTCAAAATCAACAAATTTAACACAACATATCCTCATATCTATACCTATAACCATTTTCAATACCTTCATTTGAAAACCCCTTTTTTGATTTTAAACAAAAACCCTAGGTTTGTCTAAAATCCTCAAAATCTTAACATTGTTTACACAACAACAAATAACTAAGGCCTAAGTTAAAAAATCATAGTAGAGTGTAGAAAGTCCTTACCTCAAAGCCAGAAGTCAAGCAAATGTAACTTTCAAATGGTTTAAATCCATGCATGTCATGTTTGTAGCATGTTCATGAAAATTGGTTTGAAATTGAGTTGATTTCTCAAATTGAGCTTTGAATCATGTTGTTTTAAGTGTTTAAGATATATTCAAAATGATTATTTTGTCGTGACAACAAAGCAAGGAGGAAACTTCAAAGATGCTCAAACACAACTCTATTCAAATAGAAATATAGCCCTTAAGACGCTCTACCTTTTTATCGAAGAGAGTTGGGTAGAGAAACCATTAGATCTAGGTGAAAATATAGAGAGAGTGAGTTTTAGAGAGAGGGGCTCAAGATCTAGGGTTTTGAAATATTTTAGAGAGAGGAAGAAATGAAAAAGTGATGTAAAAAGTGACTGTTATGAATTGATATACGCACAGTCCGCTCGAGCTCAAGAAGTGACACTTGAGCGCAAAAAGTGACGCTCGAGCATCAGACAAAATAAGTTGTTTTGCTCGAGCGCAAGAGGTGTCACTTGAGTTGAGCCCACTCGAGCGCGAAAAGAACCGCTCGAGCGTAGAATACACTCTCCTAATAGTTTTGCAGACTTGTAAAAGTACTAAGGACTCACAAAGCCCACTCGAGCGCAAGAAATGCCACTCGAGCGGAGGAGCAAAATTCTAGGCAACAAAAATTTGAAAACTAAGCAACCAACCTATCCCAAGCACAACCACAACAACCCAATAGCCCAATTTAAAGAAATAAAAGGGAAGGAAGATATGAACAATAATACAAAACCATGAAACCCGAGTCCAAAATACAACAAGGGCGGGTCAAAACCGAAATCGCTATAATCTCCCCCTTAAGGAATTTCATCCCCGAAATTTCAAATCAAGTTTTAAAGTTATGATTGAACCAAACACAATAACGATAATTAACTAATTCCATTACCATGATCCATTCTCCAGTCATCCATTCTTATCAACTCGATATACAAGTTTCAACATTGAAAATACAATTCATATTTTTTTCCAAAACATATACAATGCATACATTGAACCCGTGTTTCCACAACATATACAACATATACAATGTTTTCACATTTTCAAAACATATACAATGATTTCATATTTCGTTAACATAATCAAAATTCCAATACATGTTCAAACATCAACAAATAAGTTCGAATATTTCTCACGGACTTCCAACTCACGTTCCCAAGTTGCTTCCTCAATCCCGTGACGTTTTGAAAATACTTTAACCAAGGAAATTGTCTTGCCTCACAAGACTTGGTCCCAGGTATCCAAGACTCCCACTGATCTTTTCTCATACGAGGCATCCTCATCTACCTCTAAGTCGATCCAATCCAATATGTGCGATGGATCCGGTTAATACTTCCGAAGCATGCTAATATGAAGCACATTGTGAACCCTGGAAAGCTGTGGCGGCAAGGCCAAACGATAAACTACCTCTTCGATCTACTCAAGGATCTCAAAAGGCTAAATGATTCGAGAAGATAGCTTCCCACTCTTTCCAAACCTCATCAAACCTCTCCTAGGTGATATCTTCAAGAATACATGATCCCCTACCTCAAAAGACAATGGTCTCCTCCTACGATCGACATAACTTTTCTGGCGACTCTAAGCCGTTACCAACCTCTTACGAAGAAGTGTAACTTTTTCCGTCGTCTCTCGAACTAACTCTAGACCCAACATAGGTGCATCACCCACCTCTGCCCAACACATAGGAGATCTACATGATCGGCCATACAAGGTCTCAAACGGTGACATACCAATACTCGACTAGAAGCTATTGTTATAGACAAATTCCACTAAGGGCAAGTACCTCTCCCACGAACCCTTAAAGTCAAGAACACAACCCCGAAGTATATCCTTGAGGATTTGAATGGTACACTTAGACTGCCCGTCAGTCTAGGAGTGATACGCAGTGCTAAAAGTCAATCTCGTGCCTAAGGCACTCTGTAGGCTCGGCCACAATCGAGCCATGAAATGCGGATCTCTATCTGAAATAATCGTCACAGGGACTCCGTGCTACCTCACTATGTCCCTAATGTAAAGGTCGGCAAGATAATCTACCGAATCACTCACACGCATGGGTATAAAGTGCACTGACTTGGTCAACCGGTCAACTACCACCCATATTGCCTCACTACCTCGTTGAGTTCTCAGAAGACCCACAACAAAATCCATCGTGACATGCTCTCATTTTCACTTGGCTATAGGCAAGAGTTGTAACAAACCCACTGGCCTCTGATGCTCGGCCTTCACTTGTTGACAAGTAAGGCACCTCGATACAAACATGGCTACATTCTTCCTCATTCCCTCCACCAAAATTGACGACTAAGGTCGCGATACATCTTTGTGCCTTCCAAATGCACCGTAAGGCGTGAATAGTGAAACTCTCAGAGTACTTCCTCTCGGCAAGACTCTAGTACAAACAGACAGTCACAATATCTCACACTCAAGTTGCGATACACATTCAAGCCTTTCTCTACCATCCCACTCGAGATCTCTTCCTTAGGGATTCTACCTCAAGGTCGCCCTTCTGTGCTTCAATTACTCGGTTCACAAGTGTAGGTTGTGCAACTACCGAAAACAAGGCTACAGACTCAGCAGACCTGCCAAGATACAAGTCAAAATCCCTAATGGCACTCAACATCTCCCATTCCCAGATGGCAATACAAGCTACATTACTAATGGATTTCCTACTCAAGGCATCAGCCACAATATTAGCTTTTCCCGAATGATAATGCAACTCAAAATTATAATCCTCTATAAACTCTATCCACCTCCTCTGCCTCAGATTCAAGTTTTTCTGTGTAAATAGATATTTTAGACTCTCATGATCAGAAAACACCTAAAACTTCTCACCATACAGATAATGCCTCTAAATCTTTAAGGCGAAAATCATCGCCACAAACTATAGGTCATGGATGTGGTAATTCCTCTCATGTGTTTTCAACTGCCGCGAGCCATAGGCTACTACCTTCCCGTCTTGCATCAACACGCAACCCAAACGTTCCCATGAAACATCATAATACACCGAGCAGCCTAAACCCCTTCCCAGAATAATCAATACCGAAGCTGTGGTAAGTCTAACCTTAAGCTCCTAAAAAGACTTCTCACAAGTCTCATTCTACACAAACTTGACTCCCTTCCTCGTCAGTCTAGTTAACGGTGAAGCTAATATAGAGAAATATTTCACGAATCGATGGTAATACCGTGCCAACCCTAAGAAACTACGGATCTCAAATGCATTCCAATCTTGCACTGCCTCTATCTTGGATGAATCTATAGTCACTCCTTTCCTGGATACCATATGGCCTAAGAATTTAATTTCCCTCAGCCAGAATTCACAATTCTTAAACTTAGCATACAGTTTGTGGGCTCTAAGCTACTCAAGTACCATTCGCAAGTGTTTCTCATACTCCTCCTCAAAGAGTGAGTAAATCAAGATGTTGTTCACAAAGATGACCACAAAACGGTCTAGGAACTCACAGAAGATCCGATTTATCAAATCCATAAACACAGCTAGTGCATTGGTTAGCCCAAAGGGCATCACTAGAAACTTGTAATGGCTATACCTCATACGGAATGCCATCTTTGGGATATCCTCCTCCTTTACTCTAAACTAATGATAACTCAATCACAAGTTTATCTTAGAGAAGCAACAAGACCCCTTCAACTGATCAAACAAATCGTCTATATGAGGCATTGGGTATTTGTTCTTAACAATTACCTGGTTTAACTTCCAGTAATCTATACAAAGTCGTAACACACCATCTTTCTTTTTGGCAAAAAGAGCTGGTGCTCCCCAAGGCAAAATACTAGGGTAGACAAAACCATTATCTAACAATTCCTGGAGTTGAATCTTCAACTCATTCAATTCAGTCGGTGCAAATCTATATGGTGCCATAGAAATCGGTGTTGTGCCAGACACTAAGTCAATAGAGAACTCGATCTCTCGGTGAGGCGGTAAATTGGTAAGATCCTCCAGAAAAACATCTAAGTATTCACAAACTATCCTTGGCAACTTAACTTGGACTTCATCACACTCAATACTCAAGAAGTTGGCAAGAAGGCAACTAAGCTCACTCCGCCCACGTGGATCATACACCAGTGATAAGACTCTATCAACCCAGTCCCCCAAAAAGTAAAAGCAATCACCGCTCAAGGTACATACAGTAACCCTCTGACGGTAGCAATCTATAATAGCCTGATAGCATGACAACTATTCCATGTCCATGCCTAATACAACATCGAAACTAGACATATCAATCAGCACAAATGCAAAATGAAGTTGGTGACCGGCAACCTCTATATCACAACTCCGACACCCTTGCTTCAAAACAACCTCACCACTAATAAGTGATTCTACACAGATAGGAGATGCTAACTGAGCCAACTCTAACCCCAAAATCGATGCAAATGGAAACGAAATAAATGAATGGGATGCACCCATATCAATCAACATATTAGCAACTAAATTGCAAAACAAGAAGGTACCTCTCACTACTGAAGGTGCTGGTACTAGATCTAGCGTAGTAACAGCATACACACACCCTAAAGGTCTCTGTATAGCCTGCTCACCCCTCGAAGCATAAGCCTGATGCACTAACTGAGCCGAAGAGGCTCCCTGATTGGCTTTCGAGGCCTGTATTGACTATACAGGCTAGTGGCTCTGTGTCTGCCTCGAACTAGACACATTGGGTGTGCCACCCAAATGAGGGCAAAATCTTTTCATATGTCCTGCTTGCCCACACTGATAACAAGTGAGCAGCTGCCCTTTCCCCTAACTCTGGCTCTAAGAACAAGCCGAAGACGATGCAAACCGTTGCCCTCCTCCTCTCTACGGGCAAGCTGGAGACTTATGGGCTGACTAGCCACACTTGTAACAAGTGAAATCTCCCTGACCACCTCTCCCAGAACCTGAACTCGGCACTGGAAAAGTGGACCTCAACTGAGCTCCCTGGGACTTTTGTGGGGTAGGACCCCTTTGCCTCTTACTGTCCTCTAAATATCCTGACTCCTCCTGGAGCCCCTCATCCTTTCCTCTTCCATTTGCATTACGTTCTCAAGATGAGCTGTCACCTTCACAAGCCGTCCGTAATCTCTAATCGTTGACTCGGCCACTTTGAACATTATCGCGGTCCTCAACCTCTTCTCGAACTCCAAACAACAGCGCTCCTCGGTCGCCACTAACTCTGGTGCAAACCTAGAGAGGCTAGTAAACATGGCCTCAAGCTCGGCTACCGGAGTGTTCAACTACACCAGCTTGGAAAACTGGTCTCTCAACTTCTCCCTAATAGTTAGAGGCAAAAACTTATACTGGAAGGCGCTAACAAAAGCCTCCCAAGTCACCCCAATGCGTCCACGTGCATACTTCCACTATTGACCCACATCTCTCTTCAACTGGAAAGATGCCAAGGTCACTTGCAACTGGTCGTCCTCGATGCCAAGCATCTCAAACATTTTCACTATTTGCTCTAGCCACTCATCTGCCTTCAGTGGCTCCTTGGGATCACCCACAAACTCATCCAGATTTGACTGGAAAAACTCTCGCTTCAAGAAAGACGGTCTTGCCTCAACTACTTAGGCCTGGACTTGATTCTTAGCTCTGAGAATGTCCATGGATTCCCACAATGCTACAGCCATTTCGCGGGCTAAGGCACCCATGGCCTGTTGACTAACTGGTTCGGCCACATTGGCCTGACTAACCCCTTCTTCCTATGTCAGAATTTCATTCAATAAAGGCACCTCATGCCTCCTAGGCCTACCACGCCTACCACCACGTCCACGTCCTGACATCCTAATAAAGGTAACACAAGAGATTAGCAGCTTTACAAATGTGTTGAAGTTAACTCACTCGTGTCATAATGTGATAGACAACAGTAATTCACTCCACATAAGTACGTTGTCACATAAACACATACGAATTTCATTTTCGGATAATGACCATCCCGCGATGTTGCCAGAGTTCCAATTAAAATAGCAGTGATCAAGTGCTCTTCTAATAGGACTTCTAGAAACCCGTAGACTCAATCAACATCTTAGAAATTAAATTCCATACCCATATAATCACATAAATATGTTATAACATAGCATTGCAAACATATAAACATTTATGTCAAACGAGATAAACCCATTGTAGTACTAACTACTTCTCACATACCCAAAGTAATCAAACCTGATACGCTCTGATACCAAGTTGTAATACCCGCAAAATAATTACAATAAACCAACTCTAAACACTAGTACAACGTGATAAAAATAAAATGAGAAGCTTTCATTAATCAGAGCAAATATATAAAAGGTGACACATGCGATATACATTCATAAATCGTTTATCCTGAATCTACAACATGTGTTATAAGATGGTAAAATGAATGAAAGTTAAACAGATATTTACATGCCCTAACGGCTTACATCTTTCCAAGATCGTGCTTGGTTACAACAAAACGAGTCATAAGCTCCATACAATTAAAGCACTAGGCTTGTGAAAAGTAAATACAAAAATAAGCAGCAATTGAGCCTTCAGCTACATATGTCCTCCCAAGCTAAGTCCTTGGCGAAGGCATATCACCAGCACTTGAAAATGGTTTTCCCAAGTAGGCTGACCAAAGCCCAGTAGAGACAATCTGGTACAATATATGAATCTTAATAAAGATATAAGTATGATATGCATATACAATGCCCATAATAAAATCATTCGTGTTGTTACAAGTTCATAATATGCCAAGTTTTATATCTTAAGCAATTTTATCTTAATTCATTCCATGACAATTCATTTCACCTCAATCCATGAGTCAAGTCCATTGTTATCCAGACAACCCAACTGAGGCTACAACTTAGTGCTTCTCTAACCAATACAATCATTACACTTCAAATTTTCCATTTTACGGAAATTTTGTTTGCGAGAATCGGCACCCCTGTATACACGCGATTTTCGAGACTTTCACCTTAGACACACAGGCCAACTTAATTCAATGGAGTCCATCCCATTTCTTCTCCCAAACATGGAGTGTATCCCCTTTCTTCTCCCAAATATCATACATATACAATATATTAAAACAAAATCATATTCAATGACAACAGTTAAGAGATTAGTTTTAATTCACCTAATCCTCATGCAGTTGCTATAACAATCATAGCTATCCTCTATCGATAGCCCAAAACATATATTTCTAAATAGATATACAATCTCTAAGATAGATAAATTATCCAAATTTCCATATGTGAGAGATCACACACATCCAACTCCACCATCTATATAAACATCCATCTAATTTCATATTCGCAATACCAATTTCATTATTTGTACAAAATAATTATTTAAAACATTTTAGGGAAAAACTCCATCCCTTTCAAATCCAACACATGTGTCAAAATCAACAAATTTAACACAACACATCTTCATATTTATACCCATAACCATTTTCAATACCTTCATTTGAAAACCCCTCTTTTGATTTAAAACCAAAACCCTAGGTTTGTCTAAAATCCTCCAAATCCCAACATTGTTTACACAACAACAAATAACTAAGTTAAAAAATCATAGGAGAGTGTAGAAAGTCCCTACCTCAAAGCTAGAAGTCGAGCAAAGTAAGGAGGAAACTTCAAAGATGCTCAAACACAACTCTATTCAGATAGAAATGTAGCCCTTAAGACGCTCTACCTTTTTATTGAAGAGAGTTGGGTAGTAAAACCACTAGATCTTGGTAAAAATGTAGAGAGAGAGTGATTTTTAGAGAGAGAGGCTCAAGATATAGGGTTTTGAAATGTTTTAGAGAGAGGAAGAGATGAAAAAGTGATGTAAAAAGTGGCTGTTAAAAATTGATATACGCACAGTCTACTTAAGCGCAAGAAGTGACGCTTGAACATCAGACACAATAAGTTATTCCGCTCGAGTGCAAGAAGTATTGCTCGAGCGCATAATGCACAGTCCCAGTAGTTTTGCAAATAATAAACCAACGCTCGAGCGCAAGAAGTGCCGCTCAAGCGTAGGAGCAAAATTCTAGGTAACAAAAGTTTGGAAACTAAGCAACCAACCTGTCCCAAACGCAACCGCAACAACCCAATAGCCCAATTTAAAGAAATACAAGGGAAGCAAGGTATGAATAACAATATGGAACCATGAAACTTGAGTCTAGACCACAACAAGGGTCGAGTCAAAATTGGAATCGCTATAAAATCCATTCTAGACATTCTAATGTTCAATGGACACATATGTGAGATATTAACTCGTGCTCTGATACCACTTTGTCACGACCCATACCCGCCCCTATAGGTTTAGCATCGTAACCGGCCAGTAATCTGAACATTACTAAAGGACTCTTAAACAGAAATCAAATTATTAGGGGCCAGCGGAAGCAAATGACAAATATACAATGTCCATTGAGCTGCGCAAACTTACATGAGACCGAAAATTTTTAAAACTTTTGATATACATATATCATCATATCATTTCCAACGTCATCATATACAGATGAGACAAAATGGGACTTAGCCCTATAAATAAAATAAACCAACACTTGTTTAACCAAAACAAGAAAACAAAACTTGAACTTTAATCAGATAGTCACAGCCACTTGACATATCCGGAACCTCCATGAGAGGCACATAGGTTGGCTGACAAGACAGAGTCCAGGCAGAAGCTCTAGGCCTAGGCATGCGCCTGATCACCTACATACATAAATAATACAGTGAACTGGAACCCAGTGAATAATAACAAAGTAAAGGGTTTATGAATGATGTCCATCACAGATTCAGAAATTAGAGTTCATATTAGAAACAGATTTAGATTCACATACTTATACAGATTTCATAAACAGTTATACGTGGTACATCCATTAGCTAACAGATCAGATTGGTCATAAAGATCCACGTGCAGAGTAGGCGATCATTAAGACCATAGTTGGTATCAATGACCATATAGGTCAACATCTTCGTGCACATATAGCCATGGTATTGTTACCCCCAGGCAAGGACCACATGAACATAGGCCGTGGTAGTGTTACCCCTGGGCGAGGGCCACGTGAACATAGGTTGAGGTATTGTTACCCTCGGGCGAGGGCCACATGAACTAAGGATGCCACATTACGTTACAGAAAATTGGACATTTATTCATGGTTCACAAAATAGCATTTCAAAAAACAGATCATATCATTTCAGTCAGAAAATACTTATAATTAAACATAGCTTTATAGAATTGTTACTAACATATAGCTCTAGAAGTAGATCAGACAGATTAGACAGATCAGATAGATCAGGCAGAAGTTAGTGCATGACCTACACAAACATAAAACATATACACATTGAAACACGACATCACTTCCTTGATCAAACTTGACTTGTCTTGTCTTTTTATATTTAAGTAATTTGAAGTTCTACTATCCTTAATCTTTCTCATTCAAATGAACTGGGTTCTTATTTCACATATTCTTTAATTATTAGTCCTTTTCCAAATAAACTGATTTCTGACTTGGCTTCTTAATCAATTATTACTAAATCAATGACTTATTCCTTAACCAACTAATTTATGTTGATTGTTAGCTTATTAATCTTCATTGAGTCATAATTCTTGCCTAAGAATGCTTGGGAAGAGATGAGATTGAAAATATGAAATACATGAAACTTTTCCAAAATATGTTGATAAGAGCTATTCGCTCGAACGAACTTTTGGTCGCTCAAGCGGTCTATAAAAGACCGCAAAAGTACTGGAAGCCTTCAATGTGCGCTCGAGCGGTAGCTCAAGCGATCTGTAAAATTTCAGAATTATGAATTTCTCAAAAACGGCTTCGAAATTAATTTTTCAATCTTTAAACGCATACATATCTTGATCAAAACCTTGAAAATACTTTCGAAAACATAAACACTTATTTATTTATAAATCATTTGCTCAAAATTTTGAAACATAATTATTAATTTATTTATTTAAACCTTACTTAATTTCAAAATCAAAACCCATGAACTCATGGTTTCTAAAATTCTTCTTTAAAATCAAAAGCACAATAAAATTGCATGTAATTTATGAAGCTTAATTTAACTATGACTTTCAAAATCAAACCCAAAATAATTCATTTCAAAATTAACTTTCATAAACTTGAACTTAGCTCCAATTCTTCATTTTCTTGCCAATTTCTTTTTAATTACATAAAATTGACTTCAAACTCTTTTCTATCTTCTTTCAAAATATGAAATTAAAGTTATAAACTTCTTAGAAAATCATTTGCATGCATGAAACATTTACCAAAACCTAAACAATTCTTCATTATCAAGCTCAAACCATAATTTGACTTCTTAATTTATATCAAAACTCAATCCCAAACTCATAAACTTTAAAATATGAATTAAAGTACTAAAATCTTGAAAATCCACTGTAACGCCCTCAAAATAATACTAAACCCATCAATATAAACATGCATTAATATAAGGGAGACCAACAGTTTCTAATCATCAGAGTTCTTCATTACAAAAGATATTACATATTAACAGCAAAAGCTAATGCCCTAAAGGGGCTTACATCTTTCCAAGTTAACACTTGGTTACAAAGAGAGTACTAGCTCAATTACACATTAAGCCATTGGCTTGAATCTACACATAATACATCAAAAGAATAGGACAATAAAAATGATGTCCACCTCTAGCCTTCCAAGCTATGTCCTTGGAGGTGTCACGCTACCTGCACCTGAAAATGATGTTCCCATATAGGGTGAGCCACAGCCCAGTAGAAATACACTAAACCAACTATGAACAATGACTAAAAGATTAGCAACTAATAGATGGTCAACACTTCACACATTCACTTATCTCATTTTACAATTCCAAAATAATTAAGTCTATGTTACAATTCACCTTCCATTTCTTATTCGACTTTGAGTTTGAAAACTAGGCTCAGTACTCTAGTCAAAACATTTGATGAGATTATGATTCATCATTAGAACACTTTCGAAAATTCATTAAAGATACACATGTTGGTGTTGTATCAAAAGCACATAAACCACTTCCATACTTTACTTATGATACACATGTTGGTGTTGTATCAACTTAACATAGAAACATCTTCTATACTTCACAACTGATAACGATATACATTTTAGTGCTATATCAAATCAATCCCGATGATGATATACATGTTAGTGCTATATCAAATCAAACAAACAACACTTCAATTGATAAGCATATGATCAACACTTCAATCGATAAGCATATGAATGGGAGAGCATGTTCATCTCCCATCTCCCCATAACCATTAATTTAGAGGTACATCCCCATCTTCCCTAAACCGTGGAGTACATCCCCATCTCCTCCCATACACAAGCAATGCATATAAACACGTAATCATATATCAATCAACACATAAAGTTAATGTATTCCATCCACCGTCTACACATAATGCATATAAACACATTGGTCATATACACAATCAATCAATACATAAATTTAATGTATTCTACCAACCGTCATACTCTATGACACGTCCAATTGATTAGTTTTAGTTTGCCTAATCATCATGCATTGTCTACAACAATCAATACTACCCTCCACCGGTAGTACAAAGCAATTATCACTAAGCAGGAAATAAATGCACAAATGGATAATATATCAACATTTCAACTAGGTGAGTAATGAATGATTCAACTACACCCTTTAGTCCCATACACCCCCAATTTCAACAATCTCAACCCAATTCCTCATTTTCTTTAATTAATTACATGCACTAATTAATTAAACCAATTAGGGTAAATTACCATAATTCACAAAACAACCCTAAGGTTCCATTTCTATCAATGTTCCAACATTAATCTCGTTTCTCTACGCCAAATCTTGCATATAGGTTTATTTTAAATAAAACCCCAACTTTTGTAAAAATACACAAAAGACCCAAAATTTCTCAAAATTACCCAACAACCCCCAAAGATATCAAAATGCCAAAATTCAAAGACAAAATTCATAAGATGGAGTAGGTTATCCCTACCTCGAAGTTAGAGCCCAAGCGGAGATGAAGACCAAAACTCAAAGTGCTCCAAAACCCAACTTCTTCCGATTAAGACAAAGATCTCAACACCCTCTATCTTTTTAACAAAGGACCTAGGGTAGGAAATTACTCTAGGTAGATCAAATCTTAGAGAGAGAGTAATTCTAGAGAGAGAGGCTCTCGGATTTAGGGTTTGGAAATCAAAAAGTTTAGAAAAAGTGATTTGGAATCAACACTCGCTCGAGCCAAGCGAGCCAACAAGCGAAGGACAAACCAGATCGCTAAAGCTCGCTCGAGCCAAGAATTCTCCTAGTACAATCCACTCTCGCTCGGCGACCAAACCGCTCGGCGAAGAACAAAAGCGACCAACTCCTCGCAAGGTCCAAAATAACACTTGATTCCCAAACACAACCAACTACATCCTATAACTCAGAAACAAAGTATGAAAGGACGTAAACAAGGTTTAAACAACTACTAACATCTACGGACACAAGTCCAGATCACTGTACAACAAGGGTTAAAACCCGGGATCGCTATATCCACAATGCATGTAAGGTTAGACTTCAAATTATGATGGATGACAAGAAAATCTAATTTTCTTCTAATTTCATGAAATTAAACCCAATTATTACTTGATTTTAGTTGTTAGATAATTAATCTACGAGAATCAAGCTTGAAATCCTTACCTAAAGTCTTCAATTTGGTGAATTCCTCTTCAATCCCTTACTCTTTTTTTTTCTTCTTCTTTTTTCCCTTGATTTTCCTTTCTTGATTCTTCTTCAAAGTTCTTCCAGCAAAACTCTTCTCTTCAACTTCTTAAAGTTCCCAACAAAACATATAGTTGAGCTCTCTGTGTGTGTGTGTGTGTGTGTGTGTGTGTGTGTGTGTGTGTGTGTGTGCATGTGTGCGTATGTTTGTTTCTTCTCCTTTTCTTTAGGGTTCTTGAACTCACTGATACCCTACACTCTTCAATGCATCAGATTACACACATAACTCACACCCCTTTTTGACCTCATTACACGTGCACACACACTTGTCAACACACACCCACACCCACATACACCTTCAATTCTAGATTCTTCCATAATTCAATTTGTGTTTAGGATTAATTTTAATTAAGTAACACTTAGTCTTAATAAATATTGATTCACACATAATTAAATTAATCATACCTAATCACAAATCCTACATAATTTAATTAGTCTAATTGACTTCCATTAGAGCCCAATTAATTATATATAAATTTATCAATCTGAATTAGATTTTTAATCAAATTCCCAAAAGGCTCCAAATATCAAATTAAATTTATTACCTTCATGAATTTTGGTTTCCCAAATCTTTAAGGCCTTTAATTTTAGATCAAACTCCAAATCTCCGTCAATAAATTACATACTCAATTGAACACTTCATAAATAATTTAATTCATAATAATCTTCATTTCCAATTCTCATAACTTAATCAACTCCAATTTGGCCCTACTTAATAAAATCTCAATTTTACTAAATTCAATTGAATATTTAATTAAACTCCCATATGGTCCGATACTCGAAATTAAAATAATTCAATTCAACAATTATACTTTCTTAAGCTATTTAGGCTTTCAATTTCTAATTCCAAAATAAATCCTCAATAGAATCATCCATGAATCAATCTCCACAATTTTCATAAATCCCATATTAAATCTAAATAATGGGCAATTAAAATTCAAATCTCCTTAATTAATTAAATACTAATAATTATACGTGGTGGAATCGTCACACAAGGATTATGTCTTTCTTTGAAGATGTATTTTTTTGCCGAACCCAATTTGGGGATTCGAGTTCTGTGAAGGAAACATATAAAGTTGCTAGTGATAGTGATCATGTGGAGGAATTAGGCGAGCCAAGAAGAAGTATAAGGGCTAGAACTTCTAAGTCCTTTGGTCCAAACTTCTTAATTTATATGTTAGAGAAAAAAACCTCTAACTTTCCACGAAACTATGACTTCGCCAGAAAGTCCTTTGTGTAAAGAAGCTATCAAAAATGAAATTAACTCCATCTTATAGAACCATGCCTGGGAGTTGGTTGATCTACCCCCAGGTAGTAGGCCTTTGGGTTGTAAGTGGATCTTTAGAAGAAAGATAAAAGTTGATGGGTTAATTAATAAGTATAAAGCAATGCTAGTTATCAAATGGTATAGGTAGCAAGAAGGCATGGATGATTTTGATATGTATTCACCTGTGACGAGGATAACATCTATTCGCATGGTGATTGCGATAACAACTTTGCATGGTCTGGAGATACATCAAATGGAGGTAAAGATAGCTTTCGTGAATGGAGATTTGAATGAAAAAATCTACATGAGCAACCCAAGGGGTTCTTAATTCCAAGGTAAGGTGAGAAAGTCTGTAAGCTTATCAAATCATTGTATGGTTTGAAGCAAGCTCCTGAGAAATTTGACAGCGCTATGTTGTCAAGTGAGTTTATAATAAACAAGTGTGACATTTGTGTATATGTCAAAAACATTGACATTTTGTGTCTATATATTGATGGCATGCTCATTGTTAACAGTAATGATGAAATGATTAGAACTACTAAGTTGTTAAACTCTAAGTTTGACATTATTAGAGCATCTCCAATGGTTGTTGCTATAATACCATTGTTATTGCTATAATTTGGCAATGAATAGTAGTAATTTGCCAAATTATAGCAATGGTGCTCCAATGGTACACGTGCTATTTTGGCAAATCTCAACCAACTTTCCCTCCAAGTTTGTAGGTGTCGTTTGGATATAGATTTTTTATTTTTTTTTTTGTTTATTTTTTTGTCTTTTGTGACCTTTTTTTATCTGTTTGTAATAATAATAATAATAAAATTATATATTTATATTATGCCTGACTAGACAAATATAAAAAATAAAAAAAAATTAAAATTTTGAAAAAATAAATTTAAATACTCAAAATTACATTGGAACATAAAAATGACATTACAGATAAAGATTAAAAATTCCATAGTGATCGTGTGAAAGAATCGTAAATAAGAATGTAATTTGGGAGGTTTTGTGAAAAATATAATTTTGTTATTTCTTTTAGGAATAAAAAGAGCCGTTGTAAATTACCCTCCCCCCCCCCCCCGGTGAAAAATATAATTTTGTTATTTCTTTTAGGAATAAAAAGAGCCGTTGTAAATTACCCCCCCCCCCCAAAAAGAACCATTGTCCAATAGTTGGATGAAAAATTAATCCATAACCGAGATGAGAGCCTCTGGAATCTTCTCACTGAATATCTATCGGACCCACTGTGTTCATTCTTATCATCTCTCTCTCTCTCTCTCTCTCTCTCTCTCTCTCTCTCTCTCTCTCTCTCTCTGTGATTTGGGTTTTAGAGAGAGAAAACCCAGATGGATTTCAGCTCGTTCTTGACATCTCTAGGGACGTCGTGCACGATATTTGTGATTCTAGTGTTGTTGTTTGTTTGGCTATCGAGAAAACCTAGGAATACAGTGGTGTACTATCCGAATTAGATCCTGAAGGGAATGGATCCATTTGAGAAAACTCAGATCATCCATCAATAGGCTCCACATGAAGCTTGTGGAATCTAAAAAAGCATTGCAGTGGTAGATTCTTGAAAGAGGTTCCCCAGAAAATGGGTTTGACTTTCTGGTATGAAGCTTAATTTTGTCTTCAAATACATATTACTCTCTCTTTTATCAATCACACATGTTTTTTTGTTTCTGGGTTTGATCTTAGTCTCTGTGATTGTGTATAGAAACATATATATAGATATATTCATGAATTTTCAATTTAGGTTTACAAGAAACATTCAATCGCTAGAAATCCCAGGAGAGTGAAAACCAAATACGGGTCTGTTTCCAAATTCCACTTCCTGGGTATTCTTTTTAACTGGAAATATTTTCTTTGGACTTTCTATTTTTTGATTTGATGGTGATTCAATCTATTTGCTTTTGTACTTGAAACTCTTGAGTCATCTTCAATTTTTTCAGTTCTGTAATTTTTGTATCTGGGTTTGATTATGAAATTTGAAAGTTTTTCTACTGTTTGAATTTTGTTTTTTCAACTAAAGTTGGAGCCAAAAATTTGTTGACATTTGCTGATATGGCATGTTTGGCACTTGCTATTCAACTTTCCAAATTTGATAACATAAATGGCATTTGCTATCTTTGGCAAGAAGAATAGCAGGCCATTGGAGCACCAATTTTTGCACACGGCTTCTATATTTTAGCTTTGGCAGCTCCAATGGCAAACCATTGGACATGCTCTTAGTCATAGCATAAATAACATGAATTTTGATGATTATTGAATTTATGTTTTGATTTATTTTGAAGAGTGGATTATAATTGGAAACTTATTATTTGATTTAATCATTATAAATCTATCTTCACTTTGTATAAATTATGTTATTTGGTGGTTAAAATGAAGATTAAACAGGTATAGAACAAGGCAATAGAAATCAGCAGCAGGAGCAGCAAAGCAAGGAGGTCGGTCCACCCCTAGGTGGTCGACCAACCAGTCGACCAGCCAGACGCCTGGAGGGACGACCGGTTGTTAAAGTCTTGCCTAGTTTGCTCTAGTTTTGCAGAGGACATCTGAGAGAACATCCAAGGGAACATCCGGGTGAACAACCAGCTAGTGTAAATGTTCACTTTGGACATCTAGGTGGACGACCACTGTAAGTAATATTCTTTGCAATAGACAAATACTGAGAGGAGAAAAAGAAAATATTTTCCATCATTTCATCTATCTTCCAATGGGCAAAACTCACATGCGCTAGAGACAAAAGCTGACATTAATTTATAAATATTATCTCAGTCATCACCAATGAGAAGTAAATGAATGAGCACTGTTAGAAAAACAAAGCACTCACCTCTGTTATATACATGTTATAAACATAGCTCTAAGAGATGAAGTGTAAATAACAGAAGAGAATAGAGACAATGAGCCAAACATTTTCACATCCTTCATCAATCACATATTCTCTATTCTCTAAGTTCTTGAAGTGTTGTTCATCTGAGTTTATTATTTGTCTTCAGTAAATCATTCATTGAGCCTTAGCCTTGAGCTTTCAGTAAAACATACATTGAGCCTAAGACTTATGCCTATGTTCCTTTGAGAGGTTTTACAAAAAAAAAAATTGAGAGTTAACATTTTACATCTACTTGTGAGAGGTTATTCTTGTAGCTTTCTTTGAAAGCAAAAAGACTCATCTTGTAAGAGGTTAGTAGCACTCCTGTAAAGCTAAAAAATCTGTAGAGGATTGCTCCATGTATATGAGGTTACTAGCACCCCTATTGTAACGCCCCCAATTTTCATGCTCAAATGATAATACATTTACTTCAAATCAAAATAACATAAAACAAATAAATACCCTCATGGGTTTACAAGTTTCCAAGGCTTGAGCCTGGTTACACAAAAATGGTTATTCAAACCCATACATACAAAGCCCTTGGCTTACAATATAGAGTCACGCAAAATGAGAGTATTGTACTCCCAACACACATACTTCCACGCCTCTAGTTGGGTGGAATCACCACATCTTTTCCTGCACAAAAATCCCATAGGGTAAGCATAAAGCCCAATAGAAAATTCTTAACAAAGTATATACATTTTATACAAGTCTCAAGAGATGAAATGCACATGTCATGCTATGCCATTTTTGAAGATAATTTACATATTTATCCTTTGGAAACCATCATGCTCAATGATGTCATGCAATTTCAATTGTTCAAAACTTAACAATTTATTTCAAGAGCGGTAAATACGTCTCTAGTAATCCCTAAGCCGGTGTCTGCAAGTAGACTATACAAGTACTACCAAATTGTCATTTTTTACCAATCGCAACTGGAAAAAAAATCAACAATCCCAGCCGCGTGGATTTTTCGGTCTTTCACCCCGGACCCGCAGGCCAACTTATTCTACACCACCTATCAAGACTTACCATCATTATTTACCCCAAAACCGTTTCATGAAAACTTATTTCTCAACATTCTTTTCTCAATGCAAGTTTTCAAATCAACCATCAAAGTGTAATGTAATGAAATGAAATGATATGCCAATGCCATGTTAAAAATGCAATGTAATATTTCTTTCACTTTCAATACTCCCACACAATATTCCCATTGTGATCAAAATTCTCATCTCAATGCAATTTCACAAGATGAATAAATACTTTTATTTCAATTCATCAAAGGAATAACATAATTCCCACATTTCAAATAATCTTAACAATTTAGTCATCTCAAGACTATATTAATACTTTTAAACAACAATGCCCAAAATTTCAACAATTCTCATATTCCATGAAAATATCATTTATATGTAAATAAATAAACAATTTTCAAATATCATTTATTTTGGCACACAAAATAAATATAACAACATATTCTAAAAATTTTCAACATCTTTGTTAAAATTCCCAACTTCTAGATTTTCTCATCAAAAGCCATTCATCTTCAAATATTTGAGAAGATCTCACCAAAAACATCTTTCTTTCATCAACATAGTTCAAAAACCCTAAATTTCTATTTTTAGAAATAAGAAAGTAAACCCACTTTCGAAAATCGATCATCTTCTTGAATCAAAAATTCATTTTTATCAAAACAAATCAAAAGATGATTTCTAAAATCATTTAGATCTTGCAAAAACATATATATAACTCAAAGAAAATCCCCACCTCAAATTTGACGAGGAAACAAGCAAAAATCTCAATTTTCGGTTGTGTCGGATTTTGATCTCCACCGGTCAAAATGTTGCTCTCACCAAGCTCTTCACTCTGGTCTCAAGAACAATGGTCTAAAACCTTGGGTTCAAAATTGAGTTGAGTTTGATGCCACCTTCTTTCGAGTATTTTCCACCTCTAAAGCGTATTCTATCTAATTATTCACCTCATTTTCATAACTCCATTACTACACAAACATTGTCGTCATCCTCATAAGCATCATAAAACTTCTCACACTAATATTTACTACCGAATGGAGTTGAACACATTAATCAATAAGTTATTACTAACTCTCAAGCATTTCAGGCTCAGTCCTTAGAGTTAGGATTTAAAGTAAACAATCTAACATAAATAACAAGAAACAATAGATTTACCTCACACAACCATTATTGTATAAAAGCATCCAAATCATCAATCACCCATGGTCGAGGGACAAGATTTTGACAACTAGCCAAAAAAGACATTCCATCCTTTGAGAACAACTCTGCAAGCTGTGCAGAACCAAGATCAAATATGTTCCCTGCAAATATTCCTCTAACCAAATTCTCTACACGCGTGGCCCCATCCTCAATAGCATCGTTCATACGAACTACATCCTCAAATAAGGATATTGCCCTCGTATATTCTTCATCCTTAACTTTCTTGAATATATTTCTGAAACCCACTTCTCTAAGGATTTAATCACGGATCCTACAACGAAGTATGCAATCAGGAGGTCCTCTATGACTTTCAGGATCTTTCTTAAAATCCTCTAGTATTTCAGTGTACCTTTGAGCAAATTTTTCAGCTTTGATATGAGCATCAGAAACTATTTCATCACTCTCCACTCACTTTCAGAAAGAAGGGATAGAATTGAGGAAGAGATCAGTCCAAGCGAGCTCGGTAGGGGTAGGGTTCTTAGGATTGTCAGAGGGGAATCTGTATGGGATGGTGCATGCCCTGTAGTTTGACTCGATTGGTGTTGCCAGTAACGGAAACGCCACCATCTCCCCTGAGCTCTCCATTCTCTCTCTCACGCTCATTCTCACCAAGCCATGGTGCCCTTGAATAACCTTTTCACAGGGGAAACATTGGATGCAACACCACTTACTCCACTATTCGTCCATACTCGGAATATTTGCCTCACCCTTTCCCCTTTCAACTTCCCCATAATGTATGCCGGAGAAATATATCACCAGCTGTGATTATTAGTGTTGATATGAAAACACCAACAACTCCAAACAGCAGGATGGTTAAGAAGTTTTGGAAGAACTGTTTCTTCTTGACCTGAAATCTGTTGAAAGAGCTAGAAAAGTCACCCACTGATACATTAACATAGCCCTTTTGATTTGAACTGGTTCAAGAGTATTCATTCTGAATAAAGGGAAGTGGGCTTGATTCTGACAGTGTGCACTAATTAATTTATTTGAATGATTCAACATTTTGTTTTCTCATAGACCCACCGAAAACATTATCATATTCCACTCCCTCTTGTCCCAACTTTTCTCTCAAAAGCATATATTCCATTGCCCCACCATTTCTATACTCTTCACTTTGAGCTGCTGGTTTTCTTTATATTAAAAAAAAAAAAAATACTTTTCATTCCATGCTTGAACCCCACGCCATTTTCTTCTTTTTCTGCTGTGTGTGTAAACCCTCTACACAGATGCCCCTTTTATTTATTTATTTATTTTAAATACAGGTCATCACACCTACGAAGATAAAAAAAAAAAAAAAAAATTTATGGAGGATTGCTTAATGTATATGAGGTTGCTATCACCCCTGTGAAGTTAGAAGCATAGAGACAAATCTCAACTGAAACTTAAGGAGTGGACGTAACCTTGGTTGAAGCCGAACTACTATAAATCTTGTTTGCATTCTTTTCCCTTATCTCTTTAATTTGCTTTTACTGTAATATTCATATGATATTATTGTGATAATTATCTGATATACCTACTGTACTAATTGTTAAGTTCTCATTGGGTAAATGTTAGTTTTAATTTGTACAAACCCAATTCACCCCCTCTTAGGTTGCCTTTTTTGGGTAATAGACATGAAGGATATTGGCGTTGCAGATGTAATTCTTGGTGTTAAGATTACCAGAACATTTGGTGGTATTATACTTACGTAGATAAGATACTTGAGAAGTTTAGTGAATCAAATATGAATGTGTCAAGGTCACCTGTAAACTTGAGCCTACATTTAGCCAAGAATAATGGTGAGAGTATCTTTCAACTAAAATATTCTCAAATCATTTGGAGTTTAATGTATATGATGAGTAGTACAAGGCCAAATATAGCTGTAAACACCCCATTTTGACTGCTCGCAAGACTTAGGCGCTTGGTTCGATACACTCGATAATGAAAGTTGAATTGTGTGCTTTGAATTCACAGCAATTTGGATTCAGTCAGGCTCTCGAAATAACCTCAAATCTTTAACATTTACCTTGTTTGAACCTTTGAGTCTCATTTTTGGACCTTTTACCACCCTGAGCTGAGTTTGAACCAAAAAACAACGGAGGGCATGAATGCCCGGCCATGCATCAGTGATGGCCGGCCATGGCTATGAATGGCCGGCCGGGCCTTAGTGGCAAGAAACACTGTTTTGGGCGAGAGGCCACCAGCTGTCCATTTTTGAAGATATTTATGATATTTCTGGCTCAAATTCTATAAAAATGAAGCTGTGTTATTGTTTTGGGGGTTAAACAAAATTTAGAAAGCCTATATACACCTTCAAAGCTCCTCCCTCCTCCTTCTTCCATGGCAAGAAACCTTTGAGCTAACCTAGCTCCCTTGTGTCATCTCCATACACCATACACAACCTTGTCTCACCATCTTAGAGCCTTGGTTGATCTTTGAGAAGCATAATTCAAGCTTGAGAGTGGGTCGAGACTATGCTTGGATCATAATCAAAAGCTAACTTATTTGCAATGTATAAGCTCTTTTTATCTTCTTTCTTGCTTTAATATATTTCAGTTCCTACCTAATTCTTATTGTTTTGTGTTGCTTTGAGCCTATTCTAAGTGTTTAAGATTGGGTTTGAAAAGCTACCAAAAGAGTAGAGAGAGTTTACACTCTTTCTATATCTTTATCAATAGCTCAAACCTTTCTTTTACACTCCTTTTCTTTGCTCCTTGCACTGATTTTTAGAGTTAAAAAAAAGGGGCTAAAAATCATGTTTTAAGGTTTCAAAAGTGGAGGGGTTAGCCACTCCTCCTTGTTCTTGCTTACTAGCCTTGTTCCTACTCTTTGTTGTTTAGTTTTTTTTAGGCTCTTTTCATTAACTTTGAGCCTCTGTTTTTCATCTAATAAGGGTTGTTTCAGGGCTGTCCTAAGTTGTTTAATTGGTTCAATCTTCGGTTAATTCATTTGTTGTCTTATAAGTTTGCTTTTCTTTAATTTATTTCCATGTCTAATAGTCTAATTTTAACAATCAATCCACCATCCATCACTTTCATTCTTGAGAATGATTTCAACCGAATTGAGGTTGCTCAAAATATGTAAGACAAACTCCTACGTAATGGCTTAATCTTTTCGGAGATTCATTGTCAATGGTATAGTCTCTCTCTCTCATGTTTTAGAAGAACCTCTCATTTGACATTACTTCTTGTTTAGAGGACTTTAACATATCCATGGACAAATGGACTAAAGAATGGCAAGGCTTCATAAAATTGGCTTAAAACTTGGAACAACCCATATAAAGAAAATGGTTAGAATCACTTGAACTTGACCGGATGTTATGCCAAGTTCCTTGTGTTAAGAGTCGTCACATGCTAATTCATGGCATTTTGTCACGCCCCAATTTTTATTACTCGAAGTATTACCAATTTCATTTACTTAATTCCATTTCAGAGATAACATGCGGAAATAAACTCGTATATTCAACTCGTAGAAGTGAATAACATTGCTCTCATTCGTATGCAAGTAAATACAACATGAGTATACTAAATAAATTGCCCTTGGGCTTACATCATTAAAAAGTCAAGAAGAAGGGAATAACCCTTTTACATGAATGGCATTCCGCCAACACAAAAGAGGCCCCGTGGCCAACAAATAAGAAGATCCAAAACCTTGTAGCACATCCTGGCTATCACCTGAAAAAGATTCAACAACGTGGGATGAACATATAGTCCAGTAGGGATCTCAACATGATCCTCAACAATAACAACTTACAGATAGCTATGATCATGAATGCCCAATCTCATACTAGAATAGTAATGTGACAGTTTATACAAAATATACATAAGTATGAACTTTTCTCGAAAACAGCCATTTCATTCAACGCTATAAGCGGTTCACCTTTCTTTCCTTTTCATTACCCATTTTTCCAAACTTTCATGACTATAACAGTTTTAGAAAAAAAACAATTTCACCAAGCCCATTACTCTTCCCCCATTTTTCGTACTTACAACAAAATGACCTTTTTTGAAAACATGTTCACAAATACCCCATTTTCCTTCACACTTTCCAAAATCTCAAAATGGCATTTTGGTTTGTTCCAAACACATTCATATCAATACATGCATGCCTTAAATAAAAGGGAAATAACAAATCATCAACATGTATATAATCCACAAATGAGGCAGCTCGGCCTTTCAAAACTGTAACCATCGCAACCCATAACATACTCGAGATACAGCGATAACAATTAAAACTACGCTCTCTAGGCTATATGCACGAGAAGCTAAGGATATGCCAAAGCGATAAGCAAGATAATAACTCATTTTAAACATTTCATACCTCATAATAAATACACATTTTAGTCTTTGTATCAATCTCGAGACAAAAACACTTCCATACTTCACAAATGATACACATTTTGGTCTTTGTATCATTATCAAACAAAAACACTTCTATACTTCAATAAGCACACATAATAGTGATGCTAATGGAGTCCATCCCCTATCTCCTCCCAAACAATATCCGGTTTAGAGGTCCATCCCCTATCTTCCCCTAAACCGTGGAGTACATCCCCTATCTCCTCCCACACAACACAATGTATATAAACAATTTCATATACATAATCAATCAATACAACAAAGCATAAATAACAAGTGTAATACATACACATAAACTATTCAATAATGTTTAACCAACACAAGTGTAACGCATACATCACAATTCAACACAACAATGTCATCCTCCACCGATGACCAAGGACAAAACCTCTAGATGCATGTATTCAGTACACCTAATAAAAGAGACTCAACTCTCAAGCAAACCTTAAACCCAACAACGACACTAGTACGATAGGTAAGGACAAAACCCCCAAATGTGTGTATTCGACACTCATGATACAATAGTTCAATTCTCAAATTTGTTTTCCGAGACTCACATAGAGTTAACATTTCATTTACCATTTTCAAGATCAACTTTCATAATTTTCTTAAGTCAACATGTTCCATCACTTATTCCAAAAACACTTTTCCCTTTTCACAAAACCAATTACATTCTCTTCATTTTACAAAATCAATTCCATGAATAATAAGCCATAACCCAACTTGATTCAATACGTTCATCTCAAAATAACCCCAATACCATAATTAATCCTTTAACTGTTAACACCTTCTACACAACTCATATTAACAATAGAAATTTACCAACATTGTTTAACCATAAACCCTTTTTGTTTTACCAAATCAAAATATAATTTAGGACTTTCTCTTCTTTCAACAATAACATGCTAATTTTACTCTCTAATTAGTCCAAACCACAGTCAATGATAACAAAACCATTCTCAAACAACCAACCCCAGGTTCCCCTCATGATTTTCAAACAAATCCAACATGGATATGATTTTCATGCAATACAAAATTACCACATGTCTATCTATAGACGGAGTATTGAAAAGGAACAAAGAAATCCCTGCCTCAAATGGAGAGACCAAATGGAGAAGATGAAGGCCAAAAACCAAAGTGCTCCAAATCGCCAAACTTTCAGATTAAAATAAAGCCCTCAACCCACTCTACATTTCTTACAAAGAACTTAGTATAGATTTACACTAGAGGGAGATAAAAACCAAGAGAGGTGTGTAGGGAGAGAGAGAAACTCTCAAGTTATTCATTCAATGAACTTCATTAAATTGATTAATGTATCTCATACATTCATGATACATAATGCATCCTCTATATTAATGAATTCATTATATAAATCAATGTATCTTACATATTCATAATAGATACATAATGCATCTCTAAGATTTATTCATAATAAATCCATCACATTCAATGTATTAGCATTAGTCTTCTATACATTGTATATATACAAAGAGTAAAGGATGGAAACGGGAATAAGACAACAACACATCTACGGAACCGAGTTCGGAATACAATTAAAAAAAATGAAGGGAAAACCGGGATCGCTATACATTTTGATGATTCTTGAAGTGTTGCAACCTCCCTCTTTGAGCTCACTCTATGATAAGAGGGAGGGGGGTCTTATTCATTACATTCATTGACTTTTGTCCAAACTTGTATTCGGAATCATCAAGCAATCAACTTGCTCGTTGATGGTTTTGGGACCAACTTCATCCTTCTCTCGACCCTCTCCATGACGAAGAAGGAAAGATGGGACAAACAGAGCTTGAGAACACTCTGTCTACACTGGTTCACCTCAAAACACAAAAACGGAGTTTTGCATCAAATTGAGGCACGACCGGCCATCTGTAGACCTGACTAGCCATCACTAATGCACGGTCGGCCCTCAATGTGTGGCCAGCAGTGCAGTTTTGCAGAAAACAGAGGCAGTGGCTGAAGGTGAAACAAAGTTGGCTTGGATAGACAGAGTAGCTCTCAGGTGCTATGCATGCAACCCTCATCCATCTTCACTTACGCCTTTTGTCGAATGTGATTAATTGTTTCATTAGTGTTAAGGGTTATAATTATCATAGTTATAAATTAATCTTATTATAATCAGTATTGTTGTAGCCATTGCATTGGTATAGCTAGTTAAATTGTTGTAATAAAGTGCTTAAGTAGCTTAGTTAAGTCAATTATTATTCATTCGCCCAATTTGTAATAGTTAGTTAATTCGGACTTTCGAACATTGATTCGCATCCTCCTGCGTGAGGGATCAAATGTTGTAATAATGTGTATGTCTTCCAACCCCACGTCTTTCTCCCTTTTATTTAGTCGCTTACGATGGTTAGTTTAAAACATCACGTTTCATTAGCATTCTCATGTTTTGCGCCCATTTGTCTTGCATGCATCCAAGGTTTGACTCATCATACTAACCAAATGTTTAAATTCATTGCTTGAATACATGCTCTCTCGCATGTCTCGAATGGAATCATATGCTATGCTCATAGCCGAGCCTATAAATTACATAATGTGTGCGTTGCATTTAGTCATATTGCATTAGTTAGGAGCATTCATTTTTTCTAATTATTTTGGTTTGTTTTGGCTCGGAGTACTAGGTGAGCTTTTACGTCTTAGCATCTTGCATCAAGTGTTTGTGTTGCCATATCTACCATGCTTGCTATGAGGCTAAGTGCTTAATTGATATATCTACTTGAATGCCTGTGGATGAAAGCTAATTGCCTGTGTTGGGGTAGTTTGATTAATGTTGCATTTTAAGCCCGCTTTTTTCAAGTGGCAAATTAACAAAACAATTTCAAAACAAAACATGAGATCAAATGTTCCAAATCTTGCAAAACTAGTCTATATGCTTATATGCTTTAATCTATTGGAAGAGCATATAATGTAACATTAATCAAACATGATATGCTCTTACAAGATTTGGAACATTAATCAAATCTTACATTAATCAAACTAGCATATTGGAAGAGCATATAATGTAACATTAATCAAACTAGAGCATATAATGTAACATTAATCAAACTAGAGCATATAATGTAAGTGTTACACCCCATGTGGGCATATAATGTAACATTAATCAAACTAGAGCAAAACAAAACATGCGCATCACATAGTAATATAGCTAAAAAACCAAACAAGAGCATATAATGTAAAGCAGAAACAAATCATGATTAGTAGAGGCCGATCTTTGATCGGGCGAGTGGGGTGCTCAATTCATGACCTTCCCCTCTCTTACCTAAGTTCCCAAACCGAGACAACTTTGGTGATGACGGACTAATGGCCTTTGGCTTGAGTCTCGGGTTTCCTAAATTTCTCAAAAATATTTAGGTGGCGACTCTGAAATCTGGCAAAGTGGAACCCGACCTATAGGGCTATTCGCCTTCCAAAATGAGCGCGGAAAGTCGAGCTACAATAGCCTACTCGGTTAGCAAACTTAGTAAATGCATGGGTAATCCTAATGCTACTCATTTGAAAGGCATTGTGCGAGTGTTAAGTTATTTACGTTACACCTAGGTTATAGGTTGCATTACACCAACTATCTAGTGGTATTGGAAGGTTATAGTGACGCGAATTGGATATCTGATATAAAGGACTCAAAATCCACTAGTGGACATGTGTTCACCCTAGAAGAGGCAACTATGTCTTGAAAATCTTCCGAGCAAACGTGTATATCGAGATCAATGATGGAATTTGAGTTTATTGCTTTGAAGAAAATAATAGAAGAAGCTGAATGGCTCTATAATTATTCTACGTTGGTCGAAACCTATGCCAGTTATCTGTATTTATTGTGATAGCCAATCTGTTATTGGACGGGCACAAAGTAATATGTATAATGGAAAGTGTAGAAATATTCGTCATAGACATAATTCCATACGACAGTTACTCTCCAGTGGAGCTGTCTCAATAGACTATGTAAAGTTTAAAGACAATATTGCGGATCCATTAACCAAAGGGTTAAATTGAAAGTTAGTAGATAAGTCATCAAGAGGAATGGGGTTAAGACCTTTAGCGAATAGTGTTACCAGAACGGAGAACCCAACCTAGTTGATTGGAGATCCCAATAACTAAGTTCAAAGGGACAACCTAATTGCGTGTAACGAATGTGCCACTAAGAAGGTAAATCCTCCTGCTCATTCCTATTTATAATGATACCTTGTAGGGTGGAAAATCAAGCTAATGCTTTTAATGACCTGTATGCATTGAGTAATCAAGCATGGTATAGCAAGATACTTTAAGAAGGTCACCTATGTGAGTGCAAAATGGGGCCGCTTCTTTAAGAATTTGTTAATCATGTGATTTAATTTTGATGATGTCTAAAACATTACGGGATAGATTGTAATTTTTTAATATACATATTTTTTGACACAAAATATTATTTGTTAAAATATATGGTGTATGATATATTTCTTATAAATATTATTTAAATAGATAATATTGTGCATGTTTGAATTTCGTGAATGTTACTATGCTTAAATAGTAAAATTTAAATAGATAATATTTTGCATGTTTGAATTTCGTGAATGTTACTATGCTTAAATAGTAAAATTTACTATTTGCATTTTGAAAAAATCGATTGGTTGAATATCTGACAAATTTGATATTGATTACTTATATTCTTTTGACAAAATTTGATTTACCCACATGGGGTGTAACACTTATATGCTTTAATCTATTGGAGGGTGTATTTAATACCTTTATTTTCTTTTGGGAGTCTTTGAAATTGTTGCATCTTGATTTTGGAGAAGTACAATTTGATTTAGACTTGTTGGGAACTTAGAAATTCAATTTTGGTGTTGACACCATGGGTTCCTAGGGCCGACGCCACCTTGTTGCCCTATTCTTGGTATCTTTATTGGTTTTAGGGTCAACACAACTGGTTCCAAGGGTTTACCTTTGTGTGCTGCTAAATATGGAATTAGCTACTGAAATTTTGGGTCGACAGTAGGAGTTACAAAGGTTGACCCTTGTCTGCAACAAACATTAGTGTCTTAGCGTTTCTTCTCAAGGGTCGACACCACTGTCTTAAGGGTCAACCCTTGTGTGTTTATTTCTAGAATTTTTGATTCGTCTGGGCCCTACTTTTGGGAGGTTTTGGACTTATTCATTTCAATAACCTTAGGACTACTTTTCTATTACTAAAAATAGACACAAAACACTTCTCTCTCATTATTTTCTACTCTTTTTCCCTTTCAAACCGTGAGTCTCTCTTCTTTCTCTCTAAACTCAACTTTTTCCTACTTGGATATTTAGATTTACTCACCTAGGTCCTTTGAGAAAGGTTTTAGATCGTGTTAAGGGCTTTCTTTTGTTCCAAGAGCTTCGACGTTTCATCAACTTTGGGCTTCTCTGAGTTCTCTTTTCACTTCTTTGAGGTAGGGATACTTGTACCCTAGTATTTCCATATTTTGAGGAGATTTCATAGTGTTGTTATGACTTATGAGCTAATTTGATGATATTGTTGGATTAAACCCATGTTTTACATAAATAAACCATTTTACTTGGCTTTTGCTGGAAATTTCTTAACTCTTTTTATAAAACATCTATATAAATGTTGTTAAGACCCATATCTATTATGAAGGAGAAAAACCCTCAAATTTGGTAAAACCCTAAATTCTTAATTTGAGTAGAAAACACTAAATTGAATGGAATTTCTTTTGATTCACGGAATATTGTGAATAATAAAGAGTTGAAAGATGTGGATGATGATATGGTAAAGGAATTGTGGCTTGGATGTTACTTTTCTTTGAGTGTTATGTTGTATTCCATTCTTTTGTAATGTTGGACGCTTGTTGATGGAATAAAATGTGATTGAGCTGTTAATTGTGCATGAGTCCAGTAAAGAGTTAGTTTTGGAAATGTAATGTTGTGTTGGTACCCACACGGGGAGTTTAAAAGGTGCCCAAATGCCCTGTCTAGGCTTATCGCTGGACGAATGTGGGAAAGATGTTTTTGGGTGTCCACAAAGTCCTGCCGTATTGTAGTCAGCAAAAGTAGAAAAACGGATGGTTTTATTTTGGTGCCCACTCCCTACCATGTAATAGTCAGCAAATGTGGGGGCGGTTTTAAAACAAAAGCAAAGGGTGTTTTGAATTGGACTCTTATAGGGGGACTCATGGCTTGCTTTCTATGGATGTGATTGTTTAATTGTTATGCTTGTAGACATGAAATGTAATTGTCATTGTTTGGTTGTCACGTATTTATATGATTGATAAAGATTACATGTGAAGACAAATTCTCTTGTAATGTTTTGTCGCAAGGATGCCATAATCTTATTCAAGTGATTAAATACTTGGTTAAAAGCATTCCTAGTCTGCAATTAGCTCAACCCTATCTTATTTTTCAGGGAATGATGACATTCTACTACAGTAAAACATGGGATACACAGTTGATTTTTGAGAATGGAAGACAAAGAGATATTTCATATTAGGACTTTAATTGTTTTGTGTTAAGAGCTTTATTTTGTTTTGATGTATCATGTATGCCTGTGAGGTGATTGTTGTTGTGATGCCATCTAGCTTCTTGAACTAGGATTAACTTGGGAAATGTAATCCTTGAACACTGTAAAGTATGGAATGTTAGTTCAATGGGAAAGATGACCCTTTGGCACTATTTTGTTATGGTTGTAGAATATTTCTTAAATAAATTGGCAGGGCGTCACATGGGGTGGTTGGTTATTTTTATTAGAGTGTATCTAAAATCTCTTTCAATACCTACAAAAATTATAAAAAGTGGTATTTTTTTCAGATTTGATAGAAATATTATTTAAAGAGATTTTACTATGCATATAAATATTTTAATTGAAAAATCACTGTATAATCAAATATTTAATAGAAAAATTATTATACAGTCACTGTGCACCATTGATTTTACAAAAATTGTTTTAAGAAAATCAACTAATACTATTTATCAAAAGTGACGTTTAGACAATTTTTCAGACTCTTCGTGGGCGTGTTCTCTACATGAATCTGAGCTGCAATCTGAAGCATCACCAAAGTCAAAGGAGAAGCGTGCCTGTCCAACGGATATATTTATAGTTATATATAGAAGTATTTTGGTTGGAGAAAAAAATAAGTGAAGAAGAAAAAAAAATTGTGATATTGAAATACTCTAAAATATTATATTGGGCATCATTGAGTTGTATTTTAAGTGAGAAAATTTGTTGAGAATTTGAGCAAAATTGTAAAAGGGTTTTCACACCCTTCTTATTATTCTTGTAAAAGAGAGTTTTTGTGAGCGATTTTTTGGGATAAAATCACTTGGGTTAGGTATGACTAGGCACCAAATTCTAAACTAGTCGGAGTGATCAGGATTAGTCACTTGTTGTAAAGGTTCACTAGCACTTGTGAAGCTAGCGGTGTATTACTATTTGAAAAATAGTGGAAAAATTTCTGAGGATGATACTTGGAGAGTGGACGTAGGTCTGGCGTGCCGAATCACTATAAATCACTGTGTTTGATTTTCTTTTCCTATCTCTTTTACTTTTATATTGATTATTATTGCTCTATTTTCTATTCGTTAAAATTCGAATATTTTGATTATTATATTTAATATTGTGAAATTATTTTTGATAACCCAATTCACCCCCTTCTTAGGTTGCCTACTTGGGATAACAGAATTGACAAGACTGAATCTTTAAAACCACTCACTGAACCAGGCTAGTGTTCAAGGCCAAACGCAAACACAACAGTGAGAACATAACATTAGCTGGAGTAACACTTGTGTGGGGTATGTTGTCTCGGTTTACACAAACGGTAGAACAATTCAAAGACATCACGTTCACTGATCAGCAAGTAAGTTTGATATGCTTTCACTTGGAAAGGTTCAAGGCCAAAAGTTACCTTCTTTGATGTTGCGTTATTCTGTGTGCTCTCTCTCTGAATCTTTGTTGTTAAACAATGTCCGTTTTTCTTTATTTGGTCAATTTTTATTCATGTAGGGAATTATTGAAAAATAACAGTTTTTTGTGACTTTAATGCAAAATTAAAGGGGGTCACAATCACCGATTGAAGTGGATCCTAGTGGGTCTAGATTCTTTGCAATGAAATCTTTACATCACAAAAAAGAATGACCAAAACCATTAAGATTTGAATGAGAAATTGTCTTATAAAGTTGGGATCGTGAATGAGGTATTAGGGAAGGTGTAACTACCTATCCCACATTGATTATAGAGGAAAGCGTTAATGGGTACTTAAATCCCTAGTTTTACCTAAGGATGTGAGACTTTGGGACAACCAAATTTTTCGAATGAAGGGAGTTATGGATGCTTCAAGGATGGGCTTGGGCCAAGACTATGATCCAAGTTGGTTATACAAAAAGTGCCACATGCACACACGTGCTCTGCCTACCTACCCGGACCAGGCTAGGTCTATGGTCCGTGGAACTTGAAACTTAGGCTTCAGGCACTAGATATGGTATAGGCTTGGGCCCGGCTGGTGACCCACTCATCATATTCTTTTTGTAACTAGGTCAGATGGTGGTAACTATAGAAATACATGTATCTTTTGTACTAATGATGGGTTTAAACCATTAGTTTTGTAGAATTGAATTATGCATTGGCTACTTAGCCTTGGTGGCTAGAGGCTTCTTATTTCTTCCCATTGTGTATAGATAGAGACCACCCTCTCTTGGTTTTCTCCCCAAAATTTTTCTTGCCCTCTTGTTATTGTGTCAGTCTACTAGAAAATATTCTTCTAGTGTGAGAGAGTGTTGCATGTGTTCTTGTTTGTCGGTGCTACTCAAAAGGTGCTCCTACCGTAGAGGTTATACACCGTCGTATCTTCAAAGACAGACATCAACGTTCCTCCAGCACCCATTGGTAAGGCAGCAAAATCTATTTTAAGAAAACTGTGTGATACACAGGTTTTGGTTTGCTTTCCTTATTATGTTTCTTTCTAGTATTTTATTTTCTTTATGTTTATTTATGTTCTTCATGTAACTTGTAATTTCTAGTTTTAGTAGTTCACTTTGTTTTTGTTTGTAATCTAAAATCTGATTTCAATAAATTTGAATATGTTTAATTTTATTTAAACAATCATTGACAACAGTATATACTATAATGAACAAATTGTCTATTAATGGACTATATCTACTATCATTTAACTTCCTATTTTATTTTCTTGTAAATAAAAAGACAAATTACAAATATATAGCTTCAAATTTATTTGAAATATGAATTGTCTTTTATGATTTCAAAAATTACAAATATCTTTTATTAAATTTTTTCATTTGCAAGAGTCAATAGAAAAAATAAAATTCTTAAGTACTTTCTTATATAAAATAAAATTATCAACACTATTAATTAAAATATATTTGTAATTCACCCTAAATAAAATAAGTCCATCTAGTTAGAAAATAAGAATAAAGGAAGAGAGAGAACTGCTTCTCCGCCGTTGTTTGGTTCTCAATTAGACAATTATTCAATGAAAAAAAAAAACTAACTAACGGGGCATGGGAAAACCTTTACTAACAAAAAAAAAAATCAGAATACTAAGATGTTTTTATTTGGAAACGTCCAGAGAGAGTAGTGAGAGCTTCTCTTTCTAGGAGATTTTCGACAATGCTTTGGCATCCGGCGACCTCCTTTGTACTTTTAAAGTATAGATCTACACTCCTACAGTATAGATATGCCCTTCTAGAGTGTAGATCTGGGATTTTTATGTCTAGAATAGGGGTTTTGAGTGTTTCTCCCCTAATTTCCATATAGATTTTTGAATTTTCAATACCCGCAATGGTTTCCTCTTCTTTCAAATCTCCTCCTATACCATTGTGTGTGTTCTTCCTATTCAACTCTTGCTTCTGGCGGTGTCCTAAGTATGGTGACGACAGTGGCAAAGTTGGGTAGCAACAATGAGGACGACGTCTACGGTGATGATCGGTGGTTTGATGTAGATCTTGTGGGTGTTGATGTAGATCTTGTTTGGTTTAATACAAACCTAACTTTCCAAACCACATTTATGAGAAGATCGATAGTTTTCTCTAGATCATAACTGATTTTTTTGACAAATTTGTTCTTTTTGTTATTTGTAATTTGTTGTTTGGTTATTTGTTTGGCCCCTTAGGGTCTTTTTATTTTTCTTTGCTGTATGTTATTTGCTTTATTTTAATATAACTACTTTTCTTGTTCTTAAAAAAAAAAAAAGATTGTTTTTTTGGTCATTTAAGACATGAAGAAAATTAATTTTGTATAATTATAGTAAAAAAATGGTATATATTCAATAGTGAGTTTTCATGATTAAAAAATAAATTTGTTCCGTACACTTTCAAACTTTATGAAATGGAAAAGTTTGTAAATCTAGACATAACCATCCAGAATTTTCTGGGTGGGTAGTTGTGTGGTGAAAATTAAATTTGTGTAGTGTGGGGACCATATGTAAAATAAATCTAAATGCAAGATGATAATTCTGAGTAATTTTTAGGTAGTTAAGTCTAGGTTTTTAGTATTATTGTTATGAAATACTTAATAGAATAATATGATAACTCCAACTCTATAATTAGTGTGAGTAAGAATTTATGATACCATCTTTAAAAAAAATGAATAAATAAATAAAATTTATAAAAATTTCCTTTGTTCAAGGTACAAAATCTTTAAAAGATCCAAAAAAAAAAAAAGAAAAAGAAGAAGAAGAAGAATTCAGAGAACTTGATTTCTGTCTCTCTCTCTCTCTCTCTCTCTCTCTCTCTCTCTCTCTCTCTGTGTGTGTGTGAGAGCTTTCTCTACTTGGTAACATCTTGGGTTAATCCCATTTCTTTGTGAGAGATCTCTCTTTGCTTAAGATTGATTAGGGCTAATTCTTGTTCTCTTTAGCAATTTCCAATGTGAGTGGATTCCTTGGTTTCTTCATTGTTTGTCGATTTTGTGTTGACTTGTTTTGATTGAGAGTTGTTCTCTATTCGAAGAAGGATAACTTTGAGTTGCCAAAGGGGACAGGCGAATATGAGGATGTTTCAGAGTTGGTCCTAGTTGGGAAGCCCCAAAGATTCTGAATAAACTTGTTGTATATGCTTGAAGCTTGGAAAACCAGGGCGGGTGTGTCTATATCACCTAATAATGCGTTTCTCTTTCAGTTTGCTAAGGTTAAGGACTGTCAGAAGGTTTTAGCAAAGGCCCCTTGGTTCGTTACGGGTAATCTTTTGGTCCTCCAACCTGTAATACCTATACTTATTAGACTAGTGGGTTTGCTTTTGACACTCTATTTATTGTACTCGGAGTCTCTTTGGTTCATTTTGGAATATTGGTTGAGGTGGTATCACGATGGTAAAGTAAGATTGGACCAAAAACATTGATTCAGATAATTGTCCCATGAGTAGTCTTCACTCTTTTGCCCTTTTCTCTTTCCACACTTTGAATCTGGATGTGAGGCTAGAACCATTGGAAATCGTGTTTCTGGGGCTTTGATTTGGACACAAGAACAACCTAAAACGAAGTCTGGACGAGAGAGTTATGCCTGTTTGAATTTCGAGTATCTGTGCTGGAAACAGGTATGCTTGAGCGAACTTTCACCTTTCGAGCGGTTTGCGCGAATTTCAGAGATTCTTGGAGCTTCTTTTCATTGCTTGAGCCAAGCTTTGACTGCTCTAGTGGTCAGGTCGATATCAGGCACTATAAAGTGAGTTTTTTGCCCAAATTCTTTATTCTTTCTTCCTCTCTTCTCCATGCCCGAAACCCTAGACCTCAAAACTTTGATTTCATCCATTTTTCACTAACAATCCACCATGGATCTTGCATTAAAGATGAAGAACAAGTGAAGATCAACATTTTTAACCGATTGGCTTTTGGATTTTCGAAGGAATCCTCTTAATTTAGCTTCTCTACTTTCATCTTGGAGGTAGGACTACTTTTAACTTGGTATCTCTTTACTTTGAGGATGTTTATTGGTATTATTGTAACATTCGTTTTATGATCGATGTTTGAGTTTACAAAGAAGTGGGTTTTGATTTCAAAAAATGGAATTTCTCATATATTTCCTCAAAATTTTTATTAATGTTTTTGGATTATGAAAACTTTAGTTGAAAAATAGCATTTTACATTATGGAAGGGCAAAAGCCCCAAATTTAATGAAAACCATAATTTTTGAAATTGAACATGACATGCTTAAATGGAATTAACCTTCAATTCTTTAAATATATTATTGAATTATGAGAATGAGATGTATTTTGACTTGAGACTAGGGAAATTGAAATTTTTTGAGATTTTTCCTTGGAAATATGAAGATTATGTATCCATGATAGTTCAATTATTTGAATTGTGATATTACCTGTGTTCTTGTGGGTGTATAAATTATTAGAATTTGTGAAAATCTTGGAAAGGTTGTTTAAGGGGTTGGTAAATAGCATGGGAGTTTGGGTAGAGAGTCGGGTTTGGTTTGAGTTATGTATTGTATTGGTACCCACAAGGGGAGTCAAGGTTCCCAATTTCCCCGTTTGAGCTTATCGTTGGATGAATGTGAGAAAATGTTTTTGGGTGTCCACTAATCCTATCATATTGTAGTTGGTAAAAGTGGAAAAACATATAATTTTAGGTGCTCACGTCCTGCCGTATAATAGTCAGTAAATGTGAGGGGGGGGAGGGGAGGTTTAAATGAAAATGACTTATGTATGTGTTTTGGACTCTTTAGGGACTTCATGGTGTATTTACCCCACAGTGTTGAATGGTGATTTTCATGAAAACTATAATATCTAAGTTTCGTTGCTTAAACTTTTAACATGAGTTAAACAAGCAAATGTTTTGGTTGTGATAATGCTATATGAATTTTCAAATAATTAAATACTTTGTTAAAAGTATTTCTACTGGACATCTAGCTCATTCCTATCTAACAATTTCAGGAATTGATGATGTGCAATCACCCCTATGAGAAAGGGGTGGACTTCTTTGTTTTGCTGGGGCATGAAGGCTCGTGGATGTGTCATGTGGAAGCTCCGAGCATATATGTTTTGGGACTGTGTGTCTATTTGATTGTAACAAGGCCATGCCCTTAAGGCATTATTACTTGTTTATTCATTTAGCTTCTTGAACTATGACAATGTTGTTGTAACTAAATCAAGAATATGAAATTTGCAATATTTGATATGTAGTTCAGTGGAAAAGGGTACTTTTGAGATCGATGTTATTGTTTGGCTTGGAAAGAATTTAGATTAATCAGGTTATGAGAAATGTTTTAATTTAATCAATTTAGGGGCGTTACACAATCTCTCTAGACTGAGAAAGCTACTACAAATATGAACTTTCGGTGGAGCCCATTATGGGTTCAAGTCCATGGATTACCAATGGATAAACTCACTAAAGTTCATAGGGAAATCATCAGCAGCCAAATTGGTAAGCTTGTGTGCGTGGAAGCCCACTCTGAAGGGCTCATTCTTCATCGTAATTTTCTACGTGTTAGGGTAGAAGTGAATGTCACAAAGCCTTTTCTTCAAGGCTTCATTCTTCATCGAAGAGGTTGCCCTGCTCATGAAGAAAATGGGGTCAAGGTGTTTTACAAGCATGAAAAACGGACAGAATTTTGTTATGATTGTGACCACATTGGACATGATAACGTTTCATGCAAATTTGTGACCAGAGAAGAAGGGAAGAGTTCTAGCAATGGTCTAGAAATGAGAACGGGGATTGGCCAAAGTAATAGCTTTTCGATGGAACATCACCGACGTTAGGTGGATAAAGTGAAGCGCAACGTAAAATATTTGGTTCAACCCTTGCAGATTATGGTGGATGGGCAGTTAGTGGTGCGTGACTTCGAAGTAAGGGAGCTAAGAGCGAGTGGCTCTCAAAAGTCCAATACGTATTTTTCTTCTTCATTCTTCTCTGTGCATTTGTTTTTCTCTACCTCTTTCTCTTCATGATTTCCAGTGACTGGCAACCATGCCTTTTTCTCTTTCTCTTTCTAATGTATAGTCACTGGTGACCGACGACCATCATTGCTTGGGGTTCACTGGCAACCACCGACCATCAACTCCTTACTTCACCCTCACCGATAGCGAAAGAGACGAGTTTTTGGCAAAGAAGATTAGTAGATCTACTCAGATCTGATGTAGATCTACTCAGATCTACATCAAATCTGAGTAAATCTACATGAGATCCAACCAGATCTAAACCAAAAATAGTTGTTAGAGTACAATATTCTCTCTATATCTATTTCTCAATTATTTTATATTTTCTCTGCTACACACTTCTATTTTCCTGTTTTAATGGAGAAAATTTTCATGCTCTGAATAAGTTGTTTTTAAGTTTTAGTTATAGGCGGTGAAAACTGTAAAATTTTACAGTTTTAGTTTTTTTGGTGCTGAAACGAATCATGCTTTAAAATTGTAAAATTTTATAGTTTCATAACATGTTTTCCAGTTTGATTAATAAGAATAAATGTTTAATAGAATCATGCTTCGAAACTATAATGAAACTATAACATTTTACAGTTTCAAAGCTTACTTTTCAATTTGATCAATATTGGAGATTATTTGCTTAAACCCTAGAAAAATTAAAAAATAATATATACTTTTTCCATTGTTGTTTGTTATGTTTTTTTTTTCCTTTCAGTTTATCAATATTTTGCACATTTTGCTGTGTTTTTTCACTATTATTTCTCTATTTATGTATTTTTTTCTGATAATATTTTAGACATTCTTATGAGTCTCCAATGATGTTATTGACATTCAACGAATATTCTGGACGTTGTGGCGACTTCCAATGATGTTCAGAACACTCGTGATGCTCGTGAACTTCGGCAATACTCTAATGACTTTCCGGTGATGTTAAATATTTTGGCGAGTCTCCGATGACAGTTTGACGGAAGTTTGACAATGGTGGGATGTAGCAACGTTTTTAAAGTTATAAAAAAAAAAAATTTAAAAATGATTTTTTGGTAACAATTAAAAATATGTAGGACTAATTGGTGCAAGTGTTTTGTTTTGGGATTAGATGGACTTTGAATTTTGTGTATGAGACTTACTGGTAAGTGCCACTTAATCTTTGTGGGCCTATTTCGTCTTGCAATTTATCCCAAATTGGGGGATGCAATTGTAGACTCGACTTTCTTCGCGCGCCCCCCTTTCGGAGAAGGCGCGAATCAGTCCTACAGTTCGGACTCCTGTCACGGTTCTGAATCTGGTCTCACAAAGTGCAATGCGAAAACTGATAAATCACCAAAGAGTCCAAATCCAGCAAACGTTTTGGAAAATAGATTTTCAATCAAATAATGCCAAAAATGGACTGCTTTGCCAGATTACAGAGTCGCCACCTAAATATTTTATTTTGAGAAATTTAGGAAACCCTGACTCGTGGCAAAGGCCACGTGTCCGTCATCACCAAAGTTGCCTCGGCTCGGGAACTTGGGTATAGTCATCATCTCCATTTGAGTTCTTCACTTGTTTGATTTATAATTTAAATGTTGAGTTTATATTTGTTGATACATTTATTTGACATTGGGTATGAGAGGGGAAGGTCCTGAAATGAGCACCCCCGCTCGCCCAATCAAAGATCGGCCTCTACTAAGCATGATAAGGTGTTTTATATACACATGTGTTCTTATTCCGGTTATTAGCTGACTTACTATGTGATGCATATAGCATACAAGTATAGACTAAATCGCAAGAATTGAAACAAAACAATTTATGTTTGTTTTCGAAAATGGTTTGAAAGTGCCACCCTCAAGTGGGATTAAAACATGATGATTTGCCACTTCGCAAAGTGGGCTTAAAACTCACATTTGATGAATTGTCCCAATTCAAGTAATAAAGCCTTTATCCACAGGCATTCATGTAGTTAAGTACTTAAGCAAATAGCCTCATTGCAAGCATGCTATCATGGCAACACTCACACTTATGCAAGTATGCTAAAGCGTAAAACTTACAGTGTACTCCAAGCCAAAACAGAAAACTAGTTAGAAACAATGCATGATCCTAACTATGTTAAGTGCTTAATGCAACACATGCAGTAATGCAACTAATAGGCTCGACTATCTAAGATGGCATATGAATGCAACAATTTGATACGTGTATTGAAATTGCGATGCAGTTTGTATGATGCGCCGAGCCCGATGCATGCAAGACAAATGAATGATGCAAGCATAAGGTATGCTAATCAAAATATGCCCTAATCTAACCATCAAAAGTAGTTAAATAAAAGGGAGAAAGACATGGGATTAGAAGACAAGCACACATGCACGCGCACTTATTACAACATTATGCCCTCTCCCAGGAGGGTCCGAATAAATAAGCTAAGCTAATTAAACTAATTAGACTAATTATTACAAACCAATATAAAGAAATAGCTAAACTAAGCTATTTAATTATTACAACACTTAACTAATTGACCAATTAATTAATTAAATTACAAAACCAATGTATACTAACTAAACATGTAAAATGCTAACTCCACTGCCTCAGCTCTGCTTGAAAATTAGAAGATTCATGCATTCGGTTTTTCGTCCCGAAAAGCCCACCGGTTTGCTCTTGAGAGGCTCTGTTTGCGGGGTTATTCCAAGAACTCTCTGCACCATTTTACCAAATCACTACAGGGGAGTGCACCAGTGGCCTGCCGGCCATGATTTCTTGTTGCCGACCAAAGAGAGGCACTGCCGGCCAAGGATGAAGCCTTGCCGGCCACTGATGAGGCACTGTCGGCCACTGGTGTGTTGAATCACCATTTTGCAACAGAGCACAAACAGAGGAAAAGTGAGGGTCTCCCAAGGATATGTTTGTACTGTGCCACTCCTTATCATCTCAAAACATCAAAGGAGTTGCACTATTGGATCCAAAACCACCAATCAAGCATTTTCAATGCATGATGGCCAAGGATCCAACTTGTACACATTCAATAAATGCACAAAAACAAGACTCAATGGACCACCACTCTATCATGCATGATTAAGGGTGATGGAGACGAAGGAGATTGGCTCATTTTCATCACTTTGAGTATGAAATGGACCAATCTACCTTGTGTTCAATATAACGTCCGATTGAACACAATGCAATGCAAACACAACATGCTTATCTTGGTCATGTTTTACGTGATTCATTTTGTTTACTCATTTTAGCATTACCAAGCCATTCTTTAATTCGTTGAGTCCAAGATGAGTGTCCTCTAGTGAGAGAGGGGTCAACCAAAAGATGGTTTAAGACATGAGAGAGATCATCCCTTTGGCTAGTAGAAACCCTCAAGAGAGAGTTAAAGCCATTGAGCACAAGCTCCATCCCAAGCTTAAACACGTGCATAAGATTAACCAACCCTCAAAACAAATAGAAAAATGAAGAAATGAGGGAGGTTGCAGACTTTTAGTGCTGAAATGGCATGACAAATAATACTACAACATGCAAGCAACACATGCACAACATGTTCAAAGGCCATAAATACTAAACTAGTGAAGAGCATTACACTACAGGCATGCAATATCAAGCTTAAATGACCAAACTAGCTCTGGACAGAGCTAAGACATGCCAAAACAGTGGCTAAATCATGCTGGAATTGAAGCATAGAAAGCAAGAAAAACATGCTCACATGTTGGCTCACAAACAAGGCTCAAAGCACAACTCTCAAAAGCAATGAAAGAGTGAAATATGTGAGAGTGTGACAAAGATATATGCACTAAAATCACATGTTAAATGATGCTATAGCATGTAATCATCTCATGCAAAGCATGTTAGAGGCCTTAAAACACAAAGCTAGTGAAGGCATTTACACTATAGCTATGCAAGACAAAGCTCATATGACCAAAACAGCCCAAAACAGTCCTAAAACAGCCTAAATGGAGTGCTAAAACATGCTTGAAATAAGCTAAGAATGACTAGACTTAGAGGCCAAAACAATAGCACATGTTAAGAAATTTAGCACAATTGCACTACAAGCACACCAAGCAAAGCTGGAGTGATCAAACCAGCTCAAAACAGAGCTTAAACATGCCAAAACATTAGCAAAAATGTGCTGGGGCCATGCTAACATAAGCTAGAATAATGGGCTAACTCATTAGGCATGTTAAGCTAGTAAGCATAATTACACTACAAGTGTAAGAAGCAAGCAACAAGTGACCCAACCAGCCAAAAACAAAGTTAAAGCAGGTCAAAAAAAGTAGCAAAAACATTTTTGAACTAAGCCATGAGATGGTAGAAAGACATGCTCACATGTTGGGTCATCAACACTTGCAAAGAAGACACAAGGAGGGGAGGCCACCCCCTCCTATTTTGGACCACAAAACCAAGTTTTTACCACTGAAATTCTTCTGGATTTCAGTGGTTAAAAGGCCAAAAAAGAGTTATTTGAAAAAGTTTTAAAAGATGGCTCAACACTTAGCAATTAAGCAACAAAACAGGGCGGACCACCCCTAACTCCAAAAGAGCCTCAAACCATCATTTTTAAGCCTTAAAAACAGAGGTTTTTGTAGTTGAAAACTAGGCCAAAAATAGCATGCAAAGGTGGCCAAACTAGTGTGCAAAAATAAGCTTAAAGGGGGTAAGTGTTTACCTTTGAAGCACAGCTGCAAAACAGCCACAACTCTAAGCTAAAACCAAGCTTAAGACCTCAAACAAAGCCTCCAAGAATCTCAGCTCCAAGGTGAAGGTGTTTGGCTAAGGGTCTTAGTACAAATGTGAAGAGAATTCTTACTTTCAAGCACAAAATAGGAAGAAAGAGAGGATTCTAGAGAGAGAGACATAAATTTTGCTCTGAAAATTTTGTAGAGAGAGAGAGGGATTTTAGAGAGAGAGGCTTCCAAACTTGCTAACCTTCCAATATGAGAGTTATGGCATCCATATATAGCAATACAAGAGCTCAAGTCAAAAATATCAATTCAGAAATATCTAGAGCAGTGTGGGAGACAGCTGGAGGATAATATCTGCAAAAAATCTGAGTTTTGACATCGTTGGCTGGCCAGCCATCATTGATGGTCGGCATACGTTCATTTCTGGCCGGCACAGATCATCAATGGCTGGCACTACATCATCCATGGCCGGCACTCTTCACCAGTAGCTGGTAGAAAATTCTGCTTTCTAGTTCCAACTTCAAATGGTCATATCTCCTTCATCTGGACTCCTTTGCACCTAAATTGAAGCCCCAGAAGTCTTCTTTCCAATGGTGGAAGCCTCATATCAAAATCCAAGTGTGCTAAGAGATATCTCTCTTTTAGTGAAGACTGCTTAGTTTCGGTCCAACCGGGTTGATGCCCAACTTCAACCAACCATATCTCCCTCATCCGAACTCGACTTTAGGAGATTCTTGAGTGAAAAATAAAGCCCCGGAAGTCCACTTTCCAACGGTGATGGCCTCATAGCTGAAATTCAAGTGTACAAATGGATAGGCCTGATTTAGCGAGGGCTACTTGACTCTCTCTCAACGATTTATGCCCATCTTCTTCCCCAACTTGGTTTCTTCCCTCTCCGCTTCTTTTCTTCAACTCCAAACCCCTAAATAAGGTGTTTTGAAATATTTTTCAAAGAGTTCACCTCTCTTCCATTCATTTCCACTTTGTCCTTGCTCGGTTTATCGAAAAACGCAACATTTAACGAAATGCGAGCCTCGGAACATCGGAGGAACTTTTTTTTCAAAAATGTTTTGAAAGAGAGGGTTTTAAGGTCTAAAATCTTTTTATTCAAAATAGTTTTGGTCCAGAAAGGGGGTGTGAGGTTGGGATTTGACTCTCTCCTTGCCGAAGAAATCGACCCTTTGCACTACACAACTTTCACCACCAAGTAAACAATCAGTGGCGCCCAAGTCTTAAGGGCAGCCAAAAATGGGGTGTCTACAACAATGAAGGTTTAGGCTTGGTGGGGATTGGGCCCAGTTCTCTTTTTGGATAGTCTAGACCAACACACAATCCAAACTATTTTGTAACTGAACCCATGGACATTGCTTGTTCTGCCTTGAAGGCCCAGTGCAAACAGCCTAATTTCTCAACAAGTGTTATTGTGGGTATTGAGGAAATTAGCCCTACTCCTAGTCCAGAGAGAACTGAGCCCATTGATAAGGTAATGGATATTTTAACAAATTGACCTTGAAGGGACTACTCATTGAGGAGGAGCTTACTGAGCATAGCCAACCTAAGAGGCTGAAAGGGCTAATTTATGAGAAAGAAAGTGTAGCGATAAGAATGGAGCTTACAGTAAGGGAAACGTCGTGTGTCGAAGGAACGAAGCTTAGAGTGAAATCTTTAGGCTGAAAAGTGGGTCTACCTATCTAGAATTCGGTGATGGATGAGGTGATCTCTCCCATGCAAGTTAGTGTGCTTTCGATGGAGGAGGATGACCGTTGTTCCCAAGTATTAAGTATGTTTCCCTTTAGTGAGGAGGTGGTTGGAGAGGAATGGGCTTTAGTGGTTGACCCCATGCAACCACTAGATTCATGTTAATCATTATCTGGATTTGTTAGGGGTTGAGACATCTCCTGAAAACTCAAATCTTATGAGGATTGTGCTTAATAATTTATCATCCTATGATATTGTTTTTAATAGAAATCGAAAATAAGACGGCAAAACTGGAAAGACTTAGACACCCGTAACTTCCATTTTCTAAACAAGTTGTTACATTGAACCAGTTGGTATTTCAAGTGGTTTGTCTTTCTAGTGGGTGGACAAAATTATGCTAATAATTGATATAAATAATAAATTATGAATTTTTTTGTTAAAAGATTCAAACCTTACGAGGAGCCTTTTTTATTATTATTATTTATAATTGTAATTAATGGTCCACAAAGAAGCAAATATAAAGCAGGTAGGAACTTTCTCTGAATGAAGAATGGTCAATAATTAGTGGGTCCAAAATCTAGAACTCTATTATGTTTATTTGTGATGAAACCTACCAAATAAGTGTCAGGATCCTCTAGAGTTAAAATCCTAGAGTGATCTCCTTGAGTGTCCAATCCAACGGCTAAAATGCAAACTAACCAAAACGACGCCGTTTTGATTAGTAATTTGAAAGGGAAAAAAAAATCAGGATTTGAAAATTCTCTCCCTCCAACTGTCTATACACGCATATGGCAATAGATATAAAAAAAGAGAGATGAAGAAGAGAGAGAAGACGAAAGAAACTATCTGCTCGTTATGGTACCCATCCCTTGATAGCTTCACCAGCCACGGTAGCAACCCAAGAGGGCCAACCTGCCATAACTTGTTCCCCTTCTGTAGCGTTTGGAATGATTCCTATAGCTGGATGATAATTGGGAACAACAACTTCACAATTCTGTCTCTTCTTCTCAAAATGCTCATCCATCACCTTCTTTGAGCCATTCAATTTCTTATGATTCAACCCACCTCTAATTTCACCACCATCCAACCTTTCTTTCACCCGAAAACTCTTCACTCTTTTCGAAGAAGTAATTTGAGACACGTGTAACTTCGATGATGACCCTTTATTCAACTATCTCTCTCTTGGGCTCTCTCTGCTATCTTCTATAGCAAAAGCCTTACCACAAATCCAACTAGTGAATTTCAAACAAACACCCAACAAAAACAAACCCTCCTTTACAAATACAAATCACCAATAATAACTAATCTTATCCAAAAACAAACCCACCATATCAAATTCCATTGAAGAAAACAATCAACTAAAAAAACCCAAGTTGAGAATTCAAACTCACTGTATAAACAATTCATGAACCAACCACTATCTACTCTCACATAGAACCTTAGGACTCAATGTTATAAAAACAATAACCCAAAATTCAATCTTTCTTCAATGACATATACATGGATTGTACGACCACTACATACTATTCTTCTCTCTCTTTTACTCTGTTTTCTATATCCGCTATGTATATAGCAACTGTGACGTATATAGCAGCTGCGAGGGAGTCTGCCAGCGGTGGCAGAGGGGTGTCGGGAGACAGCATCTCGTCTCTCTCTTCTTCTTCTCTCTCTTTCTATATCTGCTGCCATATGCGTGTATACGTAGCTGGAGGGAGGGAATTTTGAAATCCTAAATTTTTTTCTTTTCTTTTTCAAATTATTAACCAAAATGATGTCGCATTGGTTAGTTTGCATTTCAGCCATTGGATTGGATACTCTAGGAGATCACTCTAGGATTTTAACTCTAGAGGATCCTGACACATAAAAGAAAGACATTCACAGGTCACTTTCATGTCACGAAACTTCTTCTGTGGTGTAAGAGTTGGGTCGGACACTACAAACAAATTAGAATCTTTCAATCAGTTTTAATCTCTCTCTCTCTCTCTCTCTCTCTATTTTTTTAGGTGAAATATCAATAAATTTTAAAATATGATCTTATAAACTGTTTAGTCATTTTTTTTATGAACACAAAGATCATAGAAATTACACAAAAGAATAGTCACGTATACATTTGGATTTAATTTTTTAGAGATAAAAGTGAGTTTCTCCAAATGTGAAATTACATATTTGGGCAATCCACACTATAAAGGTTTTGGATTTTCCCTCCTTCTGAAATAAATCTCACTTCAAATAAGAAAGTAATACTCCAATGTAATACTCAAATAACGCAATACTCCAATGTAACATACTAAAAAAATCATTTGTGTACTTTTCCAAAATGTAACAATGTAACACTCTAAAAAAATTTCTTAGTGTACTTTTTCCAAATGTAACACTTCAACATAATATACTGCAATGTAACTTATAAAAAAAAAACTCCTTAGTATATTTTTCCCAAACATAACACTCCAATATAACACACAAAAATACTAAAAAACTCTTTAGTATATTTTTTTCCAAACATAACACTCACAGTTTGAAATTATACATTTGTTCAAAACTTATTAAGGAATCTTTGTATTTCTTTTGGAATAGTTTGAAAAATCCCACATCTTTTTGGAATGGTTTGAAGAATCTTACATCTTTTTTTGGAGTGTTACATTGGAGTATTACGTTTGGAAAAGTACACTAAGTAGTTTTTGTGTATGTTACATTTGGAGTGTTACACCAAGGATTTTTTTTTTTTTTTTTTTTTTGAAGTGTTACATTGGAGTGTTACTTTTGGAAAAAGTACACTAAATTTTTTTTTTGTGTGTGTTACATTGGAGTGTTACATTAAGAAGTTTTTTTAGAGTGTTACATTATAGTGTTATGTTTGGAAAAAGTACATTAAGGAGTTTTTTTTTGTACTTTTGGAATGTTCACATTTCAAGTCATTCCAAATAAAAAAGATTTACTTATAAAAATTCATCACAAATTTAATTCTCATAGGTTGTGTTTCTTACGTTTCCAGCGTGTGCGCACACACACACAAACAAAAAGGGGAGGAGGGGAAGAAAAAGAAGGAAATATAATAGAATAAGGGTATAATCATAAACTCAATTTTCAAATAATATATTAAATCACCTTTCCAAAATCAATTTTTTTAATTGGTCTATAAAAAAAAATAAGACTAAAAAAAATCATCACCATCTCATGATGATTTGATTTAAAATTTTTTTTTTTTTTTTTTTTTTTTTTTTCATTTTGTCAATTTTTCTAAAATAATTACAAGACTTTTAGTCTTAAAATATTGAATAAAAAGTTAAGAAAAAATAAGAAAAGGAATTTTTTATTTTAATCTTGAATTTTTAACTTTTAAGGACTTTAAGTTGTTTTGGTAATACGTTAAAAATGGCAAAAATTAAAAAATTACTACAAAAAAAGTCAACATTTTTGCTAATTTTATATACGTCTTTTGTAAATTGCCAAAAATTAATTAAAATAGACAATTTTCAAAATAATTGTAAGCCTAAGAGTTTCAAAATTAAATTTAAAAAAGAAAAATATTTAATATTTAAAATTTTATTTTTCACGGATTGTCCAATAGTATAGAGAGGTCTGATATTGCAGTGGACTCTTTCTTCTTATTGTGCAAGTTAGAAGGTTGCACCTTTAACCTCATAAAATTTTCCAATACTATAATATGATGATTAATATTGTATTTATCATCTTTTGATATTATTTTTAGAGTACCTGTTCATGTGTTAACAGATTATTAGTGTAATGAATCCTACCACTCATGTCAATCTTCAATACAGTTTAAAAAGCACAAAAACTTCCAAGAAAGATAATGTGTCGTGTCCGAAACAAACATGACACGATACTCATCAGACACTTTTTGATACTGGAGATCTAAACTATTCATATTTTAGACTACAATGTTGTTAGCAAAAATTTGGTTTGGGCCAAATCAACAGGGTTGATTCGACGGAGAAACCAATTTTCACAAATAATAAACAAATCTTGCAATTGTGGTTAGTATCCTATACCTTGACAGATTTAAGGATTTCTTTGGAGGTTGTAATGTGAACAAACAAAAGATTAAACATACTAAAACTTCAACTAATAACACCCAAACTTGTTACTTAATTATAAGAATCAAATTACAAGCATCAAGCATCATAATCGATAGGGTACAAGAACACTGGCTACAAGAACTAATTATTGATTTACTCCTAATTACATGTACTGAACTACTCCTAGATTTCACAAGTGTTGTGAATTGGGTTGAAGGTCTTTTTCTCTTTGAATTTCCAACTCTTATACTGCATCACTGGCCATGCCAAACAGCCACGTGTTCATCTACTGGTACCTTCCAATTGCACATGATCAATAATTGCTGCAACTACCTTCCACTTATTTTCTCCTTGGAATTACCACATGTCATGCCCTTGGCCTTTCTCTCTAAGCCACTTTCTTCATGCCCATGACTCTTGGACCCTTACTGCTAGGGCTGCAAACGAGCTGAGCTTTGCTGAGCTTAAGCTCGGCTCGTTTGCTTATCGAGCTCGTTTATTGAGCTCGAGCTCGGCTCAATAAGTAAATAAGCTCGAGCTTGGCTTGACTTAGCTCGATAAGATTTTTTTAATTATTTATATTATTTAAATAAAAAATATTATTAATATTATTTAATATATAAATAATATATTTATTATATAATTTAAATAAAGATAAACGAGTCGATCTTATTTGAGCGTGAGCTCGAGCTCAGCTCATTTACTAAATAAGTCGAGCTAAACCGAGCCATTAATGAGCTGAGCTTAATCATGAACAAGTCGGTTCATTTGCAACCCTACTTACTACCCATGTACATGCTTTTCCATATGCTTGTTGACAGAGAATTTTAATTTTTGGTTCTAACAAACGTTTAGAATTTCATTCATGTGAAAAATTAGGCCAATTCTGATAACCATTGTAATGCCCCGATATTTATGCCATATTATTTGTTACCAATCCATTATTATTATCCAATTTTATGACATTCTTGTGAACAAGAAATAAAAGTAAACAATTTTTATAACCTAAAATCCGTCACATGCTCATAAATTCCTCTTCAAGTTCTTTATAATAATTTACAATACACAGAAATATAAATATATACATATATATATATATGTACATCAAATTGCTATAAGAGCTCACATCTTTCAAGGCTAAGAGCCTTCATCACAACAAATAAAATCCTATCTCGATACGTAAGCTCGATAGCTGTAGGCAAATAATCATCCAAAGAAGTTTCGGTGCTCTATGTAGAGTTCAATTCACTTTTCGACGATAACTTGGTTCATCTTCTTCACCTGGAATTTTAGGATATCTAGCCCATAAAAAGTGAGTGAGCTTTACGCCCAGTAGGAAATAAACTTAACAATATCTATGTATTAATATTAGATATGATTATGCTCATGCTATGCCATGTCGTGCATACGACTCAACTTCATTTTGAAACTTAATTGTGAAATGCATAATTAGTAACCCATGTTGACCCAACATCGTTACCCATTGTCAAAACCAAAGAACTTTCATTTTTGTAATAAACTCCTCCCCACATTTACCGACCACCAAGCACAGTAGGGCAAGTAGGCACCTCTTACTTTTGAAAACTTCCACATTTACAGGCCACCAAGCATAGAGGGGCAATTGGACACCAATTTCAATTTAACAACACCTCCATATTTTCCGGCCACCGAGCACAGAGGGGCAATTGGACACCCATCAATCATTTCCAGTATTTCCCTCACATTTACCAGCGTCTAGTATGGAATACTAATAACATCCCCACATTTTCTGGCCTCCAAGCGTAGAAAGGCAATTGGGCACCTTAACATACACAACACATTTCCAAAACCACATACACACTTTTAAATTACTCAACATTTAGTCCAAAAACCATGTGAATGCAATGCAATGCATGAGTTTCCAAATATTCTAATTTACCAAAACATAATTTAGTTATACAAGAAATTAACAAATGAGAACTACTGAAATATTCCCTATTTCCACGAATTCAAGTCTTTCTCATTACCAACAACAATCCCATGCAAGACACTACATTACATCCTTCTAACGTTCCAAAGTATTCGTACGATTCACTTCCACGAATCCTTGATAATATCATCGTAATTCATAATTCATCCCACACACACACATATTCAAGGAATTTCAACATAAGGCACTAATTAGCTCAAACCCTCTTTTAATTTAAAAATCTAAAATCTAGGGTTTTAAGAAAATTAGGATCTTTTCTTATTTCTTTATTAAATCCTCAAATAATCAAATATTAGTCATCAATATACCAAAACATTCAACACATTTCAAAAATTTGAGTGAAAACCCTATTTTTGTACACAAACAACTGTTCATGAAAGTTTTCTAACTCATAATCAACCCAAAACCCCAAAATGTCACAAAATCACACTAAATCATAAATATATATGGTTAAGAGAACCCCCTACCTCAAGAAGGTGAGCAAACAACAAGACCCAAACAAGAACTCCGATGAAATCTCACTCTAATCGGTCAATATCACGATCTACACTTCTCCTTCACTCTTCTTGCATGATCTATGGTGAATACTTAGTAAAATGAGATGAAATCTAAGGTTTTAGGGCTAGGGGTTTTCGGACATAGAGGAGTGAGAGAGAGAAAAGAGAGAGAAGTGAGAGAAAATGAACAAAAAGTAGGTTTTATACTGGCTAATTCTGAACAGACCGCTAGAGCGACCACTCTTGCACTTGAGCGTCAAAGACACAACACCGCTCGAGCAATGAAATCTTTGTTTAAGCACAAAACTCACACTCCCAGAATCTCAGACCTGCAAAAGCACTAGATGACCAGCACGACCACTAAAGCGAACATTTCTTCGCTCGAGCGAAAAATAAAATTTTCAAACTATTACAACCATAGCTATGGTAACTTATCACATTTGTCTTTTGAATAGTGTGGATTATTTAGTTTTTAAATAATATTTGTCCTTTTTTTTTTTGGAAAATAAATGTCATAAACTAGCACGACTAAGGTTATTGGATTGATCTAATTTTTTTTCTTGAATAATTAAAACATATTGACTTAAAAACTGAACGGTTTAGATCATCGAAATGAGATGCCGAATGGCACCATCCAATCTACTTTTGTGGACTGGCAAAAAACTTGTCCCTTTTTCTTTATATATAACATATAATAAATATATAAAATTATATATTTTGTATATATTCCCTGTCCTGTTTTACATTTTTTTAATTTTCTTGTCAGAGAAGAGAGAATTATTGTGGTATCAAAAATTCAAAAATCTATCGCGAAAATCGGGAGAGAAATTCTTAAACACCTCTTTTTAGGCATAAAAAACCCAAATCTACATTTTCAGAGTGTTTTGAAAGCTCGTCAGAGACATGTCGAAAAGTCACCGATAGAGCACCAAAAATCGGCTAGAGAAGAGGGGCTCTCCAGCACAGGAAAGCATAGATATACGACTAACTTCAATTGTATGAGTTTATGGATCCACCTTCTAGTGCCTACCCAATTATATTCAAAATCCACTCTTTTTTCAAATGAAAGCCTAAAGATATTAATCCAATTTCATGGCTTCACAACATGAGGAAACTCTCCCAGTCTACTAAAATTGCAAATACTACAGCATACATAATTACCTAGATATTATGTAACAAAATATAATTAATTATTTTAATAATATTTAATAAACATAAAATACAATCAATTGTAGTAAATTATTGCTTTTGGATTAATTCCACGCACCAAATTTTTTTGCGTGCCTGTTATTGTGATATCTAGTAAAAAGAATATTAACTTCATTAACAATTAGGTAAAAATGTATTAATATCAATAGTTTAAGATAATAATTCCTTAAATTAATAGTTAAGGGATAAAGTGACACTAGTGTAACAATTTTAGGAGACTGAATCCATTTTTCCTATTTGATAATAAAAATAAAATTGTCGCTATCAAATTGTCAATATGCTAATAAATGATATAAATAATAAATTTGGTTTAACCTAAAAAGCTATGGTTCTTTCATATATATCTAACCTAATGTTTCTTCCAAGTTTCCTTTTCTTCATTGTATTGAATGTTATTTCTAATTCTAACATTCTTTTTGATTGATTAGAATGAAATAAACAATAAAATAGTCATTCTTTAAATAATGATAAATGATAATTTCATTTAGGAGAATTTTTTTTAAGGTCATTGATATTAAGATTTTAAAAGATAAAGGACATGTAATATTTTCATAGCAGTTGGGGTCCTTTAACATTTTTCTAGAGAAATTTTGATACAGAGAAATTTCAAAACACAGAGACATTTCAAATTTCTCTATATTTTGAAATTTCTTTAGTTTAAAATTTCTTTGATTTGTTCAATTTCTTTGATTTTTTCTGTGCTCAATTTCGATCCAAAAAAATTTCTTTACTTTGTTCAATTTCTTTGATTTTTTCTATGTTTTCAAATTTTTTGTGTTTGAAATGGATCGCAGTGAATACAAGTAATTCTATAAAACTAATATATATGGTACTGCAATAACAAAAACAAAAACAAAAAAAAGGACCTACCAACAAACAATCACCACATGCTCTAACATGCAGATTTTCAAGCAACTCGCAGGCACAACATGAACATAACAACAAATTAGTGACTTAGCATTACAAATAAGAAAAATTACATTTGAGATCTTTGAAGATGTTATAACCACATCTCTACAAGGCTTTGAATCAATTCAATAAGAGAATCTTCAAACTAAAACATAAAATCAAGTTCAGAGTTTTGAAATCACCAAATATATATATATTAAGCTGTCGAATTCTAGTTCCAGTCGCTGGCTGGAGAGAGATGGTGAGTGAGAGAGAGAGAGAGAGAAAGAGAGTGGGAGAGAGAGAGAGATTACATGGTAGGGGAGTTAAAGGTGACTGTTGCAAGAACAGCTTCTTTCTCGAAAGCCATAGAAGGCTGAGGATGGAGAAGATGAGTATGAAAGGGATCTTAGGCTATAAAAAAATAATAATATTGTGGACTCCTTCCATTATCAAAAGTTAGAGAAGAATGTTAGATTAAATATCCGTTTCATTCTTTTAAAATATATTTTTATTACTTTTTTTAGTAAACCAAATATGAGAATGGAATATTTAATAAAACAATCCCTGCATTCTATTTCATTTCAGTCTACCAAACACTACCAAATAATATGAAAAGCAACGTCCACATACGACTCTATGAGAAATTCAGAATTTGTGTTCAAACTTTCTTGGACCATAATGAAAGAGAATATCTTGATATAGCATCCTTTAGGGAAAAAAAAAAAAAAAAAGGGTTTCACATTGATAATTTATTCCTACAAGTCCCCTCTAATCAATGGAAGGTTGAACAATCTCATCTCTTTCATCCAAGAAGACTTTAAGATTGTGTTTGAATTTTCGATTTGTGATGAAATAGAAGCACACTTTTTGCTTTTCTATTCTCTTTTATTTTTCCTGTACAAAGCATCCGAACACAAGTTTAAAAATTAAATAATAAAAAAAGTAATAATAATAAATAAATAAATTCAAAACAGTAAAATTTCTAACCAATTCATTGAAAACAGTAGAATTCACTAACCCTTGGGGCTTATTTTGCTTTAACAAACTGCTACTTGAAAGAGATATACATGAAAAGTTAAACAATGATCCTACAACAAAACCATAAACCAATTACATAGACTAATACAACAAAACAATACGTAGCAAGTAACAAAACAATATATACTACTGGCACATCCATGTTTTATTGTTTTAGACTTGAAATTGGACAATACAATGCTCTTGGCCAAAGGAAATAGTGGAAGGATTGCTCCATAGTTGTGACTTGTGATCGAAGAATGAATCAGCGAAGAAAAGAGAAACTTATAGATATGCTCCTAGTCGTCGACAAGGGCTTAGAGCAAACGAGGAATTGGAGACGGCTCCACATCCAGAATCCCTTCGAGGATTTGAACTACCTGACCCATTGATGGCCTATCATTCTCATCATCTTGGATACACCAACAAGCGACTTTACAAATTCTCCATACCTATTCAACATCAACATGTTTCTCCAACCTATGGTCTAATAGGCTAAGGACATCTCCACCTTTTACGACTACACTTGCAACCCAGATTGGAAAGAATTTAACTATACTTTCTTTAGATTGATCAGTGTTTCTTCTTCCCGATATCAATTCAAAGAGCATCATATCGTAGATGTACACATGAGCTTTGGCAGTAATGGCCACCCCTAATATCCACTCTGGTGCAAGATAGCCCGTTGTCCCTCTCATAGTTGTTAGAACCCTGCTAAATTCTCACCCAAGAAGCTTTGCCAGACCAAAATCTGCTACTTTTGGGCAAAAGTCGATGTCTAATAGAATGTTTGCTGGCTTTATGTCACAATGTATGATACAATCCCTGCAATTTTCGTGGAGATAACCCAACCCCTTAGCTGTCCCTAGTGCAATTTGGTACCTTGTTTTCCAGTCCAAGACTTTTGACTCATTCTCATGGAAGTGATGGGAATGCAAGGATCCATTCTGCATGCAATCATATACCAACAACTTGCTTTTACCTTCAGAGCAGAACCCACGAAGCCGAACAAGATTAACATGTTGGATAGTCCCAAGGGTGTTGACTTCTACTCAGAATTGCTTCTCTCCTTGGTTGATGCTTTCCAGCTTCTTCACAGCTATGATAGTGGAATCGGGCAATGTCCCTTTGAAAACAGAGCCAAAACCACCTCCTTCCATTTGCTCGGAGAAATTTTTGGCTGCTTTTTGTAGATCCTTGTATCTAAATGCAACCAATGAACCATCTAGCGCTTTTGTTCCAACCAACCTCCTTTGCTGCTTCCAAATAACAACAAATACAAAGCCTAGCAAGATTCATCAAGAATCGAACCCACTCTGACCAATAATAATCCCCTTTTTACTTTTTGGCTTTGGAAACTTGGAAGCAGCAAGTCTGAGATAAAGAGCGTTTCCACTACCATCTTGCAGATTCATGAGCTCTCCAATCCAAATTGAACACCCGTTACTATCATAGGCATAAGCAGTGCAAGAGCAATTATTCAAGCTGGAAGATTCACATTTAGCGGCACTGCCAACAACCACAGATTGAGGAAATTCAGGCAATCTCGTGTTGGAAATTTCCCAAAACCTATCTTTCTCTTGATTAGCAGCAATAATATTCCCACACAGCAACTCCATTCTCCTCACACACCCCCCATAATAATCACTCAAATTCCAATCATTGAGCAACTTAGGATTGAAACCCGTCAGACAATTACAGAAGGGTTGTATAATATTATTGCATATTCCATATTGCCCGCAGAAATCATAAACCTCACATTGCTATCTCGGTTGAGCCTAGTACAATTTCCACTCCTTTGTGCCTTCCAACCAATTGAGTTGTTGGATTTGCCCCGAAATATCCATAATAAATCTAGAAATATTTGAAGGATTATACAAACAATATGTGAAGTAACTCTCATTCTCATTGTCATGATAGCTAAATTTAAAGATATAGCTAGCTCTCATTTCAAGTACCAAGCTGAAAATATGCCCATTCCAAGGACCACTAGTCCAATATTGGTTAGACCCATTTCAAAATATAAAATACTGACTATTATTTGCATCAAGACTAAGAGAATACAGTCCTATTAAAGGCTCTTCTGAGTTCTTCCATGAAGTTAAACTATTATTGTAACGAAGCTTGCCACCTGGCAACCAAGTGTGAGCAAGGTGATCAAAGCTTTGCGAAATTGGTTGATTTGAATTATACCCATCTCTCAAAATCAAATTCTCATCATCCCCAAGAACAGCTACCACAGAATTTGAAGTGGTAGAGTTCTGATTTGTGGACCAAATTAGGGTCTACGATTCATTTAGAAGGACCAAATTACCATCTAAGATTTTGAGTATAGAGGAATACTTATCAGAGATGGGATTATCTCTATTGGCTACCCAAACTATTGTTAGAGTAGATACTTTGGCGTATCATATGGATATGTAATAGTATGAGGAATTACTTGGTTTGTAGAAACCCAGTTCAAAATTCCTACCAGCAAAGGTTATGGTCTGGTTCCCAGAAAGAGATTGATTTGAGGTATGAGGAACATGCCGAACAATTCAAGGCTATAAGGAACCCTTGAAATAGATTAATATGCATGGCAAATAATATTTAAAGAACTATTTCCTTGTGATTACCTTGTAGAATAAAATCAAAAAGAGTTTTGATTATGTCAATTTGTAGTGGGCAATACCATCAAGATAATCAAACAAATAGTTATCTATTCCATGTAATAAAATTTGTATTTGGACGGTCAAAAAAATTCATCAAACTTTAGACGTTATTGTATTTTTAGTATGAAATTTTTAAGAGTAACAATTTTAATAAAGGGAAAAATATCATCTGCAGCTTCCTGCCTTACAAAATAGGGAAATAGGGAAAAAAATCATATGCAGCTTTAGTAATAAGTATATGTTCATGTTGAAGACATCATAAATAAGTGCAGCTATTTGGTCAATTATTTGCTCATGTCCTGTATCATTCTTCTCATAAATTTTGCCAAATATAGTGCAAAAGTCTCATCTAACACTTGAAATACAATATAAGGAGATTGATGCTCCATTATTAAAACAAAAATGATATTAAATGCAAAATTGGTGAAATAATGTTATTTTTATAATATTCACTAAAGTGATAGACACTTTAAATTTTATTAAATAATATAAATAAGATACATCATTATGGCTCACACGGATAGCTTCGCCATCACAAATAGGACTTGTGAGAACTAACGGAACATAATTCGGACCCGTAGGTTGGGAGTTAGAGCCAAATACGCCCTAAACTTAGTAGAAAAAGGGCGTTTTGTGGGCGAAAATTCAAAACAGACCCCGAACCATTGTGTGGCTCACACGGACAGTTCCCTCATGACAAATAGAACTTGTGACAACTGACGGAATATAATCTGGACCTGTAGGTTGGGAGTTAGAGCCGAATACGCCCTAAACTTAGTCGAAAAAGGGCGTTTCGAGGGCGAAAATTCAAAACAGCCCCCGAACGACCATGTGGCTCACACAGATTGCTTTTCCATGACAAATAGGACTTGTGAGAACTGACGGAATGTAATTCGGACCCGTAGGGTGGGAGTTAGAGCTGAATACGCCCTAAACTTAGTCGAAAAAAGGTGTTTTGAGGGCGAAAATTCAAAACGGCTCCCGAACCACCGTGTGGCTCACACGGACAGTTCCCCCATGACAAATAGGACTTGCGAAAACTGACGGAATGTAATCCAGATCCGTAGGTTGGGAGTTAGAGTCGAATACGTCCTAAACTTAGTAGAAAAAGGGTGTTTCGAGGGCGAAAATTCAAAACAGCCCCCGAACCACTGTGTGGCTCACACGGACAGTTCCCTCATGACAAATAGGACTTGTGACAACTGATGGAATGTAATCTGGACCCCTAGGTTGGGAGTTAGAGTCGAATACGCCCTAGACTTAGTCGAAAAATGGCGTTTCGCCGGCGAAAATTCAAAACGGCCCCTGAACGACGATGTCGCTCACATGGATAGCTTCGCCATGACAAATAGGACATGTGAGAACTAACGGAATGTAATTCGGACCCGTAGGTTGGGAGTTAGAGCCAAGTGCGCCCTAAACTTAGTCGAAAAAGGGCATTTGAAGGGCGAAAATTGAAAATGGCCCTTGAACCACCGTGTAGCTCACATGGACAGTTCCCCCATGACAAATAGGACTTGTGACAACTGATGGAATGTAATCCGGACCCGTAGGTTGGGAGTTAGAGCCGAATCTGCCCAAAACTTAACCGCAAAAGGGCGTTTCGAGGGAAAAAATTCAAAGCAACCCCCGATCCACCATGTGACTCTCATGGATAGCTTCTCCATGAAAAATAGGACTTGTGACAACTGACGGAATGTAATTCGGACCCATAGGTAGAGAGTTAGAGCTGAATACGCCTTAAACTTACTCGAAAAAGAGCTTTTCGAGGGTGAAAATTCAAAACAGCCTCCGAACGACTGTGTGACTCTCACAGATAGCTTTCCCATGACAAATAGGACTTGTGAGAACTAATGAAACGTAATTCAGACCCGTAAGTTGGGAGTTAGAGCCGAATACACCCTAAACTTAGTAGAAAAATGGCATTTTGGGGGCGAAAATTTAAAAGAGCCCCCAAATCACTATGTGGCTCACACGGACAGTTCCCCCATGACAAATAGGACTTGTGACAACTGACAGAATATAATCTGGACCCGTAGGTTGGGAGTTAGAGCTGAATACACCCTACACTTAGTTGAAAAAAGGCGTTTCGACGGCGAAAATTCAAAACAGCCCCCGATCCACCGTGTGACTCTCATGGATAGCTTCTCCATGACAAATAAGACTTATGACAACTGACAAAACGTAATTCAGACCCGTAGGTAGAGAGTTAGAGCCGAATACGCCTTAAACTTACTTGAAAAAGAGCTTTTCGGGGGCGAAAATTCAAAACAACCTCCGAACGACCGTGTGACTCTCACGGATAGCTTTCCCATGACAAATAGGACTCGTGAGGACTGACGGAACATAATTCAGACCCGTAGGTTGGGAGTTAGAGCCGAATACGCCCTAAACTTACTCGAAAAAGGGCTTTCCATGGGCGAAAATTCAAAACAGCCCCCGAATATGCCTTACACTTAGTCGAAAAACTCGTAACACTTCATTTAAAAAGCAACAACTTTATTAAAATAACATCTACATATTCTAATAATTGCCTTTATATATTTATAGGACGAAGAAATTACATATTACATTGTTTGTGCAGTTGGTTGGAATAAATATTGCATGATACATATATATATACACTTTCCTTTATTCCCAAGAAGACATTTCTCGATTGTTCTACCTTAAATTCATGTTAGAACATGTTCCATATGGCTGACTGAATTGATATTTTGTAACCAATTCTAATGTTTCGTTTTTCGTTTTTCTTTGTAGATGGCTTTGTTGCGTGGACTTGTGGATAATCCATATTGGTGTATGGAGAAGAATTTGCACTTTCGTGTAGAACTAATATAATACTTTTGTCGTCCTCAGCTTTTGTGTAGTTCATTATTACAGATACAAAAAACTTTTGGCATTCAACAGATAATGACTGTCGTGGTACATAGATCACCTTCTGTTGTGGTACATATATACCATTTGTCGGCGTACATATAGGACGTTTTGTCATGGTCCATATAAAACTTTTGTCGTGGTACATATATCACCTTTTGTTGTGGTACAGATTACAATGGTAATCTGTACCTGTAGACACCCCATTTTTGACCATCCTCAAGACTTGGACGTCACCGTTTGAACACCCGGTGATCATCCATGTTTGTGTTCGTTTGGAGTTCCCGGAGGTCTCGGCTACGTGCCTTGCCTCAGGATCTCCGAACTCGACCGTTTTGTGTCTGGTTTTGCACCAAACACTTGTGTTTTTCCTTGGAGGGGCAAGGAATGCCTTGTGAGGCATCCCCACACATCACCGGCCATAGCTAGAGGCCACCGGCTGTTGTTTGTGTCCACCGGCAATGTATATTGCCGGCCGGCACTCTTTTTGGCTGACCGGCCATCAATTTTGTCAAAATGACAATTTTGGCCAGCCGACCACTGTTCATCTACTTTTTGTAGATATTTTGTGCCAGCTGTGATAGTTGGCACCCACCCCATTCCCCTCCATACACGTGTATGGGGGGATTTCCCTCTTGAATGGCTTGTTTTGTAAGCCTTACAAGAGGGAATTGCCTATATAGGAGAGCTTCTTCTCTTTGGCCAAGGGTTAGATTTTTGTTAGACAATTTTAGACAGCTTTTGGAAAGCTTGAGTTCTAGGGTGAGGGTTAGATATATATTCTATCTCTATAAGTGTGTGTTTGTCCTACTTTTGCTCACAAACACACACCAATACACCATCTCTTGGACTTGAGACCTTTGGAGGGTTGTTTTAGTGTTTTGGAGCTGGATTAAAGCCAAGGAAGGCTATTGGAGCATTGCTTGTGAAGGTGGTCTTCAAGGGTAAGAAACTTCCCTTTTATTCCCCATTTTTGCATTGCTTTTCTACCTATCTTAGAACTGTTTTTGTGCTTAGTGTATAATACAAAAAATTTCTGTTTTTAAGCCCTCTTGATTGTTTGTTAAGGGTGTTTTGTGGTTTGGGTTTGTTTGACCCCTCCTAGGCCTTGTTAGGCTCCTTTTTGTGCTATTTTGTGCAAGTTTCGGGACTTTGGTGCTTGGGCCTCTTCACCACTAAAATCTTGAGGGATTTCAGTGGTGAAGATGGTGCCTTGAAGTCTCAAGAAGGAGAGGGCCACCCCCTCTCCTTGTTGTCTTTGAAAAAGACCATTTTTGACCTCTTAAGGGAGCATCTAGCTTAGGCTTTTGTTGATCATGTCTTGGCTGTTTTTCATGCTTATATTGTCATAATATAACATGGTTTTAAGTTGGTTTTGGTACACCATGCATGCTTAGCATACCTACCATGTAATGCCTTGTTATTGCCTTAATATGCCTTAGGTTGTTAGCCTTCGTTCTAGCATGTTTTAGGTTTAACCTTGTGAAGGTTTTGTGCTTATTTTGCCATGTTTTAGGTCTATCCATAGTTGCTTGGGTCGATCTTGGCATGCTTAGTATAGCTCCTTTGTATTTGAGCTTGTATGCTTCAAGTATGTGAATGTGTAGCATGCATTGTTTGCATTAATTTAGTGGTTTGGAATCACTTAGCATGTCATTTCAGTCCCTTTGACATGCTCGTATGCTTGCCTTGGATGCCTCTTTGAAGCTTTGAAAGCTTGTGTTGTATGTTCCATGTTTTAGCCATTATACATGCTATTGAATTTGAGCCACTTAGATGCCATCTAAAGGTCCCCTTTGCATGCTCAAGGACTGCCCTGAACTTGTTTTAAGCTTTCTTGGCCTTATAGGGCTCGGTCGGCTTAGCCATGGTTTAAGCCTTCTTGACTTGCTTCAAGAATTTGGGCCATTTGCATGCTAATGTTTACTTCATTTAAGTTGGTTTGGCACCATGTTTTAAAATGATTTTCAGAGCTTATGTTGCATGATAATTGTCCATGATAGCCTCTTTTAAGTGTGCTTAAAAGTTGCTAGTTTAATGCTTAAGGTTTGGACCACAACATGTGCATATGTACATGTGTGTTTAGCCTTCATTTTTGGGCACTTTGGCCATTGTTTTAGGCCTATTTAGAGATGCCTAAATCATTTTTTTTTAAGTCCATCTTTTCATTAGTTTGCATTGCCTCATGTTTGCTTGTATGCTTGCATAAGTGTCTTGCCATGCCATGTTGCACCGTTAGCTTGCATGCCTAGGTTGCATTACATCTTGCATGCATGCCTTGTTCCTTGATTTGGTGATAGGAATTGGGTCTTGGTTTGTTTGTTTGATTTGCATTTCATTTGACATGAAAGTGCATGCTTGATTCTTTGGGCCATCATGCATGGAAATGCGTGATTGATGGTCCGAGAATCGAGGCACATGCCCCTTTGAGTCACAAACATGATAGGGGGCATGATTGGTGCATACACTGCTTGAATTGTATTGCCATGCAAGTTCTGCCCTCTGCTGCTGTGAGTTGTAGGTAGCATTCTTTGCCGACGGCAAGATTCGATCTTGCCGATCGCGTAATATTGTGCCGATGATCACATGCTGCAGCCGGTGGCTATTCTACTCAGCCGGTGGTTATCCCCAGTATCTGAAGAAGCATCTCTGAGATTTTGACAGTCTTCAGAAGGGCAGAGCAGGGAAAACAGAGGCAATCTTTGCATGACAGTGCAATTCCGAGCAGGACCCGAGCGTGCATTGCATTCAAGCTCTCCTCCCGAGGCGGTTTACTGCTTTTCCTAGTTTAGTTAGTTGTTAACTAATTAGGCAATTTGTAATATTTGATTAGCTTGCGTAGTTAATTAATTTGTATTATTCTTTTGGTCCCTCCGAGCGAGGGCGAATCTGTAATAAGTGTGGGTGAGTGTGTGCATGTCTTCCAACCTCCACTTCTTTCTCCCTTTTATTTACCTGCTCATGATGGGTAGTATTAGGGCATGTTTAAATTAGCATACCTCATGTAAATGCATGCGTGCATCCATGCATTTGTCTAGCATGCATCGGGCTCGGTACATCATACAAACTGCATTGTATTTTCAATTCCAAATTGAATACGTGATAATTGTAGCATTTCACATGCCATTTTAGGGTTAGCCGAGCCTACTCTAACTACATCCTTGCATGTGTTGCATTAGCCACTTAACATGAACTAGGATCATGCATATTTACTTTTGCTAACTAGTTTATTGTTTTGGCATGGAGTACAATGTAAGTATTTATGCTTTAGCATCTCGCATGCGTGTGAATGTTAACATGACAGGATGATTACCATGTGGCTAAATGCTTATATGAGATAAACTGCTTGAATGCCTGTGGGTGAAGGTTGGGTTGTTTGAGTTGGAAAAAACTCGTTGAAATCCGTGTTTTAGCCTACTTGCGAGTAGCAAACTTCAAAGTCTTTTCAAAACAAACGGATATGCAATGCTTGTTTCCAAATTAGGCAATCTAGTCTATACTTGTTTGCTGTGCGCATAACATAGTAAATCTAGGCTAATAACCGGAACAAGAACACATAACGTTTTCAAAATCGGATATCATGGTTAGTAGAGGCCGGTCTTCGGACCGGGCGAAAGGGGGTGCTCATAGCTGACCTTCCCCGATCGTACCCAAGCTCCCGAACCAAGACAGCTTTGGTGATGACGGACACGTGGCCTTTGGCACCGAGTCAGGGTTTCCTAAATTTCCCAAAATAAAATATTTAGGTGGCGACTCTGTATCTGGCAAAGCAGTCCATGTTTGGCACTTCTTTTTCAAAAATCTGTTTTCTCAAACGATTTGCCGGATTTGGACTCTTTTGGTTCAGATTAAGAACCGCGACACAAAAATTGAGTCCGAACTGTAGCGAGGTCCCCCGCGGGCTTGTTACAGTTTCTGGCGACTCTGCTGGGGATTTAGAGAGCTTGACTCGAACTCGTGATATCCTGTTTTGATTTCATTTATGTGTTTCTTTGCATTGCATGTGCATTGGTGCGCCTAGGACACCGTGTTTGCCATCTGCCATTCCTGAACGGTTTGCCGGAGGCTTGTCTTGTCAAGGCATGACCATAAGGCTGACTGGTTATGGGCTCTGACAGCATGGGAACACAAACCCCGGTTTTACCGGGGCACCCTTTTTGACCATTCGACCTAGTGCATATTCGGAATCCGTAGTGACCATTCCAAACTAGGACAGGTTGCTTACCCGATGTTAGGTTGTTTGAAACCGCTGTGTGCATAGTGAAACCCTAGCTCCCGACAAAATAGGACAGGGAAACCCTACCCCAACATAGGGGTGTATTGGCTCTCATTTACTTGTTATGTGCTTTTAGAGTGTATCTCTGCAGGAACGCATATATCAGTTTGCAAAGTTTGAGCATCAGGCCCGAGGGCACCAGTATCAGTGTTGTTGAGAATCAGTTATGTCTGCGGGTATCAGTTCAATTTCGAACAGTGATTCTGGGGAACAGTGATCAGTAGTAGAGTGCAGTTGATTGGCTACACCCGTGTTTGATCTGTTTGGGGCTGAAATACTGCTTGTTTTCCGTTTCAGTTCAGAGATTCAGAGAGTTAATCCAGAATAGCTAGTGTCTTCTCCTTGCTGAGGCAGGACTTAGCATGACGCAGAATTCAGAAGAGATCGTGGTCATGACAGCCGCGTTGGGTCAAGGAATCACCCCACAAAGTGAGGCCAATATTGATATGCCGCATCCACCCAGGTCGCCTGCCGCACACCCAGTTTGGACCCCTCAACTATATCAGGCTCGCGAGCCTACTACATTTGAACTAATGGGAATGATAGGTGATCTTCAAAGATCCGTGGCGGATCTCGCCTATGGAATGTCTGCTTCGCCACCAGCCGCACCATATGCCGGAGGCTTTATACCCCAGGAGCCCCCGCTATTGGGACGTATAGTAATTGAACTCAGCCAACCGGAGATGGCCTCCAGCTATGGCAACGACGTATCAACCCAAATTCTAGATCAGGCTGAGGCCAGAGACAAAGGCAAAACAAAGGCAGATACCGATCCTATTGAACAACTGCTGTGGGCAGTCGAGGCTTTGAAAGCCGGGGGGATGAACAAGCAACAGATATCTGCAGTTGTGACAAAAGCTGTGGAGGACGCTTTCCCCACTCCGCCTGAGGGCAGTTCCAGTCAATCAGAGAACCGGGATAGGCCCCGTCATGCCAAAACAGTTCTTCCCGCTCCCAACCCTGCATCCAGAAAGGATCAGAAATCCAAGGCCGCACCCGCCGATCTGTTCGCTAGTGCATCTAGCAAGAGTGCTCAGGCTCCAAAGTACCTACCCCAAGGGCGCAGGGTCTTCCATGCTCTCTACATGCCATTGTCCAAAGCACTTCAAATCCTTGCTGAGAGGGGACACCTTAAACCCCTGGAGCCTCGGCCTCTCCCGAAGAATCTCCCTGCTACTCATGACCCTGCTCAGTACTGTGCGTACCACCAGCAGACAGGCCATGCTACCAACAATTGTTTCCGCCTCCGTCATGAGGTGCAAGATTTGATTGACAACGAGGTTATCCTCCCGCCCACCTCAGCCAAGTCCGTTACTACCCAACTACTGGATTTTGAGGACACTGATACTGCAAGTATGTAATCAGAGAGTGAACCACCTGTGGGCGGCACTTGGTATATTTTGATGTGGCGTCTGGCACGCATTTTTGAGCATCTGCGAATGCTAGTTTTGTAAATTCTGGCTTGGGTCTCGAGTCAGTCTTTTGTTTTGTTTTGTTTTGAGTCTGTCTCATTGTCTTGAGTTAGTCCTTTTGCTTACGGGCCTGTCTTGTTGTAGCGAGCCAGTCCCCTTTATATAGAATACCAGGTGATTCTGGGGTTGTTGCCTCGAACGCCGTTTTGTAATTATCCTTTTGTTTTTTTTTCCTTTTGAGTCTGTCTCGGTTGAGGAGCCAGTCACAATCAAGGAATCTGAATGAAACAGCTGCGGCTATCACGTTTCCGTACTTGTTGTTGTTTTAGCTAGTTATGCCAGAGGATGTGAATGGAACGACAGTACATACCACCTACTCTCTTGTGCCTTGAACATCGTTATAATGACCTAAGCTTTTCAAAAAACCCTCTTCGAACACTGCGGTGATAAAAACGAAGAGGAAGCAATTCCTCGGGTTTTGTAAAACTTTGATCATTTTTTAGAGAGAGAGGCGTGCTAAGCTTTTAATGAATGAAATCATGCTTGTCGGCGTGAGTACTGAGAAGGACCCTAGTTCGATCCAGACTGGTTCCACACTATCTTCCACGTGAGTGATTTGTCGCTTTCTTAAAAACTTTCAAAAATAAAATGTTTTGTGCGGTCCTGTGAAGACTTATATGGAATCGCTCTTGAGATTGTGCAGCCTAGGATCACTCTCAGCCTCAAGATTCAACCTATCTATTTTGAACTTGGAATCCGTTCATAACATTCAACAGCCAACTGTGCCATGCAAGGCCTGTGCGGCCCAATTCGAAGCTGTCCTCGAGTAAGAGGCACCAAAGTCAGATCATGAAGATCAGATCCCACCAGGCAAGGCTCATGAAGCAACCGTGATGGATTCTTCTGCAAATCAACACAACCGATCCTCCTGATAGAGGCTTCAAACTCAAAACCATTTGGCATGGGATTGCTACACTTTTACCCTTTGAGAGGCTTGCTGGGCTGAAAACCCGGAAGGGCGACCCAGGCAAAAGTTAGAGCAAAGAAAAAAGAAATAAAAAAAGAGACAAAAAAAGAGGAAAAAGAACAAAAAATAGCAAAAGAAATAAAAAATGAAAACGTAAAAGAAAAGAATGAAAGAAGAAAAGAAGATAAACATAGCTCGCAAGGTCGAAAACCTGCAACAGGCACCTTGGCAAAAGTTAGAGCCTAAACAGTGAAGGTTAAAATACCCAAGTGTACCTTAACCGGAACTACGTAAGGCTTGATTCCCATGTTTGGGATACGTAGGCAACTTCATCCTGAAGTCCAGCCCCCAACGCTTCCATAGCGTTTCAGTCCATGTTATGGTTTTGATCACTTGTGCCTCCTCCGAATCTGATGTCTCGATTGCAGCAACCTGGAACTACGTGATCAACTTCCTCTTGAAATCCAACCACCAACACCTTCCAGGTGATTGTGTCCATATATTGATTCAAACCGTCTTCGTTCCCTCCGCGTCCGAGGGGCTGATCGTCATCAACGAGGACTGGCTTACAGCATGCCGCGGCATCATCCAAACAAGGGGCAACTTTCCGTTGCCATACAGTGCCATAAGTTGCCCTGAGTTGCCGTCCAAACCAGGGGCAACTTTCCGTTGCCTTGTGCCCCCTTTAAGCAAGGGGCAATTTCCCATTGCCTCCGATCCGAGGTTGCGCATCTCGAGGGTAAGTTCTGCGCTCGTCGAGCATTGACCGTTTGCAAAAATAGTTTTTGAAAATTTTTACTGAGGTTGACTTATTTTCTCAAAAACTATTCCATTTTCCGAAATCGGACCATCTTCTTGGACCCAAAAGGGAAATTTTCAGTGCTCACAGCCTGATTTGCATGATTTTGAATCAGAAAATCGAATAAGTATGTTAATCCAACTCACATACTGTTTTAGAAAACAAAAAATGGTCAAAGTGACGAACTCGGGGCACAATTGAGTCAGGTTTTCTGTCTTTCCCCCCTGTCAACATACTCGCCAGAAGGGCACTCTATCCACCGGAAGGAATAGCCGTGAGCTAACAGTGTTGGGCGTGAACCTGTGACTTCCTATTCATCCATCAATCATCCTGGGGAGGGATAAAAAAAAATGACAGAATAAAGAATAGAGAGGTGTAAGCAGAGAGAAACGTGAGCAAGAGGGTTTTAAGAGAAAAACCGAGCCTGAGGGCCGAGTGATGTGAGTATCACAAATCAGAAAGGGTGGGAAGTACCCGGGGGAACTGGCTCCCCAAGATTTGAGGTCTCTCCTTGTGTAAACACATCCGTGTGTCGTGTCTTTTGATTTGTCGGTCTCGATTTTAGAAAATGGCCTTTAGTAACCTTAGTTATTGGCCAGTTGCGAAATCTAACCTCTGGGTACCAAGGTCAGGTCGTGACAAATACAATCATAATTTGATATAAATTTTGGAACGAAATGTGTATAGATAGGAAATGTGGGTGATTTTCCTCTTTTGCACTAATTTCGTAATCATATACTTGTCACATTACTAACTTCTATTAAAAACTTATATGGTGAAATAACAAAAGGGGACATTGACAATTGACCAAAAGTACAAGGCGTTGACTATTATGAATTCATATGTAGGGGCAAAAATAAAATTTGATGCAAAGTGTAAGGTGCAAAGTGTAATTTATACAAGGTCAAGAGTCAAAGTGAGATTGAGTGTAAAGTGCAAGGGTGATAAGTGTAATTTGTCCTTTTAAAATAAAGGAACTATTATGCCAATAAAACGATCAATTGAGTTTGCTAACAAGTTTCCTAATGAATTACGTGATAAAACACAATTACAAAGGTTTCTAGGCAGTCTCAATTATATTTCTAAATTCTACAAAGATCTCTACAAAGATACTCAAATTCTTTATACCCGATTACGGAAAAATCCTACTCCATGGACACAAGAGTATCTTCCAAGCAAGTATCGGTAGAATTTTATTTAAGAGCAATAACTCGTAATTGTAAATCATGTATATCAATTTTGAGGTTGCGAATTTCATATGTAAGTTTGGATTGCAGGTGTATTGAGAGGAGTTCGGACTTTATTTACCCTGTCTAGAACATCTTTGAATCATATGTATCATATTTGAATTCTTGAGTCGTGTTTGATGACGTAGTTTGATTATGTTTGGAATTCAAATATTTAAACTTGTTTTTTCTCAGGATCATCAATGCTATCGATTAATTCAAGTATCATTTTCTCATTTTCTGTTAATGCATTAATAATGAGACTATTCATTTCTAATATGGCCATATAATAATCATTAGAGGCGTGATAAGGGCAGTCTCTGTCTTCAGGAGTTGCTTCCATATCATCTTCGTCATCAGAAGATGAGAGAATATCATTATCAATTGGAAATCATCATAAGGGTTATTATCAGCAGAATAATCAGAATTAGAATTTGGCATATCAGGTTCTTTGTTGAGTAAAAGAATTGATATTAATTGATTTTTGAATTCATCAGAGATGTCTAATTCTTGGATTTTCTTTTTAGTGAGACATTTGTATGCATAATGTCTAATTTTTCAACATTTCCAACAGGTAGCATTATTTTTAGAGGTATTGGGTTTGGATTTAGTAAAATTTAGAAATTTTGAGTTGTTAAATCATTTTTTCTTGGGGTAATTTTTGGTTAACCTTTTATAAGATGTTTTCCTTGAAGAGGTTCCTATGAGATGAGGTAAAATAGAAATGTAACCTATTTGGTAGCAAAATTGTCCTAATTTCGTGCAGCCTGTTTTGCATTCTTTCTTTAATTGGTTTTTGACTTTGATATCATTGCAAAGAGATAATCCTTCAGCACAAAGTTCAGATATTAACTTTCCAAAAGTATATTGGTTGTCATGGATTTTTCCATTATGTTTGGCTCTAATTTGAGTTTTCATCTTTCTTTTCAAAAGTCTTGATTAGCATCATGCCTTTGATAGAGTTTTGAGTGAAAAATATCTTTGTACTATTGAAAATGGGTGAGCATTGGGCAACGTAAATTGATTAATAATTCTTTGGACTGTTCTAAAACGATTTGGGTATTTCTTATAAAATGTTGAATGATAGTCGTAACCAAGTTGGTGACAACACCACTAGTAGGGTATCTAGTGGCTGGATCTAATATGGGATTATTATTTTGATCTCGCTTAACAACAATAAGAATGGCTTGTCTTTGTTCTAAATTAAGGTAGTTATCCCACCATCCTTTTAACTATATTGTAAAATTGGAAATAAGCATGCCGGCAACAGTGAAATCATTGTTATTGGTTAGATGTTTTGCAAGGGTAGCATTAGCCGCCATGACCATATGTTGGCGAAGGTCAAGAATTCAATAGTCAAATTTGCCATCAATATTCTATTCACGAAGATAACTTCCAGAATAAGCAAAATGGGTGTCAAAATGTCTTTCTTTTAGTTGAAGATCTATGGGTGTAGAACGAGGATAATAATTCATTGTGGGTGGTTAACTAGCAATCATGGATGTTTCTGTCACGCCCCACTTTTTATTACTTGGACTACCATTACCAAGCCTTTATTATACATTCAATTTTAGAGTTAGCATACAGAAGCTCATAATATTCTCAAGGAATAAATCAATGGGATTCTCTCAATCGGATAAAAGAATGCAACATGAAATACAATTAAAGAAGTTGCCCATAGGCTTACATCATTTAACAATCAAGAAGAAGGGTGTAACCCCTTTACATGAATGACATTCCGCCTACACATAAGGAGGCCCCATGGCCAACAATTAAAGAAGATCCAAAATCTTGTAGTACATCCTGATAATCACCTGAAAAAGATTCAACAACGCGGGATGAACATATAGCCTAGTAGGGATCTCAACATGATCCTCAACAATAACAACTTACAGATAGCTATGATCATGAATGCTAATCTTATATCATATAAATAATGTGATGTTTTATAACCAAAGTATACTTACATAATACTTTTCTCAAAAACATTTAGTTTGTACAACAAAACTAAGTTTCGCTTTCCTTACCCAACTCCCTTTTCAAGACAATTATTACTCGATAACCATATTTTCTATTTATAACAAAAGACCAAGTAACATCTCCTTGTATTTTTTTGAAAACACGTTTACTAAATCCATTTTCCTCAAGTTATTCATAACCCCAAATATAAACATGATTTGACTCAAGATTCAAGGAATACCTTCAATAAAATCACTTATGATGGAAACTCCCTTAATCACTCTCTAGCACATCCAAGTTTACACAACACCTCTACTCGACATATGAGACAATTCACCTTACAAAATCACAATTTTCAAAACACATGATACACACAATCAATCTGAACAACAATGATAAACAACTCCTGCTCTACCTACCCGTAGCATGGTAAGCCAATGATACACCTCTCACAACAACATGCCAATTTACCAGACACCAGCTGGAAGGGAATGGTATCTCTGCTTCATTTTACTAGGCGCTAGCTGGAAGGGTATGGTACCTCAGATTCTCAGCGCAACCAATTCTCCAGGTGCTAGCTGGAAGGTAATGGTACCTCTGATTCTCAGCGCATCACACCCCTTTCGATCATCATTCCAAACCACATTCACAGATAACACAAGTGTACTACAGATACATAATCATAACAACAATCATAATATCATCCTCCACCGATGACCAAGGACAAAACCTCTAAACAAGATATATGTTAAACACATATTACCATTAACCAATTCTCACAAGGTTTTAGACCAACAATCAACACGACTCCAAGGTTTCATCTATCTCTTGATGTTCCTTTCTCAATTAAGAGAACATTATCATTTCATCTTCCTTTGATATTTAATTAAAGAAAATTTCCAATTTACGATACACAAAGTACACCATCCACAACTCAACTTTCACCATTTAGACAAGGAACTCCCACATTGATTACACAATCACAATTTACTCCATTTCTACTTAATGAAGGTTTAACTCAATGAATTCTAATCTCATGATTAAATCCCTTTTTATCAATCAACGAATTATCAATTGTTGGACTTAACTAAAATCAACTTAACACAAGTCAAATACACTAATTCATGAAAACCCAGTTTAATTCCTGAACATAACCACATTAATAATTAAATCTCTTGGTTCATAACATGATAAATTCATCAACTCGGTGTGTTTTAAACATAGCCAACCCAACACAAATAAAAGCTCAAATTATGAAACCCATTTTAATCATAAATCAATTTATCAAATCACTCATCAAATTTCTTAAATTCATCACACAATTTTTAACAATTTTAACCCCTTTTTATCCATTAGGCATTTCAATAAAATTAGGGTTTTGGCTTTCTAATCAAGGATATAAAGAATCACACCCCAAATTAACCCAACATCAACCCATCACATAATATTTCAATCTCTACACCCATCTTATATACCCTCTACCATGATTTTCGAAAAATAATCCATATCAACATGGTTTAATGCAATACAAACTTACCACATGTCTATCCATAGTAGAGGTATTGAAAAGCATCAAAGAAACCCTTACCTCAATGATTGATGAAGAAAAGATGAAACCCTAGCTTCAAGAGAGAGAGAGAGAGTCTTGACTTCCTCCACCCAAGTGATGCCCTAGCTTTAGATCTTCAAGATCTAGAGGAAGAGAGTGAAGATCTTGACCCAAACATTAGCAAAATCAAAGTGTTTAGAGGCTTGAGGGAGATTTCTAGAGAGAATGGAGAGGAAAATAGGGTTTAGAGAGAGAGAGAAATGAGCAAAGTGTGTAAAAGAATCGGACCAAAATGTTATAAAAAACAAAGTTTCAGACTACCCAGTTGGCCGCTCGTGCGGCCAACTCCACCGCTTGGGTGGCCCACCTTGACTACTCGTGCGGCCCACTTCCTCTGCTCGTGCGCTCTAGACAATAGCAAAAAATCTAGGTGTCAAGCTCCACCGCTCGAGCGGCCCCTTCCACCACTCGAGCGGCCCTCCTCCGCACGTGCAGCCTAGTGCCCCACACGTGCGACCCTGGCCCAACCGCTCAAAATTTCAACTTCGCTCCCGAGTACCCCGGACTCACTCGCACACCTTCCGGAATAAGTGAAATTCAACAACGACTAAGATACGAGCAAGAAAATCATTCCCAGACATTTCAAATCCAACGAGGATAACGGAAAACGGATCGAAAAAAGAAAAGGAAGGGAGAAAAAGGAACTGACCGTCACAGTTTCATTGACTTGTGTAGGAGTATTTGATATGAATTGTTCATACAAACTTTGTAACAAAGTATCCACTTGTAAAACATTGATACTCCCACTTTGCTCTACTTTTTCTTTGCCTTCCCGGGTAGGAACAAGGGAAGTGTCGATTGTAAGGTAGACGACTGGTTCATTATCATTGATCATCTTTGAAAAGGTTTCTTTGCATTTACTTAATTTTGCTAAAATTCTTCAAATGGGTTTGTTAATGAATAAGTACGATATGGTAAATTTTTGATTGAAGGTGGCTGACAAATTTGATCTAGGGGAACTAAGATATATAAGCGGTCAATTTTATCTTCTATGCAGTAGTTTGTTCACCAATGGTTTGTAAATGCATATTTGTATAATTTAATTGCTGATAAGCTTGTCATATTTCAAAAAAGTAGGAGGAGTATTTTTGGAAGATTTTAAACCGTCCAGAGAAGGTCGAGCATATGGCCGAGCATAGAAAGTATGGCATGCACCTCATAAGGTACAAGTTTTTCCTAGTGGATGGACAAACTGAACTGTTTCTCCATTAAGGACTGGCCAATTCTTTTGGGTAACGTTGAGATGGGCATCTAATAGAGAAGTTGGAACTTGTATATTATGATGCACGCAATAGTTAGTAAAATACCATTGGAAAAAGGAAAGATGGGTTTGTAATGTGGTAAGAATGAGGTTGTATTCAGAGCGAATGTTTTGTTGTTGTACTGTAGTGTGAGATTTTCAAAATAAATATGATTTTTAAAATTGTAAGGAGCATTATATTCTTGTGAAAGTAATTCATGATTGATTTGGAAATTATTAGTGATGACATTGATAGATAAAGAATCAATGTTGAAATCAAGTTCTTAGTTAAATCGGCTAAAATCCTAGTAATTGGTGTATGGGATTTAATTTGGTTGTAGCCTTGTAGAAAACAAGGTTGTATCTATGAGATGTCTATTAGGTAAATCAAGGGATTGTCTAGATAATTGGCTTAGTGTTTGGATAGGGTTGTGGAATCTAGTAGAAGTAGTGGATTGAAGAGATTAAGGTTGAGAACGTACAGATCAGGATCTTTGGAATTGTAAAACAACATATCCATTTAGATTTTGTATGATTGTTTCAGAATTGGTTTGAGGTTATGTGATTGTGGCAAGTACAGCATGAGGGTTGATCCAAGTATCATCATCATCAGTATCAGATTGTAAAACTTCTTCCCAAGTGATGAGTTATGGAACCATAATTTTTATATGTTCTTGGTGAGATTTGAAAAGTATGGAGATGCTTTAGGATTAGGTGAAATATATTTAAATCCAAGACAAGAAGTTTTCATAGCTTTGAGATAAATACAATAAGAAACCATAATATTGAAAGAAAGAGAATCCATTTTGTGTCTCTTTGTTTGGATATTTAAAGTGAGGGCTTCAAGGATAGTTGGATCTATTAAGGATACTTCAAAATTGAGGAAACATTCAAAATAAATTGGTTTGTGAGCTAAACTGGATTTAACAACTCCTTAATAGAGAATCTTCATAATCATGGTGTCACATATCACGGAGTGTGCATAAAACAGATTTATTTAAATGTGTTCGAGTCACAGGTTTGATTCCACTTGGACTAGGCCAAGGTGCAAGAAATTGAATTTTTCTTAGATTTGATAATAGTGTCTCGGTCTAATAATTGGGAATTTTGATTGTCTTGAGTGACAGGGAGAATTTGTTCTACCATTTTTATTTTATATGCTTGTTTAAGTTCAAATTTCTTATCATATAAACAATCTATATCTTTTGTAGGCATCTTTCAATTTTTTAATCTTTCTTCAATCTGTTCTATCTCTAAATCACTTTGATTAATAATGACTGGTTTCTTAGAGGAACTTTCATCAACTACTAAATTAGAAAATGGCTTGAATATTCTAGCTATAGCAACAATTAATTATAACTATCAACAAGTGGTTCAGCCTAAGCTCTAATGGTCACTGACGGCCCCCTACATAAAGACCTAATGGCTTACTGACTTTTGCAACTTGGGTGTCACCCAGGTTAATTGAAGACAATAGAAAAAATTCAAATCAAATCTAAAAAAGTAATGGCTCTAATGCCAAAGGAGTCCCAGGTTATATAATCTTCGTAACGAGGTTAGTTTTGAATTAGACTTTGTAACAATTTGTGTTGTCAATTTATGTTGTATTGTTCTTGTTTTTATTTTTAGTTTAATATTAGCAATTCTTTGACTATAGTTGATTATAGATTGTCCTAATGCAATTTCTAAAAGAGAATTTAATCTTTGCAAATCATCTTTTAAATCAGAGATATATTGTAAATTATCATTAATTCGAATTCTAATTTTAGAAATTAAAAACATATTTTAAGAACAAATCATCTTGAAACATCATATATTATAATACGAAGAATACTTACAATGGATTACAAACTTCGAAGCACACTGGGCAAAGCATACACCGCCCTTCTTGAAGTAGGTTGCAACCAGTAGACTTACTTATATTACAAATAGACTCACTCTGACCACACTCACACTGATTACACTCACACTTGCTCACAATTGTCCTTGCACTCTTGTACTACTAAGATACAATATCTTCTGATATTTTCTGGATGCCTTCTTGCTACTGAGTTGCTGCTTAAATAGAAGAGGAGTTGCGAAATATGAAATGGTTTGAAGTACAAAGTGATAAGATTGTTTCTGTTACATGGGTTGTCTGAGGACGTTTCTTTTGCAGGCTTTTGATTTACAATGTCAAAGCCTTTATTCGTAGGCTAAAAGAAGCCCTAGTAAAAATAAGGAAATTAAAATGCCGCTAATACTCAATTTTCCTGCAGTAGTTGTTGAGTCACCTGCTTAACTTCTTATGTAAATAGGTGAACTAGTGCTAGTAATTGAAATCAAAAACAAAAGAGAGAAAGCCAGCAAAGCAAAGGAAGACAAAAGAAGTAACTTTCTATTTTATTAGAGGTGTAGTTAATTTAATAAGTTTTATTATAAATTATATGTGAGGACAAACTTACAAGAAGATCAGAGGTCGGCATGGTCCCCCGCCTTACCCAAAATTATTGTTTCATAAGTGTTAATCTATATATGTCTTCTATATTGTACATAAATTAGCTCATGGCCCCAACCAAATGTACCCTTTCAACAATGCTTAAGAATATGTAAAGCATTGTTATGTATTGTTAAACTTCATTTAAAAAAATAATGCACTTCTCATTTACAATTTGTTGTAATATTTAATTATGACTCATTATAGTATTGGTTGTGACTTGTGTTGGTTATGACTGACTTATAACTTATTGTGGTTCAATTTTGATCATACCAAAGAGATACTTTGTTATGTCTTAAGTGGTATTTAGTTATTATCCGTTGTAATCTCATTAATTATTACTAAAAATAATTTAATTTTAATACAAAATGATATGAGCAGTACAAAATATTAATATCATACTTTGTGCATAAAAGATCATACTGATCCTATGAACCTGACAAAATATTAATGTTAATAGTTTAAGACATATAGACTTTTTAAGACATTTCTTTTTCTTCTGATTTTTGCATCAACACCGTCTATAGATTTTAAATCTAACTGTCACTCCTCCTTAACATTTCTGAATCTAACTCCTGTTTATGATTTTTATCGTATTATTGATTTATTACCTTTTAATTAAAATTTATTTTAATTGTTAAATATGTTTTGTGTATGAATATATGACTAGTTTTTTAAATATGCACGCATGTATATAAAAATTATGTATGATTTTTTTAATTGGATAGTGATTAAATGGGAAACATATATATATATATATATATAATTTATGGATTTTTGAATAAAAAAATAGGAAAAAAAATCATCTACATTAAATGAAAAAAAAATTATTCAACATTCAGTTTGTCACGACTCAAACCCACCCCTATTGGTTTAGCATCATGACCGACCAGTAATCATAGCTTACCTACGGCCTCCATACAAAAGAATCTCTTAATAAAAAGTACGGGGCTTAGCAGAAGTTTAAAATGGCATGGAAATTATCCATTAAGCTATGTGTATATGTAGAGAACTAGTATAATAAGCAAAGTTTTGTTCCAAAAGTACATCTATTACAGTCATACAAAAATACAACCCCAACTATATAAATAAATACAAAATCACTGAAACACACAAAAAGGGGTTCGACTAGCATGGCTCCACCTGAGCCTGGTTACTTCACTTGAAAGCTCCACAAAAGGCTAACCTGGGTAGACTTGAGACTTTCCTAACTCTATTGTTCAGCTTGCCCACCTACATATATATATAAATAAATAGTGAACTAGAGCCCAATGAGTAATAACAGAATAAAGAGGTTATATGAATGAGGTTCATTATCATTACAAATACAATACCAGTCTTAGTATCAATAATCATTTCATTCATACATGTGGTGTATTCATTAGAGTAATAATATTTCAATAATAATGAACCACAATGGGTCAATTCCATGGACCACGATGGGTCTAACACTAGAGATCTTTGTGTGCTTCAATCAAGTCAATGGCCTTGGTATTAATCTCCCCCAGGCAAGGGTCAATGTTCAATAGGTGTCACAAAACAACGTGAACTTCATTCATCCATAGAAAAATACCATTTGATAAACCATTCATTTGATTACATATAACAATAAGGAATTCAAAATAGATATGATGTGAACACATCTTTATAAAGTTAATACTGTAGACCGCCACGAACTCTCTCCGCGCACCCCCCCTTTCGGAGAGGGCACGGATTGGGTTCTAGCTACTACATTTTGGACTCCTGTCACGATTCTAAATCTAATCTCACAAAGTGCAATGTAAGACTGATAAATCACCAAAGAGTCCAAATCCGGCAAATCATTTTAGAAAATCGATATTAATCAAAAAGCGCCAAACATGGACTGTTTTGCCAGATTTCAGAGTCGCCACCTAAATATTTTATTTTGGGAAATTGAGGAAACCTTAACTCATGCCTAAAGCCACATGTCCGTTATCACCAAAGTTGCCTCGGCTCTGGAACTTGGGTACAAGAGGGGAAGGTCCTGAAATGAGCACCCCCGCTCGCCCGATCAAAGGATCGGCCTCTACTAAACATGATATGTTATTTTAAAAACACATGTGTTCTTATTCCGGTTTATTAGCTAACCTTACTATGTGATGCACACATCATACAAGTACAGACTAAATCACTCGATTTGGAACAAAACATCTCCTATTCGTTTTTCGAAAATGGTTTGGAAGTGCTACTCGCAAGTAGGCTAAAACACACATTTGCCACTCTCAAGTGGGCTTAGAACAACATGATTTGCCACATCACAAAGTGGGCATAAAACTCACATTTTGATGAATTGTTCCAATTCAAGTAATGAAGCCTTCATCCACAGGCATTCATGTAGTTAAACACTTTAGCAAATAGCCTCATGGCAAGCATGCTAAACATGGCAATCACTTACACTCATGCAAGGATGCTAAAGCATAAACACTTATAGTATACTCAGCCAAAAGCGAAGCTAATTAGAAATCAATGCATGATCCTAACTATGTGTAATGCCTAATGCAAGAGATGCAAAAATGCAAGTACATCGGGTTGGGTATCGAAGATGGCATTTGAATGCAACACTTGATTACACGCTTTGAAACACGTATTCAAGTAGGTATTGAAATACGATGCAGTTTGAATGATGCGCCGAACCCGGTACATGCAAGACAAATGAATAATGCACACATGCAAGCATAAGGTATGCTAAATGAAAATGACCCTAAAACTAACCATCGAAAGCGGTAAGTAAAAGGGAGAAAGAAGTGGGGTTGGAAGACATGCACACACACACGCACCTTTATTACAACATTTGCCCTCTCAATGAAGGGTCCGAATAAATAAGCTAAGCTACACTAAGCTAAGCTAAGCTAACTAATCTAATTAAACTAATTAGACTAATTATTACAAACCAATAAAGACATAGCTAAATTAAGCTACTTAATTATTACAACACTTAACTAATTAGCACACTAATTAATCAAATTACAAATTGATGCTAACTAACAAGTAAGCACTAAACTAAACTGCTCCAGCTCTGTTCGAAGAGGAAGAAGATGCATGCTCGGTGTTCGCCCCGAAAAGCTCTTCGGTTTGCTCTTTAGAGGCTCTGTTTGCAGGGTGTCTTCAAGAATTCTCTGCTGAAACTTACCAAATCCATGCTGGGGAGTGCACTAGTGGCCTGCTGGCCATGAAGAGCTTCTGCCGGCCACCTACTGGCCAAAGATGGGCCTCTGCCGGCCAACAATGCAAGGGTGCCAGCCATGAATGGGGCACTGCTAGCCACTGGTGTGCTGTGACACCAAACTGCAACAGAGCACAAAATAGAGGAAATGAAGGGTCTCCCTAGGAACATGTGTGTACTATGCCACTCCATATCATCTCAAAACATCAAGGGAGAAGCATCATTGGATCCAAGACCATCAATCAAGCATACAATGCTTGATGGCCAAAGATCCAATCTTTTACACATTCAATAAATGCCATGCAAACAAGACTCTAAATCCACTACCTCATCATGGATAATCAAAGGCAATGGAGACAAAGGGGATTGGCTCACTTTCATCACTTTGAGTACAAAGTGCCAATCACCTTGTGTTGTTCAACGTAAGATTGAACAACACGACACGAAACAAACAACATGCTAATCTTGACATGTTTTTTTTGATGATTTTTTTTTTTTTTTTAACATTACCCACCATTCTTTTTTTTATTAAGTTAAGTCCAAAAATGTGTCCTCTATGGGAGAGGATGAGATATTTCAATGTTAAAAAAGGCATGCAGAAGACTTACTAATGTATGCAATGCATGCAAGAGACATGAGAAAACAAAAAAAGCTAGCTAGTGAAAATCATACATATAACAAGCAGCAAATACATAGCCAAAACACCACCAGCCACATAGAGCTCAAACATGCCAAAAAAAAAAAGCCAAAGAAAATTTGAAGCTCAAAAAAAAGAAGCAACATGCACATGCATACATGTTACACAAACACACACACAAACACAAAAAATAAAGCAAAGTGAAAAAGCTGAAGTGAAGTGTGACTACACTACATGCATACAAATTACACAATAAAATACACATACTATAAATACACATCACATGCATACATCACATAAGGAAACAAAACAAAAGCAAAGCAAAGCAAAGCTATACTAGGCCCTACTAAGTAATGCTCAACCACCCTGACCAAACCCCTAAAAAATGAAAAAAAAAAAAAAAAAAAAAAAAAAAAACAAAAAAAAAACAGCATAGAGATATATAGATAGATAGATGAGAATGCTCATGTGAAGGCAGGCAACAAAAGCAAAACAAAAAAAGCACTTCTCAAAAGCATTGAAAGAGTGATACTATGGAGAATATATATGCTCTATATGCACATATTAAATGATGCCAAATGAAAAAAACTCCAAAGAACTCCAACTCATAGCATAAAGAATAAAAGCAAACTAATATAGTAAGAGAGCATGCTATAATAGCAAAAAGCAAGCCTCCTGACCAAGACCACCCAAAAAGAAAAAAAAACAAAAAAAAAAAAAAACAAAAAAAAAAAAAGCCAAATAAAAATAAAAAAAGATAAATATTAAGCAAGCAAAGCAAGCTATAAGTAGCAAGAGCAAGATTTGCAAAGTAGGTAAGAGCAAAGAACAAGAGCAAACAAGCCAAACAACAAAAAAAAAAAAAAAGAAAAAAAAAAAAAAACACAAAAAGACAAGTAAAGAACTCAAGAGAGAACAACACTCAAATGAGGCCACAAACACACAAGGACAACTCAGAAAGAGGGAGAGGGACCACCACCTTCCCACCACCAACCACCTTCCCACCATTCCATTCAAAAAATTAAATAAAAAAAAAAAAAAGAAAAAAAAAAAAAAAAAAAAAAAAAAGCAAAAAAAAAAAAAAAAAAAAAAAAACAAAGAAAAAAAGAACAACCCCTAAAACAACAACAACTCAAAAAAAATAATTTTTTTTTTTAAAAAAAAAAAAAAAAAAAAAAAAAAAACAAAATATAAAAAAAAAACAAATAAAAAAAAAAACTTAAAAAAAATAAAGAAATAAAGCTTAAAGAGGAAAGAAGAAAGCACAACTTAAGACAAGCTAAATCTTTAAAAAAAAAAAAAAAATTACCTTTTAAAAAATCAAAGAAGCCAAGCACCTTTTCATCAAGGGTGTGAGAAATCAAAAGAGAGCCAATTGATCCAAGAAGAACTCAATATTTATATAAATATATATATATATAATATATATATATATATAAGATAAGAGATAGATTTTTAAAAAAAAAAAAAAAAAAAACCTAAAAATAAGCAAAAGTATAGGCAAAAGCCAAAGCTAGCCTTTTTAGCTCAAAGCCTTAAAGCTTAAATATGAGCTTCAACAGAGCTATCAAAGAAGGCCATCGGGGAAACAAAAAAACAATAAAAGAAAATTGAAAACAAAAATGATCAAAGAAAATGGGCCTTGGTGGGATGCAAGGGAGGCCATGGCATGAGATGCCTAAGCATGAGGCCGGCACATGCCAAGCATGACACAATGCAAGATGAAAACAACATGGAAAAAAAAACACAACATAAAAAAAAAAAAAGAAATGGAAAAAAAGTTTGAAAGAATCAATAGAGTTTGCTGGAAACAAAAAATGGCAGTTTGTTGATGAACTTACAAAAACGAACTTCTCTCAAGGATTGGGGAAGCAATTACAAGAACATCCACTATACCCGACTCACAAAGGGTAAAAACTCTACAAATACTAAAAATACTAAAAACACATAACAAAGGCACAATTGAAACACCACTTCAATTTAATTCAATTCTTCTCATGTGTTTCTAACTCATTCTATGATTATGTGAGTCTAAATGGTGCATAAGAATACTTAGAGTGGCATGAGGATGCAAATATGCACTTAAAAGAGTTGGTAAAATTTTGCTGAGAATAGGGTCTCAGCTCAAGCGTAATTTCTTTCACTCGAGCAGGGGTTCAAAAACAAAGGTGTTCGCTTGAGCGTAAATTCTGTCGCTCGGGCGATCTACAAAAGTACTGGTTACATGAAATTCTCGCTCGACGATCGCTCAAGCGAAAGATTGAGAAAAGGGTCATCTCTCGGTGACCTATAAAATTTATAAAACTTCTGGGAGCTCAATTTTCACGCTAGAGCGAGGCTTTTCTCGCTCGAGCGGACAGGACAAATTTTGGAATTTCCAGAACTGTGTTTGAGCTTCAAGGTTGATATTCCAAGCCTCAAAACTTGTGTTTTGGTTTGGAAAATCATTATATAAGATGAAAACACTTCCAATTTGAAACCATTTGTTTGAAATCATGCTTCAATTGTCCAAGTTCAAGCTTAAATTTTCAAGTTGAAACCATGCATGTTATGGATTGAGCCTTTTTCATGTTAAAACACCACTGAGTGATATGAAATGCATGAATTCATGGATGATCTTCAAGCTCATGCCTCCTAAGCTTCATGCATGTATGAATTTCAAGAAATCTTAGCTCAAAAATGAGAGATTAACCAACATGTGCTTAATTCAACTCAAATTCATCATATCCATGGTAATTCATGCTCAATCTACTCAAATTCAAACAAATGATCCCCTAACTCCATGAACTTAGTTTCTATATGACTTGATCCCAAGAATTTGGCTTGAGTTTCATATCTATTGTGTGAATTCAAGTGTTGGACCAGCTCAATTCACCAAAACTCTAGCAATTCACTTCAATCTCCTCTTTCTCTCTCTAAATGTTGAACTCTCCTTCCTTCTCTCAATTCTCAGCCAAGTGTGTGTATATCCATAAGCTTATTTAGAGTTATTTATATGGTGTGATTAAGTTAGCCTAATCACATATGATTAAGGTTAACTAGTTACACTTAATTCTAGTTAATTCAATCAGTTTATTCTAATTATTTTAATTCAAATCAATTTTCAGTTAAAGTTACCATAAAATTCTAAATATTCTAACTAGCCTATTGGGCTAGTCAATTTCAGTTTCTGAAGTCATCTAAGCTCTCAATTTTTGTATCTAAGTTATCAATTCGAACAGATATTCCATGTAATGACAGATAATCACAAAATTAAACATGTAATCGCATAAATAAACACACAATCATGCAATTATACTTAGTAAAATATCATTATACACTAGTTCAGAGGTCAGAGTCATCACACATCCCTCGGACATGAAATCATGGTTCTGTTCTTGTTTATATAATAGATTAAAATTCTGTTAAATTTTCCAATTTTAGGAAAAGTAAAAATTAAGAATCAATATTAGGGTGAGTTGTATTATACCTTGAGTTACCATAAACTGTTTTATATGAATCATACTTTGTAAATTATATTCACATTTCAAAAGTATTATTTGTTTAATGAACCCTATTTGTATAAAAAGGAAACCTATACATATAATTGTTTATTAAATATGATTTTGGAAACATTTTGATAATTGATAATGTGAGCAAATATTATGTAAGTATCACCACGGAGCTCCCATGCCTTGGGGACTTAAATAACCATTGGCCCACCGTTTAGTCACTTTAGTGACCCTGTATTTGTCATAGATCCATTGACACTCTGTTCTGTTTTATACCATGTTTATGATTATATATAGATAAGTTTGAATTATATTTCTGTTAGTTAAAATGATTATTTGTTCAAATTGAAATATTCACTGTTTACCCTAAATAATTATCCATGTTGTTTACCCTAAATAATTATCCATGTTGTTTACCCTTATGCTCTCAATATAACATTCATCACTTTGCCATGTGCTTATAGCTGTTGTACACTTTCAAGTGATGAGTCTTAGGGAGGGGTTTTAACCCCATGTTCATAAGTTTTGAGAGTAGCAAGGTCATCTTGGAGTAGATGCAGTGCACTTTGTAAATATAGTCTAGCTCATCATGTTTTGTAAAGCAAACTACTTTGACGCCTAATTACCTTTTTTATATAAATAAATAAAAACACTATGTCATGCCCCCATACTTGACGTCCCTTTATTCATACCAGTACCTCCACATGTGTCATATCATAACCAAAATCTACAACTTGGACATTGAAAATAGGGCGAGGGGTACTAGTTCAAAGGCTATCACTAAGAAAAGTGTTCCTCTTCTTTTCACAAATTTCTTGGGTAGAGGCGTAATTAGATAGCAGGGGTAACCGATATCTGACTCAATACCCATAACTACAATTGGTCTAATATGCCTCTCCAATGTATTCTCATCTCTCTACCACAACTATTCTACTGACATTCGATCTGATTGAAGGTAGATCGGTCTCCCATAAGTCATTTGAGCATTGGGTTTGAGTGTCTTATTATCTCTTCAGAGTCTCTCCATCCTTTTTTATATAATCAGGCACTCAAACCTAACACTCAAGCGACTTATAAGAAGACCGATCAAATATCAGTAGAACAGTTGTAGGGGAGAAATGAAAATACATTAGAGAGGTATATTGGACCAATTGAGGTTGTGGGTATTGAGTCAAAAATCGATTACCCTCACTATCTAATTGCACCTCTACCTAAGAAATTTATGGGAAAAGAGGGAAAGCTTTTCCTAGTGATAACCTTCAAACTAGTATCCCTTGCCCTAAGAACATTATCAATTCAAAGCCATAGATTTTGGTAATGATATGGCGCACGTAGAGGTACCAGTGTGAATAAAAGGATGTCAAGTGTGGAGGCATAACACAAGTGTTCCAATATATAAGGACAAGCTGGTATGGGAATTCTATGGGATTCAACAGAGTAGTTGGGAATTTGAGTTCTATATGCAGATGTATTTCCCTGACTTGTTCAAGTTGTAATAGATAGATTAGGGACTAACTACATCTAACCTCTAACTTTTAGATGTGAGTAATGTACCAACGCATATATGAATAAATAAAATTGATGTTTTGTGAATTATGTGTGTAATTATTAGAAATTATTATATACAAATAGAAACTGTGAACTATTTTCATTTGAAACTTTTATTCTGTAGTTATGGCTAATGATGGCAATGGTATCGGATCATCGGCAAGTGAAGTCAATCCAATAGAAAAAGTTGTTTCTAGTTTCTTGCAAGCTCTACAAACTAGCGTAACTAATGGAATATCATAACGCCGAGAAAGACCAATCACAGTTAAGCAATTCTAGGATTTAAAACCTTCCACGTTCATAGGTAATTCGAACCCATTACTGGAAAAAGCTTGGATCAAGGAAATGGAGAAGATTTTCACGCACTACCCTATACAAAAGATGTCATTCGCCACCTTCACTCTTAAAAAAGATGCACAGGAATGATGGCTTCCTACCTTGGAGAAGGAAAAGATTGTGACTTGAGCGAGATTTCTAGAAGTCTTCTATAAGAAGTATTTTTTGGACTCACTATAAAAGAAAAGGTGTCAGAGTTTATAAACTTGAAGCAAGATAGGATGTCGATAGTAGAGTACGAAATTAAGTCCACATGATTAGCTCAATTTGCAACGTAGGTTGTCCGAAAAGCTAAGAAATTTGAGGGAGGTTTAGCAGATGAGATCAAAGGCAAGATTGAAGTTCTAAAATTACCAACATATGCAGAAATGGTGGACCGAGCGTACATTGCTGAGAAAGGAACTAAGACCTCACATTCTGGGTGGATAGGTCAAAAGAAACAATTTTTTAGAGAACCAAGCAGAGGATCAAGCTCTACACCACCAAAGAAAATTAATGCAAGACCCATTAGTTCAATCAGTTTGGCCAACCAGAATTCTGCTACCTCTAGAGGTAGCACCATTCCTAATTGTCCAACCTATGGGAAAGCTCATTGGGGACACTACTACCGAGCAATGGAAGCATACTATAGATGTAGTCAAATTGGTCATTAGTGAAATATTGTCTACAATTTACTAATCTTGAATCGGTTTAGAAACCAGGAATGCCTATAGGAGTGAAGAAAGAACAACAATGTCAATGGGGAGCTTTTGCTTTGGTGCTTGGAAAGCCCAATGTTACTAAAAACGTGGTGTCAGGTACACTTTCTATATGTGATCATTCAACTCATATTCTCATAGATTCTAGATCAACTCATTCTTTTGTTGCTCCACACTGTATTTCCAATTTGACATCGATACCTGAATCCTTGGGATATGCATTATCTGTGTCTTTTCTATCTGGTGGTTTTATACTTAGTACTGATATATAAAAATCTTGTGTTATATTTTTAAAAGGTGAAATTTTATATGTGGATTTGATTCTTCTCCGCATCAATAATTTTGATGTAATCTTAGGAATGGATTGGTTTGCTACCAACCATGTCTCTATTGACTATACAACCAAAAAGGTCTTTCTCCAATTACCAAACCAATGCGAACTTATCTTTGATGGAACTGGAGCATCTACCCCTCTATGTTTGGTATCCTCTATGTCATGACTTCTAAGGAAAAATGTTGTTGTTGTCTGTTATGTGGTCGATACTTATTGAGTAGATCCAATACTCAATCCAATACCCGTAGTTTGGGAATTTCTTGATTTTTTTTTTCTAAAGATTTACTTGGTAACCTAGTTGATCGAGATATAGCGACCCCGGGTTTTTCCCCTTTATGTATAGTATTCCAAACTTGAGTTCCATGATTGAGTATTGTTGTTTATGTCTCATTCCGTCCTTTAATTCTTGGTATATGAGTTCTAAGATGTCATGGGCATGTTTCGAACAGGTTGGTTGAGTTTTGGTCTCTAATCTTGTTGCCCAAATTTTTGATGATCCGCTCGAGCGGTCTTATTGCGCTCGAGCAGAGTTTGCATCCTTTCAGCATTTTGTGCGTCTACAAATGTACTGCAGAAGTGTTTTTCACACTCGGCGAGCTCATTTTGCACTCGAGCGGTAGTGCTGCTTTATTTGCCTTAAGCCTCGGCGCCGAGTGGGTGAAGTTTTTGTGTCTTACGCTCGAGCGTCCTGTTCTCCGCTCGAGCGGAATATACGTATATCAGATCGTGACTGTGTTATTTTAAATCACTTTTTCGACCCACACTCTCTCTCTAATTTTTCAAAAACCCTTTGAGAGCCTCTCTTCTCTACAACTTCTCTCTACGAAATCATCTAGCTCTAGTGATCTTCTACCTTAATCCCTTTATATAAAGTGTGGAGCTTGGTTTGGTCTTCATTTGGATCCGAAAATCATTGGGTTTGGAGCACATTCGAGTTTCTTCACCATCTCCTTTGAGCCTCTTCTCTTGAGGTAAGGATACCCTACTCCATCTTATGTGTTTTAACATAAGTTTTAGTCATTTTGATTAGGTGGTGTTGTTTGGAAATTTTGGGAGAGTTAGGGTTTGACTTGAGGTTATAAAAGGGGTTTTCAAATGTTAAACTTCATGTGTATGTGAGACCTTGGAAAAATGGAATTATTGTTGTTAAATTGATGAAATTGAACCTTAGGGTTGATATTTGAGAAAAGGAAAAAATGCCCTAATTATGTTGAATAATTAATTTGGGGAATAATTAATTTGAAATTGAATTGAGAATCATGAAATTGGGAAATTGTGAGAGTAAATGGTGTAGTTAGATAAATTAATCACTCACCTATGAAAATGTTGGTATTCTATCTGTTGATAAATTTATTATCTGTTTAGAGATAACTACTTTGGGCTATCGGTGGAGGATAGTCTTGATTGTTGTAGATCTTTGTATGTTGATTAGGGAAAAGCTGAAACTAATCACATTGAATGTTGAATATGACGATTGGAATAATACATCGAATATGTGTATTGATTGATCATTGTATATGATAAGTGTTCAAATACATTGTATATGTATATTGTTTGGGAGGAGATATGAGATGTACTCCATGGTTTGAGAGAAGATAGAGGATGGACTCTCAAACCGGTTTAGGAGGAGATAGGGATGGACTCCATTGATAACTAAGTTGGCGGAGTGTCGGGGTGGAAGTCCCAAAATCTTGACCTCGTTTACTTAACGTAGATAATTGAAGTATGGAAGTGCTTTAATATGAGTTGTAATCTGATGTGAATTGTGAATAACAGAAGTGTCTTGATATGAGTTGTAGTCTCATTTAATTCTTTGGCTAGATATTGAGCCAGGTTTATGAATGTAAATTGGATAAGTAAAGGAAAATGGAATGAAACACTGATGAAAAAGTTATGGATCGAATGTGTTGTAAGTTGGTTTACAAGTGTTAGCTATTTATCAAATGTTAATGTTTTAGTTGTTTCTCATGCTTGGTTCAGTATATCTCTACTGGGTTTTGGCTTACCCTATATGGGACATCATTTTCAAGTTCAGGTGATATGCCGCCTCCAAGGACGTAGCTTGGGAAGCTTTAAGGCTGATAGATTTTTTTTGTTGTTCTCTTTTGATATTACATGTAAATTCAAGCCAAGGGCTTAAAGTGTATTTGAGTTAGTACTCTCTTTTTGTAACCAAGTGTCGGCTTGGAAAGTTGTAAGTCCGTAGGGCATTTACTTTTGTCGTCAACATGTAATACTTTTGTAATGAATACTCTGATAAATAGAAATATGTTTTATTCCCTTATGTCTATGCATGTCAAGAATGTGGGTTTATATGTATTATTTTGAAGGCGTTACAGAGAAGTTGAATTTACCATTGAAACTCAATCCATTACACAACCGATATCGAAAACTACTTATCGCATGTTGATTGCGGAATTGAAAGGGTTAAAAACATAACTTTAGAAATTACTCAACAAGGGTTTCATTCGACCAAGTACTTCACCATGGGGAGCTCCAATATTACTTGAGAAGAAAAAGGATGACATAATGAGATTATGTATCAATTATCGAGAACTGAACAAGGTTACCATCAAGAATCGGTACCCCTTGTCAGAAATCGATGATTTATTTGGTCAACTGCAAAGAGCTCAAGTATTTTCTAAGATTGACTTGCGATCTGGTTGTCATCAAATGAAAGTCAAAATCAAAAGTGTCAAGAAGACTGCATGCAGAATGCATTATAGACACTATAAGTTCCTTATCATGCCATTTAGCATTACAAACACTCCAGTGGCTTTTGTTGACCTCATGAATCGAGTGTTCAAACCCTATCTCAATGAATTCGTTATTGTTTTCATTGATGACATTTTCATATAATCTAAAACATTGGAAGACCATGAACAACATTTATGATCAGTATTGTAGACACTACACGATTGCAAACTTTATGCCAAGTTGAAGAAATGCGGATTTTGGATCACTAGTGTATACTTTCTCGGTCACGTCATTGATAAAGATGGTATCTTTGTTGACCTACAAAAGATTACAGCAATCGTGGATTGGTCGCGACCTACTAATGTATATGAAGTTTGAAACTTTTTGGGATTGGCAGGATATTACCTCGAAGATTGTGTCACCATTGACTTAGTTAACCTAGAAAAATATACCATTAGAGTGGACCGACAAACAAGAATGTTGCTTCAAGGAGTTAAAGACTAGACTTGTGACAGCTCCTAGACTAATGACCATTTCGATATAAATAAGTAAAAGCACTGATGCATGTTTTAAAGATATAAATACTTAGGTACCCTTCTATTTTACTTCAGTTCCACTTGCATTGTGAATTTATTAATTTTTGGAAAATGGCCTTTGGTAACCTTAGTTACTGTCCAGTTGTGAAATCTAACCTCTACGTACCAAGGTCAAGTCATGACAAATACAGTCATAATTTGATATAAATTTTGGGACGAAATGTGTATAAGCGGGAAACATGAGTGATTTTCGTCTTTTGCTCTCATTTCGTAATCATATGTTTGTCACATGACTAACTTTTGTTAAAAACTTATACGGTAGAGTAACAAAAAAGGGACAATGACAATTGGCTAGAAGTACAAGGCGTTGACTGTCATGATTTTATATGTAAGAGCTAAGATGAGATTTGGTGTAAAATGTAGAGGTGCAAAGTGTAATTTACCCAAGGTCAATAGTCAAAGTGAAATTTGAGTGTAAAGTCTTGAGTGCTAAGTGTAATTTGTCTTTTTTAATGTACACTCCAACAATATTCTTTATTTTAGTTTTTTTTTAATAGCTATTTAATGTTTTTATAAGAGAAAAAGGAAAGAATAAATGATTTAAAAATTAAAAAAAGTAATTAGTAAATAGTCGATTAGCAAAATTATCTTTTGATTAATCGATTAAAGACATTTTTCTTGAGTTTGACTATCTTAACTGAATTAATAATTTCAAGAACTTGTTTTGGATGCTCTTAGAAAGTCTTCCTTAAGACAAAAGCGAAGGCAATGCTTAAAAAGCCTTCCTTAGAAAGTCTGCTATTAGCAAGTCTTCCTTAGAAAGTCTTCCTTAAGACCATCTTAGCTGGTAGAAAATGACCAACAAACTTTGTCATACTTTGTAATATAAAAAGATAATAAATATAGAATACTGCTATTTCTACTCCATTAATTATTTTAGATCCTTTTTTTTTAATTTTTTTTATTACAATAATAACCTCAAATGACATTATTAAAAAGGATATCAATAATTTTGGGATGTCATATCTCACAATTAAATCCACATACTCACTACATCATGCGTTAGGGTTTATGAGAGTACCCACCTCCATCACTACCCATCCATCTTTCTAAATCCCACCTTCAAAATCTACCGCCTCAAAACCTTGAAAACCCTTTGGCATCAATATTCGACAACATAGTGATAACCATTTAATTACATACACTTTTCCAATAATAACAATGAGTGAAGATTTTTCCGATAATCACAACTCCATGAGACAAGAAGAATACAACAATAAAAGTTTAGAAGTGGTTCATATCTTTGATGATCTTTATTTTAGTTTTTTTTTTTTAAATAGCGATTTAATGTTTTTATAAGAGAAAAAGGAAAGAATAAATTATTTAAAATTTTTTTTAAAAAAAGTAATTAGTAAATAGTCGGTCGGCAAAATTATCTTTTGATTAATCTGTTAAAGACATTTTTCTTGAGTTTGACTATATTAACTGAATTGATAATTTCACTAACTTGTTTTGGATGCTCTTAGAAAGTCTTCCGTAAGACAAAACAATGCAATGCTTAAAAGTCTTCCCCAGAAAGTTTGCTATTAGCAAGTCTTCCTTAGAAAGTCTTCCTTAAGACCATCTTAGCTGGTAGAAAATGACCAACAAACTTTGTCATGCTTTGTAATACAAAAGAATAATGACATTGTGGTTAAGTCTTTGGGTTTATGCCCCAAGGTCATGAGTTCAATTCCCTTCCCTTGGGCCAATCTTCTGGGCGAAACACAGTTGGTTAGGAAGTTGGACCTCAAGTTGTCTAATCAGTACTTGGTGTGGGTTCAATGCTCCCCCGCTGTGCGAGTCCTAACTTAAGCGGAGCTTGTCTTGGGAGGTCGGGACAAGTTTCTAGGTTATAGTCTCCTCGCTCGGAACGACTAACAGGACACCCTGGTGATCTCTGCAAGGGGCACTGCCTTGAACCTGCGAGAGGGTAGGAAGTATTTTCCTGTAACAAAAAAATAAATAAATAAATACATAAATAAATAAATAAATATAGAGTGCTGCTATTAGGATTATATTAATTATTTTACATTTCTTATTTTTCAATTTTTTTATTATAATAATAACCTTAAGTGAAATTACTAAAAAGGATATCAATCAGTGTGTTTAGTTTCAGTTTTCTGAAAATTGAGTTTTTTGTTTTTAGTGAATATTTTTTAAATTTTAAGCAATTTTTTTATTTTTTTAGATACACCTTACTTAGATGTATCTAAATAGTAAAATGTTTGTGAAAAAATATTTTAAAAAATTAATAAATACACAAAAATACAAAAAATGTACTGATTTTTTAGTAAAACAATCACAAAACTTTGCCGTCTATACAACTTTGCCTCAAATTAGTAAACCTGTTTATTCAACACATACACATTTACTTGAAGATGATACTGAATCTCAAGATTCCCCAACCCAAATTGATTTTGAGGTTATACCTCTAATCAATCCTTAATTAATGACTATTAGTAAACCTTTTACTCCTGATCTTGATAAATTACACATTGAATTTAAATCTAAAATTAATAAAACCAAACATCATGTTTATCGACTTAAATATGATTCTAATCAACAATCCATAATCACTCGAAAATGGTACAAGTTTATGATTGAACATAATATTGAAATTCCTTTCTTTGAATATTTAGAAGATCATTACAAAGAAGTTCAAACAATCACAAAACATAAATGGAAAACTTCTTCTAATACTCTTTGTTCGCTCTAGTCAACCTCCTTTATCCACAATACTCATTGAACATCAAGGATCTACTATCTGAGCCTCTCCTTTAAGTTAACTAGCATTGACTCTGAAATCAAAAAAGTTATTGAACAAAATAATTATACTAATCTATGTTTAAAAACGATTGGTAAACAATTAGATAAGATAGAAACTAACTTAGAAGATTATTCAGCTAATCATACCTCTTCTAGTAAACAAACTTTAGACCAACCACTATTAAATTTACCTAGTAATCAGTCTAAACGCGACAGTCTAATAATTAAAGATAATTCTACTATCGAAGTTATAGAACAATTATTTTCTAAATTAACTACTAAACAGGCTTCTCCTTCTACTGAAAAAGGTCTTACTGTTTTAAATCAACAACCTACTCTAGAACCTATTTCTACTCAATCAGAAACTGATACAACTGATAATGAAATTAATATCTTAGCCCAACAATTTCAATCGGCTAATCTTAATAAACTTCATTATCCTAAACCAACTCCAACCACTCTTACAAAAAATTGGTATTCTCGACCCACACCACCTGATCTCCAATATGAAGAGACTAATCTTAGTAATCAATTTTCTGTATCTGCTAAAAAGTTATATGAATGGAATATCGATAGTCTTAGTGAAGATCAAATCCTTCAAAAATTAAATCATTTATCTATGGTTGCAAATAGTTATCTTGGTAATTACCCTGATTATACTCAACCTGAAATTGTCTCATTAATAACCTCTGGTTTCTTGGTATGATCAAATCTTGGTGGGAAAAATATCTTACTGACGAACAAAGAGAATCCATTTTACATGCAAGTCAAAAAGATGAAAATGATTTACCTATATTTGATGAAAATATTGGCTACTATATACCTGATGGTATTAATACTTTAATCTATACCATAGTCCAACATTTCATAAGTACCCCTACTAATATTTATTCTCACATACATGATCAACTTAGTAATCTTACTTGCCCTACATTAAGTGATTTTCGATGGTATAAAGATGTTTTTACCTCTAGAGTTATGTTTAGAGAAGATTGTACTAAATCTTTTTGGAAAGAAAAATTTATAAATGGATTACCCAGTCTTTTTGCTCATAAAATTAGAGATGTACTTAGTCAACCTACAGGTATTATTGAATATGATAATTTAACTTATGGTGATATTATTAGTACTATTCAAAAAAAGGGTTTAAAAATGTATATTGATCTTAAACTTAGTCAAAAAGCTGTTAAAGATAAGCATAAAGCTAAATATGAATTAGGTAACTTTTGTGAACAATATGGTTTACCCCCAGTAGCACCTTCTCGCCGTAAAAAACATAAATACAATAAACATAAGTCTTTTTCAAAATATTCTACTAAATATAGAAAGAATTATTCACCTTCCAAATCCACTGATAAATTTTATACTAAACCTAAAAAGAAATACTATAAGAAATCACACCCAAAATCAAAGTCTACTAAAGATATTACTTGTTATAATTGTGGTAAAAAAGGTCATTATTCTAATAAATGTAAAGAAAAACAAAAATTAAAAGAAAAGGTTAATCAACTCCACATTAATGATGAATCCAAGAATCAATTATTTGAAATTTTCCAATTAAACCAATCTGCTAGTAATTCTGATAATGATTCTAGTAATCCTCAACATACATCTTCTGATTACCATTCACCTAGTGATAATTCTGATAATGATATTGAATTAGGATGTAATGATGTTTGTTGTAAACCTATTAAACAAATTACTATTCTTACTAAACAAAATCAAGAACAAAACCGCTCTTATTGAATTAATTAGTAGATTAGAAGATCCAGTACAAAAATATCTTTGTTAAATTAAAATCTTTATTAACTAACAAGAAATTGAAACCTGACAAACCAATTATTAGTTTATCTAAAACTTTAGAAAGATTTAAAAATAAATCAAAAGACATTACTCTCCAAGATTTACAACACAAAATTAATCAAATCAAACATTTAATCAAAGATTTACAAAATAAAGATAAATTATTAGAAGATGAAATTACTGTTTTAAAAATTAATAAAAGTTTAGATAATTTCCAAGCTAATGATGCCATTTCCCCAGAAGAATCTGATAATGAATCTGAACATACTAATCCTAATAATCTTTTATTTGATAATCGATCCACTCATTCCTCTGAAAACAAAAGATTAAATCTTCTCAATAAAATACATATTCAAAAATGGTACTCCAAAATTAAACTAGTAATTAATGATTTTGAATTAGAAGTTATTGCTCTTATTGATACTGGTGCTGATCTTAATTGTATTCAAAAAGGATTAATCCCTACTAAATATTACGAAAAAACTAGTGAAAAATTAACTTCTGCTAATGGTAGTCAAATGCATATTAAATATAAATTACCAAAAGTTCATATTTGCCAAAATAATGTTTGCTTTTAAACATCTTTTGTTTTAGTCCGAAATATGACTGATAAAGTTATTTTAGGAACACCATTTATATTTTTGCTATATGCCTTTACTACTTCCAATCAAGGAATAACTATTCAAGCCCTTGGCCAAACAGTTACTTTTAAATTTTTATCTCCCCCTGAAACTCTTGAATTACATCAATTAAAAGATTATTCTATTTTTCAAACTATTAATAGATTAACTCGTCAGTTAAGATTTCTTAAAGAAGAAATTAATTACAAAAGAATTGACCAACAATTAGCTGACCCAATTCTTATATCTCAAATTAAAGAATTTAAATTAAAATTAGAAACAACTGTTTGTTCAACTCTTCCCACTACCTTCTGGCATAGGAAAAAACATGTAGTTACACTTCCATATATTAAAAATTTTAATGAACGACAAATTCCTACTAAATCTAGACTTATTCAAATGAATCATGAATTAGTTGAAATGTGTAAAAAAGAAATCAATGAATTATTACAAAATAAGATTATTAGTCATAGTAAATCACCTTGGTCTTGCCCTGCCTTTTATGTTAACAAAAATGTTGAATTAGAACGAGGTGTCCCTCGCCTAGTTATTAACTATAAACCATTAAATAAAATTTTAGAATGGATTAGATATCCAATTCCTAATAAAAAAGGCTTAATCAAAAAGCTTAGTCAAGCTGTCATTTTTAGTAAATTTGATTTAAAAAGTGGTTTTTGGCAAATCTAAATTCATCCTAAAGATAGATATAAAACTGCTTTTACTACACCCTTTGGGTATTATGAATGGAATGTTATACCTTTTGGACTAAAAAATGCACCTAGTGAATTTCAAAATATAATGAATGACATTTTCAATCCATTTAGTCATTTTTCCATCATTTATATAGATGATATTCTCATTTTTTCAAAATCAATTAGTGAACATTGGAAACATCTTACTGCTTTCTTTTATACTATTAAAAGTCATGGTTTAGTCATATCCGCTTCAAAGATTAAATTGTTCCAAACTAAAGTCAGATTTTTAGGATATGATATTCACCAGAATACAATTCTACCAATTAGTCGCTCTATTGAATTTGCTTCTAAATTTCCTGATGAAATTTCAGAGAAAACCCAATTACAACGTTTTCTAGGATCACTTAATTATATTACTGAATTTTATAAAGACCTTAGGAAAACTTGTCAACCCTTATTTGATCGGTTAAAGGACAATCCTCCCCCTTGGTCTTCAACTCATACTGCTATTGTTAAACAAGTCAAACAATATGTCAAGTTTCTTCCTTGTCTTGGTATTCCTACTGAAAATTCCTTTAAAATCATTCAAACCAATGCTTCTGATATTGGTTATGGTGGCATCCTTCTCTAAAAAATCAATCCTCAGTCATCTAAACAAATTGTTCGATTTCATTTTGGTGTCTGGAATAAAGTACAAAAGAATTATAGTACTATTAAACAAGAAATTTTATCTACTGTTTTATGTATTAGTAAATTTCAAGATGATATTTTAAATCAAAAAATTTTACTTCGTGTTGATTGTAAATCTCTTAAATATGTTTTAGAAAAAGATATTCAAAATCTTGCTAGTAAGCAAATTTTTGCCCGTTGGCAATCTATATTAAATATTCTTGATTTTGATATTGAATATATTCCTAGTTGTCAAAATTTTATTCCTGATTTTTTTACCAGAGAATTTTTACAATGTGGATAATGCCTATTCCCTCCATTTCCTACCATAAACAGAAAATTAAACACTACAAATCTCTAATTAAGCATACTGCTTCTCGCCTTGTTTTGCTTAAATCAACCCATTCACCCACTAAACGTGCTCAATATATTCAGTTCCATCATATTAAAGCTCAACGCCAGCAACTTTCTCATTATATTAATTGTTTACATTCACATACTGATCAATTAGATATCCTCTGTGGATGCTAATCTCATTTATCTATTTCACAGATGTCTTGTCCCAGGCCTCCTTCAAAAGCCTTGGTTCCATGCAATCAACCTTTTGTTCCTCCTGCTTTGGAGTTAGTCACCAAATATCACCCTGCTGAATTGGTTAACCGTTACCAAATTCTTGGTAATATTTCAAAGCCCAGTTATACATCTGCTTTGGCAACTGATCCCTTTGCTTCATCTAGTCAAGCAGTTACTCCTTACCCTCCTAACCCTATTAAATCTGCTCGGTCTGATTATGTTAAATCTACTACTACTAATCTCTTTTTCAAAGAACCCAGTCATCCAAAGAGTCATGCTGTTCATGATCTGGTAAAATCTTACTTCCCTCCTGGATGGCATTTTGTTCCTCTCCATCCAGAAAAGACAATTACCTTCTATAAAGATATCCTGTTCAATCATCAGTCTGTTGTGATTAAACCCATTTATGATCATACTTACACAGGTAAAATTGTGTATCATTTACTCTATATTCATAACTTTGTTTCTCAAGATGATTGGGGTTCTCCTTACCAACTAAGAGATTTGTCTGATCATTCAATTCAATACAGTTACTATGATTACATTGATACTTGGTTCAAAGTTCTCTTGTATCAAAATGAGTCAAATAGTCACTCCTGGTTTCTCCAGTTTGATCAAAAATTCAAATCTGAATTACCTACTTGGTTTCTACGATGGTGGTCTCAGTATGGCACCATCCCAGAAATCTTCCCATCCGTAATTATGGAACAAGTCAACTATTTCTCCACTGTTTTCTCATTCACTCCACAGCAAAGGAAATTCCCTTCATTGCTTATTTTTATATCCAAATACAAAATCTCTTGGATATTCAAATGGCAATATGGTATTTCTGATGATGTTATTTATCGGGAACACATGGTTAAATGGTGGGATAATTTCAAGATTTCACGCATTGTTGAAATTGTTCAAACTGAATTCCCAATCAACATTCATGCCCCTACACCTGCCATGATTAAAGCTCAGCAGAACCCAACTACTCCATTAACACAAGGAAGCCAGCTTCCTCCAGTCAATCTTGGAAGCCCAACATCCAGTTCTTCCAAGCCCAAGTCATCCAAATCAAAGATAAAATTCAAGTCAGCAAAGCCCAGTACTAACCAGCCCAAGTCAAAGGATAAGCCCAAATCAAAGGTTAAGCCCAAGTCCAAGTCATCCAAAGATGAGCTCCTCCAAATGGCTCGTCTCCTCATGGCCCAAGCCAAGTTAGACTCGGATAACAGCAGTTCAGAAGATGGTTCAGACGGTTCAAACTCTTCTGAAGGTTCAACTACTCAAAATCCATATAGACCCAAGTTTCAAGATGCTCAGGACCCATATGCTTAATTCAGCCATTGGATTCTATATAGCTATAATTATCAGCTTCAATCAATACTCGTCTTTTGAGAAAAGCTGCCGATATATATATCTATATTGATTCCCTCAGTCACATGCCTCCAAGAAATGAATAGTGAAAAAAGTCAATTTTACTGTTCACTATTCATCAAAAAGTCAACATTACTATTCATCATGATTCATGATTCATCCAACCGACAAATTCAGCACAGTAAAAAGCAGCCATCAACTTTAGTCACTCACCGAAAGCAGCAGACAGCTCCCATGTGCTCCTGATGCTCCTTTCAAGTCAAAATCATTCACTCACAAGGCTAACAGTAGTCTCTTTTGATTATAAAAGAGCCTCTTCAATCAAGAATAAGGCAGAGTTAGAAAAATTGAGAGTGCCCTTTCCTCAAAAAATAGCTATCTCTGTAATTTTCTTTTCAAGTCCGTTTTCAAGTTATGTATTTTGAAGAGTTGTTTATTTCACTCCATTAAACAATTGTGAGTTTTATTACTAATGTTTATTTAAACTGTTTTGTTTTATTATTTATTATTATTTATTTTATTTAACTTATTATTAGTATTTTTAGTATTGTTTCCTTCTTCATGTTCTTGCTTCTGTTTTTGTATTTTTGTGTATTTTTTGGGATTTAGTGTATTTTCTAAATATTTTTTTTCAAAAAAATTATACTTTTTAAGTATATTTATGCTAGGTGTGTCTAAAATTTAAAATAAAAAATTATAAAAAACGCTTAAAATATTTTTTTAAAAATCATTGAAAACATTAAAATATGAAAAATAAAGTAGAATTTTCTAAAAATGATTTCTAAAACTAAAACCAAACAAAATTTGAATGTTTTTGTTTGATTTCTAAATTGAGTTTTTGAAAAATGTGTTTTTGTTTTTGTTTTTTGTTTTTGTTTTTCATGTTTTTTTAGTAAATATTTTTAAAATTTTAAGCAATTTTTTTACTTTTTTAGATGCACCTTAATTAATATATCTAAATAGTAAAATATTTGTAAAAAAATATTTTAAAAAATTAATAAGTAAAATATTTGTAAAAAAATATTTTGAAAAATTAATAAATACACAAAAATACAAAAAAAAATGTATTGTATTTTTTTTATATTTTTTGCTATTTAGTGTATTTTTTAAAGATTTTTTTCACAAATATTATACTTTTTAATTGTATTTATGTTAGGTGTATCTGAAAATTTTTTAAAAAAATTACTTAAAATATTAAAAAAAATTCATTGAAAACATTAAAATATGGAAAATAAAAAGTAAAATTTTCTGAAAACTGTTTTCTAAAAAATAGAACCAAACAAATTGTAATTTTTGGACATCTTATCTCACAATTAAGCCCACATACTCACTATATCATGAGTTAGGATTTATGAGAGCACTCACTTGCATCACTACCCATCCATCTTTCCCAAATCCCACCTTCAAAACCTACCCACCTCAAAACCTTGAAAACCCTTTGGCGGCAATATTCCAGCGGCAACAGTGATAAACATTTGATTACATACACTTCTCCAGCAATAACAATAAGTGAAAAATTTTCTGACAACCACAACTCTATGAGACAAGAGGAGTACAACAATAAAAGCTTAGAAGTGGTTCATACCTTTGGTGGTGTTCTTAATTTCAAGGAGATTGGTCTTGTAAGAATAATTTTTTTGAAAAAAAAAAATAACAAAAATAATAAAAACTGTTCGTCATTTTTTTAAAACTGAACTCTCAAATATATGACTGAAATTTGGGAACACAAGTCCGAACATTGTTTATTTATTCAAGAACAGATAACCGAACATATCTTATTTGTTCAGAAATAGATAACCGAAACAGCAACAGAAGCAGGAAAACAAAGGAGGTTGGACCACCCTTGGGTGGTCGATCGACCAATTGACCGAGAGGTGAAATCCTACCCATTTTGCTCACAGAGAGCATACAAATACTGTGAGGCCATAGATGAATGATAAAAAACCAACTGGAAAAGTATGAAAGTAGATTGTGTTGTGTGTGTAAAAAGAGGTACAAGAAAAAAAAATCAAACAAATTGACAAAACTTGTAATGAAGTAGAGAAAAATTTCTTAATCACACAAATTTTTTCCATTAGTTTTGGGAGATTCCACCGTCATGGGTTTTGTTGGGATTTTGGAAGAGAGGCTTTTGAGGATGTAGGGGTGTGCATTTGAACAGGCAAAATGTTTTTACAAGAATAATTTTGGTATTATTTGAAGGGAGAAAAGAAATTTTAAAAATTTTATAATTCATAAATGTAAGTCCAAAGAAATGAAATATCCAAAATATTTAATAAAGTGCTAATAGCAGCACTCTAAATATAACATTAGCAAATCAACATAGCATCTCAATTGTCTATTCAGTACCATAATCTTAATTAATGATCCACAAAGAAGCGAATATGAGGTTGATAGCCACTTTCTCTTTTATCTTTTATTTTTTATTTTTTTATAATCAGATGTTCAGCCCAACTTATACATATCTTGACCAATCTCGAGACCTACATGAATCGGGCAAATCTCATGCCGAGCCCATAGGTGTGGCCCCAAAAAATTGATGACACCTAATGAGAGTTGAATCTAAAACCTGAAGAGAGCACACCTCAAACCTCAAGCTACACTCACTAAACCTAGAGGGAGCCACTTTCTCTTGAATAAGAATGAACAATAATTAATGGGTCCAATCAAGAACTTTATGAGGGCATGTTTGATTAGTAAGATTATAGTATAGGATTGAAATTATCAGTTTATGAACTTACAATCTCATATTTGATTGAAAATTTTATCAATGGGATTACATGTACGGCAGATTTTCAATCTCATAAAATTGATAAATTTTTAGTATTAAGAGGGATTGGGATCATAATTTCAAATATAAAAGAAAAAATAAATATATATATATATATAATAAATGATTATCTCATTAATTTAATTGAATAACAAATCATATACTAATTCATAAGATTAATTCTACCACTATCAACCTAGTTAATCAACCAAGTGCTATATGTTTGTTTGTGACGAAACCTATAAACAAATAAAGATCACTTACATATCACAAAACTTCTTCTGTGCTGCAAGAGTTGGAGCTGACACGGCACATAATTTAGAATCTTTGAACCAATTTTAATATGTTTTTCTTTTCTTTCTGTTTTTTTCTCTCCATTTTTGTCAATTTTTCAAAAAAAAAAAAAAATAGGAGACTTTTAGTCCCTAAAAATATTGAATAAAAAGTCCACAAAATTAAAAAAGTCCCTAATCTGATGTAATTGAACAAAACACTATTTTAATCCGTTTTGGTCTTTAATAGATTTTTTTTTTTTTTTTAAACTTTCAAAGAGTTGAGTCTCAAAGTTTGAAAAATATAACCAAAAAAAAAGGGGTCAATTAGCCTATTTCCCCAGAAATTTATGACAATTACAAAAATTTCTCCTCAAGTTTTTAAAATTAATTTACCTCTCATGTTAGTCATGTCTGCCAAACTGAGCTAACAGAAAATATCTTTTTACCTTTTACCCTCATTTTTTTATTCATTTATTCATATTAAATTCAAAAAATGTTCACACATAAAATAAATAAATAAAAATTAAAAAAAAAAAAAACTGATTATAACACACAATCACTGTCACATTTCTTCCTCCACTGTTTACATTTTTTCAATTTGTTTCACGTACAACAAATTATTATTATCATTGTAACATATGCATAAATCCTACACTGCATAAATGCAATTTGACTTATTTTTTATTTTGTTAACTTTTGATTTATTGAACTGAAAAAGCCATTTTATCACCCCAAAAAAAACATTAATTAATTAATTAAACAGTGAAATTGTAAAATCCAAGTTGTATGTAGGATTATTTTATTGGATAGATTAGTAATTAAATTAATTTATATGGGTCATTTATTAATATCAAAGAATTAGTTATGAGATGGCATTATATTTCCTATTACTTAGATGGGTAATTTTGTAACTTTGAGAAATTAGGTTAATAAGCCCACCTATTATAGCTTTAAGTCTTGGAAAACAAAAAAGCAGTGTGAATTGCTCCATAGGCGGCTAGGGTTTGAGAAGATAAAAGAAAAAAGAAAAAAAAAAAAAAGAGAGGTTCAAGTGAGGCTACAATAGGGATTGGAGGCAAGACGTTGGTGATTTTGGGACACCCATTGGTTAAGGTAAAATCTGTCTTTCGTTAATTATTAAGTTTATGTTGAGGAATTTAACAATCAATGCATTAAGGGGATTTGGAAGATCTATAGGTACCTACTTAGGTTTTGAGAATTGGGTGCAATGTGTAAGTGTGACTTTGGGTGGGTAATAGAAATAATAGAGTTTTGTATCACGGGTAAGGGTGTGTTTAGCTTTAAAGTTGGGTTGAATGGTTTGATCTCTTGGATATTAAAGCAATACATTAATCTAATATAGTGGGGCTTTTGTGGGTGTATGTAACATGTAAAAAATATTAATTTATTTGAGGTTTTATTTATTAGGTTTGTGTGATTGAAGTGGTGGAGCTGGGTGTTTGGAGTTGGTGTTAGAGTGTTATTTCTAAGCTTTCGAGGTAAGTAACCCTGTGTCACTGTTGGTTCATTTTTATTCCTATCGAATCATTTAAAATTATAAATATTTATTTATAGCCTTCATGTTCTCTTAAAATAAAATATGGGTCAAGTATAAAACAGCATCGAAAATTATTACGAAAATTATTTGAATATTTTGTGGAACTATTATGAAAATTGTACTAAATGTTTATTCTGAAAATATCGAATATTTTATTTAAAAGTTGTGTATTGTTTGAATTTTGAACATCACTCTAGTCTGACTATGATTTAGACCCTAGCCAATAGGGGTTATTTATTGGCACAGAAACTAGTTTCTTTTGGGGCTTTACCACCGGCTTATGTGTGGTTCTGGGCCTTGTCACGGGCTAACTGACTGTAGTCACAAAGACTTGGGTTTTGTGAATTGCATCATTGAACCATTTGAATATCGAACCATCAATTTTGAACAACGAAATTTCATCGAATTACCTCATTGTCTTTTCAATTAAAATGTATTGCTACATTGTTTATTTTCAGCTACGAAACCATCTTACAAAATAATTGTTCATTTATTGAATGTTAGCAAAAAATATATTTATTGGTTGTCGACTATTTTTTTTTGTATACTTGATCCAACTAACAGTGATGGTTGGTTATTTACTAGGCTATCTAGCTTACCTTTATTTTATTTTTCAGATTCTGAGGAGTAGAGCTGTGCGGGGTTTTTACTTGTGATAGTGCCAAGAATATGACTATAATTTAAGTACTTGGATCATTATTATTATTATTTTTATTAGTGGACTTGGTGGATAATTTCATATGATAAGAATTATCTATTTGTATGGTTTTTAGCATTATGATATTTAAGGATTTAATTTGAGCATTTTACATTGTTGGTTATGTATTGGACTCTTAGCCTTGCATGCTCACTTAAATGAGTGTGCAGCGTTGTCACGGAGCTTGGGGCGTGACAGAAATGAACTGACTTGTAAGCCGTAGTAAAAAAGACTCCATAATCCATTAATTTTCATGTTGTTATATTTCTTTTGATCAATTTTAAAGTAGAGTTTGATTTATCCTAATAAAAAAAATAGAATAAAATGATCATTTTTCAAACCTCTTATGTTATGGCCACTCTCTTACAATAGTTAATGGTAATTTCATTTTTAATAATACACTTTTTATAAATTTAAAAAAAAAAATAGATTAATTACAAAAAAACCCAAGGCTTCGCATGTTTTTCAATTTAAACTCCAAAATTTCAATTTCAACAAATTAAACCCTAGAGTTTCATCCGTATTTCAATCTGGCCCGTCCATCTATCTCCATCATATTAAATTAACGAAAATCTGAGCAAAATTTCATATTCAAATACTTGTATCTCCCTCGTCGTAACTTCATTTCGCCTCATTTTTTCGTCATTGGATTCGTCTCATGGCCTAGTTTTCATTCCACTCTTCATACGCCTTGTTCCACATCTTTTTACTTGCTGTTGGAGCTCCGAAAATTGGCCAAAAATAAGATTTTTCTCTCTTTGGGCAAAATTTTCATATTCAAATCCACATATTCAAGCACTTATATCTCCCTCATTGTAACTTCATTTCACCTCATTTTTCCGTCGTTAAATTCAACTCATGACCTAATTTTTATTCCATCCCTCATATGCCTTGTTTCGCCTCTTTTTGCATGCCGTTGAATCTCCGAAGTTGGCCAAAAATAAGCTTTTTCTCTCCTCTCTTTTTTTTTTTTTTTTTTTTTCCTTCTTCCTCCTCCAGAGCTCCTCCTTTTGGCTTGCTGCTACTGCTTCATTATCATTATCTGCAAGATGAGGTAGTGGTGGTAATGGTGGCGGTGTCGTCGAGTAGTGATAGGTATATAACTACACAAAAAAATCAAAAACCAAATGGATTGGTGAGCATGTTAGGGCGCCTTGGTTTCCAATCAAGCATCATCCATTGAATCTCGACCGCCAAGAATATTGTTGTGATAGCAACAAGAAAAAAAAAATTAAAGAGAGAGAGAGAGAGAGAGAGAGAGAGAGAGAGAAATCTTATTTTTGGCCAACTTCGAAGCTCTGATGACATGAGAGAGAAATCTTATTTTTGGCCAACTTCGAAGCTCTGATGACATGCAAAAAGAGGTGAAACAAGACATGAGGGATGAAATAAAAACTAGGCCATGAGATGAATCTAACGATGTGAAAATGAGGTGAAACGGAATTACGACGAGGGAGATATAGGTGCTTGAATATGTGGATTTGAATCTAAAAATTGTCCAAAGAGAGAAAAATCTTATTTTGGCCAACTTTCAGAGCTTCGACGGCAACTAAAAAGATGTGAAATAAGGAGTATAAAGAATGGAATGAAAACTAGGCCATGAGGTGAATCCAACGACACAAAAATGAGACTAAACAGAGTTACGACGAAGGAGATACAAGTGTTTGAACATGTAGATTTGAATTTGAAATTCTCTCCAAATTTCCGTTAGTTTAATATAACGGAAATAGACGGAAGAGCCAAATTGACCCCAAAAAATTGAAAAATAAGCGAAATTCTAGAGTTTTTTTTTTTTTTTTTTTGTAATTACCCCAAAAAAAAAAAAAAAAAAAAAAAAAAAAAAAAAAAACTCATTGAGCGAACCAAACATCCCACCCCAATAGACCAAACACAACATAAGTTACTTTTTCTTCCAAATATTACTCTAACTAACGTAATAATATAAGAACAAGTTGTAAAAAGGTTTGTATCGTTTAATTAATCTATTCAGAATTTTATTATAAAAGTTAATGTATAATCTATATTCAATTTTTACATAATAGGGTCTATACTTAAAATGAATTTAAATCACATATTAAACTTTCTTTAATAAATATATGAGTGAAAGTTTTAATTATATTGCATGTAGGGACGAAACTGTGTAGGGATCACGAGGGACTCCAACCCCTTCCGATTTTCAACAATTTGTTATTAATTTTATATTTTTGAGTATTTATAAAAATGTATAATAAGTTGATTTTTTAATTTTGTAAAAATTATTTTACTAACTTCTTATTTCATCAGTATTTGAGATGTCTAATAAAATAATCTCTAATTATTTCACATTTTAATTAATAACATCAATTTTATCGAGTCAAATTTATTAAAACAAAGCATTAGATGTCAATTATATTTTGAATTTTAAAAATCAAAAGGTATGGATACCTTTTTATGAATAATGTTAGAGAACCAAAAGTTACACCATTATATTTATTCACAAAGACATGGCAGGGATTAGGTCTTAATTGATTAATTTCTAAATCGGTAGTACTATATATACCAATTAATATATTAACTAGTGTACCAATACTAGTTATAACATTATTATTGACCTCACTTATATATAAATTATAAATATTAAAAACATCTTAAATTATATCACATCATCAATTGACAGAGTTAGTACACTAATTAGTGCATATAGCTATCACGACCCCAACTTTGCCCTAGTAGGTCAAGTGTCGAGATGGCCAAGAATCGTAATTACCAAAGGCGACTTACAAAATTTCACACATCGAGTAATCATAGGGGCTCACATATGCGAGCGAATAAACTAAATACAAATGGTCCTTGAGAGGCGTGCATAGATCAAATGTAAATGCATACATAATAGCGCACCTCGGCGGATAACAAAACAAATACAAGTTACATCTGATCAAAAGGCTTCTCGGTGACATATACAAATCTGATGATTCTGAGCAAAGAAGCATGATTTTCAAGAATCGCGAGTAACACATATGCCGAGGTAATCACAAAAGCGGCGATGTAAGCAAGTCAAGTCGGCATAACAAAATCCCAAAACAATTTGTACAAATACTTCTAGGCGTCATGCCCGCTCATCACCTACATATATATAGAGAGGGTGAGCTTGGAAACTCGATGAATGGTACTAGAAATAAAGGTTTGCATGAATAATAGCCGAGTCGCCAAAACAAAGCATATCAAAACCATTCAAACAATAGCCGAGGTTCACCTTAGCGAAGAATATCAAGTCATGCGAACAAGAGATGAACCGTATTCATCTCCAAATCCTACCGAGCAAAGCAATACAAAGATTAAACAAGTAGTAGCCGAGGTTCCTTCCAAAACAAGACAAATCAAGTTGTATCGAATCAAGTGATGAACCGTATTCATCCAACAAGTCTTACAAGTCAAAACATTTGCCGAGATAGCACAAGTAGTAGCCGAGGTAATCTTCAAGACAAAACATATCAAGCTTATATGACTTAGGCCCGTAGCCCTTTTTCACCAAGTTTGTGACTTAGGCCCGTAGCCCTTTTTCACCAAGTGGTGCTACAAAAGTTTAAAGTCCTCTAGCACAAGGGACTTGTGTTACTTAGGCCGTAGCCGCTTTTAACATTTATCTTAGCAAGATAGGACCGTATCCTTTTAACAAGATGTCTTTGCGAAAGTTTAGAGTCCTCCTCGGCACAAGGGACTTTCCAAAGAAAGGACCGTATCCTTTTTAACAAGATGTCTGCGAAGTTTAGAGTCCTCCGGCAAGGGACTTTCCAAAGAAAGGACCGTATCCTTTTAACAAGATGGTCTGCGAAAGTTTAGAGTCCTCCGGTTCAAGGGACTTTCCAAAGAAACCGAAACAAAGCTCAACTCATTACAAGGACATCATCAAGGCGAAGTTCATACTTACCTTTCCTCTAGTCTTTGCTAAAGTTTAGAGTCCTCCGGCCTGAGGGACTTTCAAGAATACCATCAAAACAAGCCCATATACAAAACATCAAAATAGGCTAATCATTCATGCTTAGCAATTACTTTTACCAAAGCGAAACAAGCAAGATTTATCAAAAGCTTTATAACATAGCTTTATTAAAAGCACCACTCACCTCGGTCTTCAGGTGTAGGCTCAAGCAAAGATCAAAGTCCTACAATCACATAGCAAACCATACTCTCAAAACGAGCTTCACATACATGCAAGGAATCAAAACATTATTTCCCATCAGGAAGTGCACTGGTACCATCCAGTCTAGCCGAGGTCCTACACCTCCCGCCGAGGTGTGGACTCGAAGCCAAAACAAGGCAAAGTTAGGAAAACACGAGTTTCCTTTCAAAGGCACGAAGAACAAGATCATGCATCTTTGAAATCCAACTCACATATCTGAAATCTGGGGTTTTCAAGCTAGGAGTTCAAAAACGTGGACTAGGGTACTCATTCGAGAAAATTATGCAAGAACAAACACAAAACATGATTCTTGTTCCAAACTTTGGATCAAAACAAGGTTCTCCTTTAAGAACACAAGAACAACATTTTCTCTTTCAAAACCAAGTTCAAATCAATGCATGACATGCAAAACAGATCCAATCATGCAATGCATCTAGATGATCAATAAGAACAATCGATGTAGAACAAGAATCTAACCTCAAAAGCTGAAATCCAACGGTTCGATCTTCCACGATCAAGCTCGAGCTCAACTCTCACACTAAAATTCTAACTCCAAGTTCTAGAGCTTCTCTCTCTAAACAAGACAAGGATTGAGACCAAATCATAATCAAAAGTTACACAATGATGTATTATAGGCACATCTTTGTCATAGCCGGCTCGGACACGTGGCATCACCGGATTGGTGACTAGAAAGGTGATGCTAGACAAGACAAGTCTCGACAAAGCGTACACAACGCTTGGCGGCTAAGCCTTGAGCTAGAAATGACCTCGGCCAAAGACAAGACTTGACAACAGGTCAACAAAGACAAAGGTTAGGGAGGGCGACACTTGACTAAGGCGCTGCCACACCTTGGCACAGGTGTACCACATCTCGGCCTAGGCCATACGCCCAAGGACAAAGATTACAAGCACAAAACATCACGACCTCGGCGATACACACTTGACCCAAAAGGTAACATCTCGGCAAACATGCGGGGTGAAGATGGAGGTCGGTGAGGTTCCAAAAGCGCTCAAAACGCAAAGGCTCAAAGGCAAACTATCTTTGGTGACCTCGCTACGCTCCAAACAAAACACGAATTCCGGAACTTACAATAAAACAAAGCAAAACAAGGCAAGTATCAAGATTACAAACTTGACAATTCAAGGTCATACAAAATACATGCAAGCAAGATCGATTCAAAGTGAGGGTTGTTACATCCTACCCCTTAAGGAAGTTTGGACCCCAAACTTACTATACCTTGGTCCAAGAATAACTCGATGTCGAATTCTCATTTCCTCTTCCATTTCCCATGTGGCGTCCTTGCCATAGTGCTCTTTCCTTCCACCTTTACCATTGGTATCGACTTGTTTCTCAATTGCTTAACTTGCATCACAATAGGCGTCGGCTTCTCTTCATAGCCCAAATTCTCATTAACTTCAATTCGAGAATGCTTAATTACATGCGATTGGATCCGAATATACTTCCTTAACATCGAAACATGAAACACGTTATGGACTTGGCTCAATTTCGGTGGCAAAGCAAGTCTGTAGCAACGGAGTTAACCTTGTCAAGGACTTCAAATGGGCCAATATAACGGGTGCTAACTTACCTCTCTTCCCAAATCTGGAAACTCCTTTCATTGGTGAAACCTTTAGGAATACGTGATCCCCAACTTCAATTCTAGCTCATTTCTTCTCTGTCGGCATAACTCTTTTGTCGGCTCTGGGCGATTTAATCCTCTGTTGAATAAGTTTAATCTTCTCTGTTGTTACTTGAATGAGTTCGGGACCAAGCGAGCCTTATCTCCGACTTCGGTCCAACATATCGGCGATGCATTTTCTTCCATATAAAGCTTCATACGGTGCCATACCAATACTCGCGTGATAAGCTTGTTGTTGTGGCGAATTCCACTAATGGCAAATGCATTCCCCAATTTCCTTGGAAATCCAATACCACGAGTCTAAGCATATCTTCAAGTGTCTGAATCGTTCTTCTGTTTGCCCATCATGCAGGGATGAAAAAGTGCTAAATCTCGGTTCGGCTCCAAAGGCTCTCTGTAGACTCGCCAAAATCTGAAACAAATTTAGGATCTCTGTCAGACACTATTGACATCGGCACTCCATGAAGTCTAACAATCTCATTCACATAAAGTAGGGCAAGTTGATCGGCGTTGAAAGTAGTCTTAACAGCAAAAGTGTCTTGACTTGGTTAGTCTATCTACCACAACCCAAATCGAATCCATACCTTTACGTGTTCTCGGCGTCCGGTCACAAAATCCATAGAGATGTGTTCCCACTTCCACTCGAGGATCGGCAAAGGTTGTAGAAGTCTGCTGGTCTCGATGTTACGCTTTTACTTGTTGGCAATGCAAACACCGGGACACAAATTCGGCTATCTCTCTCTTCATGTTTGGCCACCAAAACATCTGTTTTACATCATGGTACATCTTGGTATTTCTGGATGAACAACAAACTTGGAATTATGGGCTTCAAGAAAATCTTCCTTTTCACTCCGGAACATCGGCCACACACAATTTCCTTCAAACTTAAGCACTTGGTTTTCAAAGGTGTACCGGATCTCGGCTTGGTAACAATCTCATAGGCTACTTTTCTGAAGAATTCATCCTCCATTTGTCTTGCCTTTACTTCTTCAACAATGGTTGGTTCTGCGAAATCAATGTTAGGCATGCCAAATTTCCAACCGATTTTACGCTCAGAGCGTCGGCCACGCTGTTGGCTTTCCCAGGTGATATTGAATCGCATATCGTAGTCCTTCAACAACTCGAGCCATCTTCTTTGTCTCAAGTTCAATTCTTCGAGTGAATAGATACTTCAAGCTCGATGATCTGTAAAAACGACAAGAAGCTCCATACAAGTAATGACGCCAAATCTTCAAAGCAAATACCACTTTGCTAGCTCCAAGTCATGGGTAGGATAGTTCTTCTCATGTGGCTTCAATTGGCCGAGATGCATATGCTATAACCTTACCTCCTTGCATTAATACACAACCCAAACCCTTATGCGACGCATCATCAGTAAACATGAAACTCCTCATTACGATGGAAGTACCGATCTTGGTCAGAACCAACCTCGTCTTTAGTTCTGAAAAGTCGACTCGATCTTGATCCATTCATACGGTGCTCCTTCCTAGTCAATTGTGTCAATGGAGTTGCAATCACGGAGAATTCTTTTACGAACTTCACAGTAACTGCCAAACCCGAAAACTTGAACCTCGGACACATTGGTCGGCCTCGGCCAATTTACCACGGCTTCTATTTTGCTCGGATCAATGAAATACCTTCTTCATTTATTACATGACCCGAAATGAAATAGTAGAAAGCCAAAACTCACACTTGTTAAATTTAGCATACAGTTTCCGGTCTCTCAATATCTCGAAGAAATTCTCGATGGTTTTCATGTTCAACTTCACTCTTGGAATAAATCAATATATCATCGATGAAAGCGACCACAAACTCATCTAAGTGGGGCTTGAAGACTCTGTTCATTAAATCCATAAATGCAAGGGGGCATTGGTCAATCCGAAAGGCATCACTAAAAATTCGTAGTGGCCATATCTAGTCCGAAGGCGCCTTCTCAACATCCTCTCGCCTTAACCTTAAGGCGATGGTAGCCCGACCTAAGGTCAATCTTGGAAAAGACTCGTGCTCCTTGTAATCGATCAAGTAAATCATCAATCCTAGGTAATGGGTACTTATTCTTAATGGTGACCTTATTGAGTTCTCTATAATCAATACAAAGGCGAAGTGTGCCATCCTTCTTCTTAACAAATAACACAGTGCTCCCCATGGTGATGTGCTCGCCTAATAAATCCCTTGTCCAACAACTCTTGCAATTGTAGTTTCAATTCTCTAAGTTCGTGGGGCCATTCTATATGGTGTTTTGGAGATCGGTTTGTGTTCGATATAACATCAACGAAACTCTATTTCTCTATCGACCAAATGGCCGGGTAAATCATTAGGAAAAGGCGTCGGCGAACTCATGAACAAGCGGGATGTCGGCTAAACTAACATTTCCATCCCGATCTTTCAATATACTACACAAATAACCCTTACAAATTTTTGGATCAACTTACGTGCCTTCATGGATGAGATTAAATAAGGTGGGGAATTACTCCTTTACCGAAAAATAACTTGGCTAGGTTTGGGGGTTTCAATGTGACACTCTTGAAACACAATCAATGAGTGCGTGGTTTGCTACTAACCAATCCATTCCCAATATAACATCGAATTGATCTATATTCAAGGGCATTAAATCAACTAGCAGTTCAACATGCTCAATAGCGACAACACATGCTCTATAAATGGATGCAACAATCATGGATCTCCTGCAGATGAACACAGATAGCACATAATCAAGAGATTCTAATTTCCTATTAATCTTCTCGGCAAACTTAGTAGAAACAAAGCGAGTCGTAGAGTCCGAATCAACTAACACATAAGCATTTAGAGCAAATTAGAAGTATACGACACCAGCCTCGGCGATACGAGTATCCCCGCACTAGTGCAAATACTACGCCTTACCTCATCTGTCCTTTCGGCATTATTCTTTTGAACCGTGCACGAGGTATTCTCACCTTTCTTCTTTGGTTTGACCTTTGTCTTAGGACAATCTCTCACAAAATGACCCACTTCTCCACATTCATAGCAAGCACCAGATGTCCGACGACAAACCCCAAAATGTTGCTTCCCACAATCTGAACATGTCGGCTTAGGATTGCCTTCCTGCTTTGGATAACCAAGATCGCCTTGTTCATCTTCTTATTGGGGTCCAACGGTGTTCGGTGATTGTCATGGTTCTGTCTCTTCCGCTGATTCTCTCCCGAGTTCTGGTACCTGTTCAAGTTGGTTTCGGCCAAAACGGCTTTGTTCAGCACTTCGGCATAGGTCGGCATATCGAGCAGGCTAACCCGGTCTTGAATCGGTCGGCGAAGCCCACTTTCAAACTTCCTAGCCTTCATGTATTCATCATTGATCATGTGAGGTACAAACCTTACCAATTCAGTAAAAGCGCGATCATATTCCGCCACTTCGACTGCCTTGCGTCAAAGTCTGAAATTCGGTAGCCTTGCGATTCGACGGCGAGGAAAATGCTTCTTGTAAAATAGTTCCAAAAACCTTGCCCGAGTTAAACCGGGGTTAGTTTCTCTGGTCATCATCCACCATCTCCGAGCATCGTCGTCAGTGGTGAATCAACTAAAGTCACCTTCGAACATCGGTCTTTGGGAAAATCTCAAACAGTTTCTCCATTTCCAAAACCCATGCCTCGGCCTTCATTGGCTCAATACCTCCGAAAACCTTGGTGGTCTCATCTTCTTGAACTCCTGATCAAAGCTATTGTGCCATCTCCATATAAAATTTGGTGTGGAGCGACTTGTGGCCTTTGGGGAGGTGGAGGAGGGACTACATTTCGACCATTAAATGCCTGCTCGGCTTTGGGTCGATGTAGTACTAGCGTCTTCTTTGTCTTATTTGCCTTAACTCACGGGTCAATCCTTCCATTAATCTTTCCATTCTGTCCAATCGTCTTGGTGATCTCGGGCAAGTGGAGGTCTACCTCTCCTCATGATACTATGAGTATACAAAGTGTGACTTTAAAGCAAGTAAACAAATAACTCATGAGGCAAGTAACAATTAAGCAAGTCAAGACAATGCACACCTTGTTCAAATAGCAAGCAATATGATGCAACCCTAGCATCTTTCTAAATGGAATCCTATGCTCTTTAGGACTCGAGTGTGTGAATCAACGTACTATGAGGAACTTGTGCTCGATACCACTGTCATCACACGACCCCAACCCGCCTAGTAGGTGGGTGCGAGATGGCAAGATGTCCGTAATTACCAAAGGCCGCTTACAAAATTTCACACACATCGAGTAATCATAGGGGCTCACATATGCGAGCGAATAAACTAAATACAAATGGTCCTTGAGAGTCGTGCATAGATCAAATGTAAATGCATACATAATGAATCGCACCTCGGCGGATAACAAAACAAATACAAGTTACATCTCGATCAAAAGGCTTCTCGGTAGACATATACAAATCTGTTGATTCGAGCAAAGAAGCATGATTTTCAAGAATCTGCGAGTAACACATATGCCGAGGTAATCACAAAACCCGATGTAAGCAAGTCAAGTCGGCATAACAAAATCCCAAAACAAAAGCTGTACAAATACTTCTAGGCGTCCGCCGTCACGCTCATCACCTACATATATATAGAGGGTGAGCTTGGAAACTCGATGAATGGTACTAGAAATAAAGGTTTGCATGAATAATAGCGAGTCTGCCAAAACAAAGCATATCAAAACCATTCAAACAATAGCCGAGGTTCACCTTAGCGAAGAATATCAAGTCATGCGAACAAGAGATGAACCGTATTCATCTGTCAAATCCTACCGAGCAAAGCAATACAAAGATTAAACAAGTAGTAGCCGAGGTTCCTTCCAAAACAAGACAAATCAAGTTGTATCGAATCAAGTGATGAACCGTATTCATCCAACAAGTCTTACAAGTCAAAACATTTGCCGAGATAGCACAAGTGGTAGCCCAGGTAATCTTCAAGACAAAACATATCAAGCTTATATGACTTAGGCCCGTAGCCCTTTTTCACCGAAGTTTGTGACTTAGGCGTAGCCCTTTTTCACCAAGTGGTGCTACAAAAGTTTAAAGTCCTCTAGCACAAGGGACTTGTGTTACTTAGGCCCGTAGTCTGCTTTAACATTTATCTTAGCAAGATAGGACCGTATCCTTTTAACAAGATGTCTTTGCGAAAGTTTAGAGTCCTCCGACAAGGGACTTTCCAAAGAAAGGACCGTATCCTTTTAACAAGATGTCTTGCGAAAGTTTAGAGTCCTCGGTGCAAGGGACTTTCCAAAGAAAGGACCGTATCCTTTTAACAAGATGGTCTTCGAAAGTTTAGAGTCCTCCATTCAAGGGACTTTCCAAAGAAACCGAAACAAAGCTCAACTCATTACAAGGACATCATCAAGACGAAGTTCATACTTACCTTTCCTCTAGTCTTTGCTAAAGTTTAGAGTCCTCCGGACAGGGACTTTCAAGAATACCATCAAAACAAGCCCATATACAAAACATCAAAATAGGCTAATCATTCATGCTTAGCAATTACTTTTACCAAAGCGAAACAAGCAAGATTTATCAAAAGCTTTATAACATAGCTTTATTAAAAGCACCACTCACCTCGGTCTTCGTGTAGGCTCAAGCAAAGATCAAAGTCCTACAATCACATAGCAAACCATACTCTCAAAACGAGCTTCACATACATGCAAGGAATCAAAACATTATTTCCCATCACAGGAAGTGCACTGGGTACCATCGAGGTCTAGCCGAGGTCCTACACCTCCCGCCGAGGTGTGGACTCGAAAAGCCAAAACAAGGCAAAGTTAGGAAAACTGAGTTTCCTTTCAAAGAACGAAGAACAAGATCATGCATCTTTGAAATCCAACTCACATATCTGAAATCTGGGGTTTTCAAGCTAGGAGTTCAAAAACGTGGACTAGGGTACTCATTCGAGAAAATTATGCAAGAACAAACACAAAACATGATTCTTGTTCCAAACTTTCGGATCAAAACAAGGTTCTCCTTTAAGAACACAAGAACAACATTTTCTCTTTCAAAACCAAGTTCAAATCAATGCATGACATGCAAAACAGATCCAATCATGCAATGCATCTAGATGATCAATAAGAACAATCGATGTAGAACAAGAATCTAACCTCAAAACTGAAATCCAACGGTTCGATCTTCCACGATCAAGCTCGGGGCTCAACTCTCACACTAAAATTCTAACTCCAAGTTCTAGAGCTTCTCTCTCTAAACAAGACAAGGATTGAGACCAAATCATAATCAAAAGTTACACAATGATGTATTATAGGCACATCTTTGTCATAGCCTTCAGCTGGGACACGTGGGATCACCGGATTGGTGCAGCTAGAAAGGTGACTGCTAGACAAGACAAGTCTCTGACAAAGCGTACACAACACGCTTGGCGGCTAAGCACGCAGGCTAGAAATGACCTCGGCCAAAGACAAGACTTGACAGCAGTCAACAAAGACAAAGGTTAGGGAGGGCGACACTTGACTAAGCGTGCCACACCTTGGCACAGGTGTACCACATCTCGGCCTAGGCCATACACCAAGGACAAAGATTACAAGCACAAAACATCACGACCTCGGCGATACACACTTCGCCCAAAGGTAACATCTCGGCAAACATGCCGGGTGAAGATGGAGGTCATTTGAGGTTCAAAATCGCCAAAAGAAAAGGCTCAAAGGCAAACTATGCTGAGCTGACCTCGGCTACGCTCCAAACAAAACACGAATTCCAGCAACTTACAATAAAACAAAGCAAAACAAGGCAAGTATCAAGATTACAAACTTGACAATTCAAGGTCATACAAAATACATGCAAGCAAGACTGATTCAAAGTGAGGGTTGTTACATAGCCACTACAAGAATTTGGTACAGTAGTTATTCTTTCTAAATAAATCAACTAATGTGTAAAATTTAATATCACATTTAAACATTTTTCAAGAATGTTAAGTATTTTTCACTTTTTATTATCAGATTATATCAATCAATAAATCACTTAAAACACTGGTTTAACTGATTGTATACTAAGATATAATAATTCAAAACTGAAAAAACTACATATTGGACTTATTTAGTTTTCTCAAGAAATATTTTTTTAGCAATACTTATATAAAAAATTATATTCAATTAATAATGCATCAAAACTAATTCAATATAATTTATGCATATACATTGACCCCTCCTGAACAAAATTCCTTATTCCGCCCCCTAGTTGCATTGTTGATAGAAAAATGAAAGACAAAAATAAAAGACAATGTGATAACCTGTAATATTTTTTGACTAAAAACCAAAGTCCCCAAAATAGTCGAAACCCATTGCCTATTATTTTGGGTTTTTTTTTTTTTAATATATATATATATAATATGAGAAATTCTATAATGCACCACGTTTTGCAATGTTTATCATATGCCTCAGTTATGACGTTTATAATATTTGGTTATGCGATATTATAGTGTTAGTTATTATGACTTGGTTCTGACTCATTATAATATTAATTATAATTTATTGTGATATCAATTATAACCTGCTATGACTATTATTTTGATTATGATACAAAAATTCTTTAGTTATATGTTATGTAATGTTTGGTTATGACTCCCTTTTTTTTTTGTTAGAATTGAAAATGATTTAATTATGACATGATATTTTGAATATCACATCTTGTATATGATTTATGTATGGTTTCTTCAACCATGAGGGCTTATTTTGCTTTGGCAAACTAACAATTTGGTGACCCGGTGAATTATGCATCTCCCCTCCACCCAACCTAGCATGGGTCAATTCTTAGAGGTGCCAATTTGCTTCGGCTCATCACGCTTTATTCTAATCGACACTGTCTCTTATGTAACAAGTAGGTGAAGTCCATTTGTATGCCCCAATTGTGTGTCCCTTCCTTTGAATTGAGTTAAATCTGACCAGTAATCGATTATCCAAGACTGGGACCCACGGATGTTATAATATCCCACAAAGCATCCTTTTTTCATTTAAAAAATAAAAATAAATAAAAAAAACTTACAATTTTGAAAAGTACCTACATGAAATAATTAAACGCTTTCTAAAGGGAAACCATGACGAACACATTGACTAAAACAATGAAACAACACTAATGCCAATGAATATACAGGTAACAATAGATAGAAACTAACAAAAGAAGCCTTACACCACCATGGGTCTAAGGCTTGGGTAAAATAGCAGAATATATATACAGTAGTTAAAAGAAGTGCGCAAGGACATGTTTTATTGTTTGATTTGAAACTAGACATGCACAAGGATTGCTCCATGGTTGTGAATTCCGACTGGAGAGAACTCAATGAAGAAATGAGAAAACTGTACAATCCTACCAGTTGACAAGGGCTTGAAGAAAACGAGGAATTGGAGGCGGGTTCACATCTAGAATCCCTTCGAGGATCTGAACTACCTGACCCATTGATGGCCTATCATTCCCATCATCTTGGATGCACCAACAAGCAACTTTACAAATTCTCCATGCCTCTTCAACATCAACATGTTTCTCCAACATACGGTCTTAATAGGCAGTGGACATCACCTCCTTCTATGACTACACTTCCAGCCCAGATTGGAAAGAATTTAACAATCCCTGCTTTAGATTGATCACTGTTTCTTCTTCCTGATATCAATTCAAAAAGCATCATACCATAGCTGTCAACATCAGCTTTGGCTGTAATGGCTACTCCTACTGTACACAGGCACAAGATAGCCCATTGTTCCTCTCATGGTAGTCAGGACCCGGCTAAGTTCTTGTCCAATAAGCTTTGCTAAACCAAAATCTGCTACCTTTGGGCAGAATTCAACTTCTAATAGAATGTTTTCTGGCTTTATGTCAGTGTACGATGTAGTCCCAGCACTCTTCATGAAGATAAGCCAACCCCCTAGCTGTCCCTAGTGCAATTTGGTACCTTGTCTTCCAGTCCAGTACCTTCGACTTCTTTCTGTGGAAAAGATGGAAATCTAATGAGCCATTTTGCATGTAATCATACACCAATAACTTCTTATTACCTTCAAAGCAGAACCCACGAAGCCGAACAAGATTAATATGTTGGATGGTGCCAAGTGTGTTGACTTCTGCTCGGAATTGCTTCCCTCCTTGGTTGATGCTTTCCAGCTTCTTCACAGCTATGACAGTGGAATCAGGCAATGTCCCTTTGAAAATAGAACCAAAACCACCGCTCCCCATTTTCTCCGAGAAAATTTTGGTTGCTTTTTGCATATCTTTGTATCTAAATGAAACCAATGAACCATAAACTGCATCTATTCGATCTTTTCCTAGAAAGCTCAACCAACAAGTGTTTGGCCAAAGCACACTAGGGGTTGCTATAAGCCTCCTTTGTTGCTTCCACATAACATAAATGAGGCCCAAGACTACTACAACTGAACCCACAACTCCAATAATAATCCCCGTATTATTATCTCTGGAAAACTCAGAAGCAGCAAGTCTGAGATAAAGACTACTTCCACTAGTCATTTCCCAAAAGTTGTTGCAGGTTAACGAGGTCCATAGTCCAAATTCAACACCCATTCCTGTCATAAGCATAAGCAGTGCAAGAGCAGTTTTTCAAGCAGGAAGATTAGATTGAGGATGTTCAGGCAATCTCATGTTGGAATACTCTTGAAACCTATCTTTTTCTTGATTAGCAGCACTGGCATTTCCACACTGTAACTTGGTTCTCCTTACACCCACCAGAGTAATCACCCAAATACCAATCATTGCCCGACTTAGGATTGAAACCAGTCAAACAATTACAGAAGGGTTTTGTATTCTGATTGCAAGTTCCAAATGGCCCACATAAAGCATAAACGTCGCAGTGCTGTTCTGGCTCATGAGCCCAAAACAAATTCCACTCCTTGCTGCCCTCCAACCAAGTGAGTTGCTTGAGTTGCCCCAAAACATCTATAACAACTCTAGATATAATGTAAGGATCATAGGGAGAATATTTCAAATAACTCTCATTTTCATTGTCAACAAAGCTAATATTAAACATAATTTTATCTCATTGTAGGTAATAAGCTAAAAATCTCCCCATTCCAAGGACCACTAGTCCAATACTGTTTAGACCCATTCCACAACAAAACATAGCTATTATTTGCATCTAGAATATGAGAAAATAGTCCTAGTGAAGGGTCTTCGGAGTTCTTCATGAAGTTAGACTTTGGTGTGTATTGGCTCGCTTGTTATATGAAATCTTGTTACCGGGCAACCAAGTGTGAACAAGGTAATCAAAACTTCGCCAAATTGGTTGTGTTGGATTAGACCTATCTCTCAAAATCAAATTACCATCATCGCCAAGAACTGCTACCACAGAATTTGAAGTGGTAGAGTTCTGATTCGTTGACCAAATTGAGGTTTGGGACTCGTTGAGAAGCACTAAGTCACCGTCTAAGATTTTCAATTCTGAGGAATACTTGTCAGAGATGGGTATATCTCTATTTGCTACCCATGAAGTATGAATATTGTCTGATAATACCCAAATGATATCTGCACAAAAGGGAAAGGAGTATGAAAAAGAGGATGACTAGGATGTTTAGAAGAATGGGTCTCAAAATTTAACAAAATGCACACGGATAATGTCATGATAAAAGAAACTAAAGGCTGATTGTCTTCTATGGGGATTTAATTACACTTTATTTTAATATTTTTTGGTATTCTTTTCAATTTTTTAGCATATCATTGTCACCAAGAGCAGGGAAAGATGAAAAAATATACATTTCAATACATGTGCCATGGTTTTTCAATGTTTGGGATATTTAGTCATTCAACATTTGATAGACTGGAAATATGAAATGCAGTCATCCACGTGCTTGTCACTCCGACAAGAAGTCAAAAAAAAATATATTAATTGCAGAGCTGCATCCAAGTGGGGTTTGTAGACCCACTTGAATTTGAAATTTGCATATTTGACTTTCAATTCACAATTAAATATTTACACTTTCAAGGCAAATTATAAACTTAATTTTTTTGGCAATCTAGCATTAATAAGACTACAGGAAATTGGCACATGTATCATACATAAAATTTTCTAATGGCACAATTAAAAGTGAAATGACAATTTTGGTGAAGGTGCAAGGAACCATAGTTTGAAAAAATTAATCTAAACATTTAGATCATATTTCACAATATTTATCACAAACACAAGTAACACACCACAAAACCTATCATTTCCCTTTGTCACTCAGAAATGGCAAAGGCCACCCCAGCAACACAAGGGTTCCTTGATTTTCATCTCTCTCCTCTTTGTCTTTCTCTCTCATCATATAAATTATTTATTTTGATGTTATTAATAATTTAGTAGAAAAAAATGTTAATATTTAACAAATTAATTAGCCTAGCAAGAAAATAAATAAATAAATAAACAAAATATATAAATAGAGTTAAAATTTGTGGGTAAATCAAACTATTCAAACCTAGCCCAAGTTGAATTTACTATGCTCAAGTCAAGCTTGCACAAACAAGTTCAAGTAGAAGGTTGCCCTTGGACAACTCTTAGCACAACTTGGATTGGACCTAAGCAACTCCTCAACTGACCAACCTTACCCGAGTTGCACACCTACTGCTGAAGGATGAGAAGATACACCTAGTTTGAAAAAAATGGACTCCCATGGGAGATAGGCAAAACCACACTAATCACACCAGTAGCATCAAAGCTTGCTGGACTGATCAGCAAACTCTTGTTTTCACCGATCTTTCCTCCTCCCTTGGAAACACACTAGTGCAGCCAAACTATGAAGACCAAAACTATCACGACCCAAACCTACCTCTACAGGTTTAGCGTCATGACCGGCTAGTAATCTTAGATTACCTACGGCCTCTATTAACAAAATCAATTTGAGTATAAATTATGGAGCTTAACAGAAGCAATATAAGACTTGAAAAAAATCCATTGAGCTATGCTTATATGAAAAGACCTCATGATATAACTGTGCAACCATTCTTTAAATGCATACAATACAAAACTTTAATACATTTAATCCATACATCAAAACTCCACAAGTCACGATTAAACAAGAACCCCATATACGAGTACCAAAACAAAATCTCAAAAACAAAAAGGGGTTTTGACTTTGCTTGGCTCCGCTCGAGCCCAAGCTTGCCCCTTCTCAGAAGCTCTTCAAAAAAGCTGACAATTGGGTAGACTCCGAGGCTTTCTCTTCTAACCTTGTTGTTCCGTTTGCTCACCAATATATAAATATAAGTAGTGAGCTAGAGTCCAGTGAGTAATAACAGAATAAAGAGGTTATATGAATGAAATTGATAACAATTCCAATATCAATTTCCAATTTCTATTCAAATCTCAATATCAATAGCTATTTCAATCCATTTATGGCACATCCAATAGAGTAACAATACATCAATGACAATGGGATCACAAGCTTCAATCAATGGAACCACAATGGGTCAATCAATATTCCATATTCAATGTGACCATGTGGGTCTAACATCATAGATCTATGTGTTTCAATTAATCTAATGGGCCACGATATTGTTTCCCCAGGCGAGGGCTAATAGGCCATGGTATTGTTTTCCCCAAGCAAGGACATATTAAACAATGGGGCTTGGTATTGTATCTCTCGGCGAGGGCCTATTAATCATTGGGGCTTGGTATTAATTTACCCCAGGCAAGGGCCTCACTATAGGATGCCACGAATACATTTTCGAAGGTAACTTCATTCATTCATAAGAAAATAACGTTTCAACAAACCATTCCATTAATCATCATAACGATTTCGAGAACAATAACAATTTCGAAAGTAAATATAACTTGAACATATTTTTATAAAGTTATTACTCATAGTGGGTTCTATCGACGTTAGGCCTCGGACGTCCACCTAAACAAAACATATAGCTAATACACAATTGAAGCACCACTCAATAACCATATCACTTTAATTCAACTCTTCTTATGTGTTTCTAACTCATTCCTTGATTATATGAGTCCAATTAGTGCCTAAGAGTACTTGAAATGATATGAGGATGCAAGTAAGCACTTAAATGAGTTAGTCAAAATTTGCTGAAAATAGGGTCTTCGCTTGAGCGGCCTAAAAAACTCTACAAAAGTACTGGTTGCTAGATTTGTAGGCTTGAAACTCGAGCCATAAGTAATGCAAAATAGGGTTTGCTCGAGCACAAGTTTTGCGCTCAAGCCACCGTACAATTGTCTCGCAAAACTTCGATGCTAGAATTTTCAGCACACTTTCTTTGGTCGAGCTAATGGTCGAATTCTAGAATTCCCAAAACTGTGTTTGAAGCTCAAAACATGAATTTAAAGGCTCAAAGCTTGCAAGTTTGGTACAAAAACATGGATAAACATTATGTAACATGAAAACACTCTCAATTTGCAACCAATTACTCAAAATCATGAACCAAATTCTATAATCAAGCTTAAATCATGAGGTTGAAACCATACATGACATGAATCGCACTCTTTTCTTTTCAAAACTCCCATGCATGAGATGAGAAGTGTTAGAACTATGGAATACCTTCAAAAATGTCAAGTATATAGCTTCATGCATGTGGAAGATTTCATGAAATTCAAACTCAAAATGATGATTCATGCATGCATGTACATAATCATGCTCAATTCCTCCATAATCAAGATGTATTTAGCTTATACTTACTAAATTCATGCAAATGGTCTCAAAACTTGGGGAATTCATTTCTCATATGGATTATTTACAAGAATTAAGTATGGTTTCCATACCTAGAATTGAGTTCAAGTGCAATCCTAGCTCAAATCTTCAAGTCTTTCACAAATCCTCTACAATTCTCTTCTCCCTCTCTCTCTAGAGTTGATTCGCTCTCACTTTCTCTCTAAAATCTCAGCCAAGTGTTGTATAATGTGAGCTCAAACATGATTAAGGCCTTATATAAGGTGTAATTAGCTTAGGCTAATTAAGCATGCTTAGGAATAATTAATCCCACTCAATTTTGATTAATTCTAATTATTTCGATCCAAATCAAATTTCAATTAAAGTTGCCATAAAATCCTAAATATTCTAATTAGCCTATTGAGCCAATCAATTTTGGTTTCTGAAGCCATTTGGGTTTTCAATTTCTGGTTCTAAGTCGATAAGTAAACAGATATTCCATGTATCGACATATAATCACAAAATTAAGCATATAATCATACAATCAAACACACAATCATGCAATTAAGCTTATTGAAATAGTGTAATATAATATTACGGGGGTCGGGGTTGTCATAAAAACCATCACGCCAGAGACCTAGCTTTCGCCATTAGCAAAGAATCAATCACTAACCACACGACTAACTAGAGGCAAAGCAGCTACTAACTCATCAACTGAAGGTGTAGATGAAGCCCTCAACCATTTGAAGGATCACAGATCGCCATGGAAACCTATTTGCCCTCAATTATAGCCTCCATGGAAGCAACACTAGATCTACAAAGGGAACAATTTGTCATTGTCATATCAAAGAGACTAAACTCCAATCACAATCACCAAAACACCTTTGTTGTGGAAGATCTACAATCCCAAAATTGAAATTCCAAAGAAACCTAGCTACTTAGAGATAGAGAAGAAAACCAACATTGCAATGAAACTATGATCTCCATGGATCACACAACATTGAATATACAAGTATCAAATACATAACAATTATTAAAAGTCGTACACTAAGTATACAAAAACACTAAATAGATATAGTTAATTGCATAGGTAAGTGCTCAAGCACATCCTTGTATTATTCTTTTTAAACTTTAAACAATATAGTGCTCTTGGCCTGAGTAAATAGTTGAACAAGTATTACTCCATGGTTATGAATTCTCAACACAATACAAAAAACTATAAGCTCCTAGTCATAAATGGATTAGAGAAAACGAGAAATTGGAGGCAGCTTCACATCTGAAACCCCTTTGAGGATCTGAATTGCTGGACCCATTGTTGGCCTATGATTTTCATCTTGGATGCACCAACAAGAAACTCTACAAATTCTCCATACCTCTTCAACATCAACATTTTTCTCCAACTTATGATCTGATAGACTAAGGACATCACTGCCTTCTATGGATGCATTTGCAGCCCAAATTGGATAGAATTTAAGTTTCCCCTCTTTAGATTGATCAATGTTTATTCTTCCCGATATCAATTCAAAAAAGCATCATTCCATAGTTGTAAACATCAGCTTTAGTTGTTATGTCTAACCTTAATATCCACTCTAGTGCTAGATATCCAATTGTTCCTTTCATGGTTGTCAGAACCCTCCTAAATTCTTGCCAAACAAGCTTGCCAAACCAAAATCCATTACTTTTGGGCAGAGTTCCAACATCTAATAGAACGTTTTAAGGTCATGGTGTATGATACAGTCCCTGCACTCTTTATGGAAATAAGCCAACCATGTGGTTATCCTTAGTAAAACTTTGTACCTTGTTTTCTAGTCCATAACCTTTTTTAACCCCTTTTCTTAGAAAAGATAAGAATCCAAGGAGTCATGTTACCTTCAGAGCAAAACCCACAAAGTCAAACAATTAACATGTTGGTTAGAACCAAGCATGCTAACTTTTGCTCGAACTTCTCCCTTGGTTGATGTTTTCCGGCTTCTCATGACTATGATAGTAGAATCAAGCAATGTTCCTTCGAAAACATAACCAAAACCTCCTCTTCCAAATTCTAGTTGAAATTTTTGGTTGCATTTTGGTATTGGAGATTTTGAGAAAGATGATTGATAGAATGGGGCAAGGTGGTTTTCTTAAGGATTTTGAGATTGGAAAAATTGATGGCTCCATGCTCTGCCTCTCATCTTCTTTATGCTAATGCTACTATTATTTGTTGTAGGGTCAAGCCTCAATAGTTAGGTTCTCTTAGTTGTGTGATGTTGGAATGTGTCCCACATCGCCTGGAGTTGCTCCATCTGTACTAGTTATAAGACTCCAATTTCCTTCTCTTTAATACCTAGATTTTAAGAAGTGTGAACTAGACTTTTCAATTTGGTATCAGAGCGAGGTTGGGCCTGTGACTGGTTATTAGGCTCTAATATCAAATTGAATAGTCCAACCCACACTTACTATTAAGACCCAAGAATTAAAGAGAAGAAATCGAGCCTTATAACCAAACACAAATTGGATAATTCGGCAATGTGAGACACATTCCAACACTCTCATGGACCACAACATACAATAGTCGGACAAAAGGCACACCACAAGGCCCAACCATGCTTTGATACTAAAATTAAAAGCCCAACCCACACTTAAAAACTCAAGTATTAAGAGAAAAATTGAAGCCTTATAACCAACACAGATGGGACAACTCCAGCGATGTAGGACACATTCCAACACATCCTCTGGACCACAACATACAATAGTCGGACAAAAGGCAAGGCCCAAATAGGCTTTGATATCAAATTAAAAAGCACAGCCCACACTTCCTAAAATCTAAGTATTAAGAGAGGGAAATTGAAGCCTTATAACCAGCAAAAATAAGGTAACTCCAAGCAATGTGTGCTTCTGTGCTTTGAGGTCATTTTAAGTTTGAAAGTGAATTTAGGGAAATACAACCTTATTCTGGTCAGGAAGGTGCCTCATGTTGCAACATTGGCTGACATCCTAGGTTGTAAGGTGGAGCATTGACCTTCTTATCTAAGACTTCCTTCAGGAGCCACTTTCAAAGCAAAATCAGTGTGGGATTCTATGGTTTAGAGATTTCAAAGCCATTAGAAGAGCCTATATCTGTCTATTTAAACGTGATAGATTGACATTGAATCAGAGCATCTAGTCCAGTCTTCCCATGTATTTTATGTTCTTATTCACTATCTTAGCTTTAGTTGTGAAAAGGTTGGAGAAATAGCTACATGACTTCCTTTAAGGAGGTATAGAAGAGGAATTTAGGTATCATTTGGTAGATTGTTAGACTGTGTACCACCTAGAGAGAAGAGGGTGTAAGTATTCGCAAACTTAACCAAGATGCTCATGATTTAAGCATTGATGTAATTAGAGAAAGGGACAACAACATCATATAACTTACATTACCTTCAATAACTGAAATCAAGAAGAATAGGCTTCTTGCTATCTCATGGTCATTCATCACCATCCTTTTGTACAAGGAGTTGCAATAAAAGTCATGTAAAAAGTGTATTTGTCACCATCACAATGCAACTCGGTGACAATGGTGTAAAACTCAAGAAGAAATTTCAAATGATCCTATACTTGAATTGTAATACCATGACATGACTTACATAAACAGTGAGATGGTTAATGCAAACCTTTTGAGCCCAAAGTATAAGGTCCAATTATAAACCTCAAGATTCATATCCATTTTCTGATAGTCCGTAGTATCAATCTGTGCACAGTTCATAACTCTTCCTGAAACAAGAGTACTTACAAAACCACATTAGCTACTAACTACAGAATATTAAATGGGAAAAAATGTAATTTGTTATACCTGTAATTTCACTAAATTTCGGAATTTTGTACAGGTATTCTCAGATGAAGTAGCATACTCAACATTAGCCATTTAGTTTTAGTGTAACATACTGCCAAAATTCAACTCCTAACTATTCAAGTCAGTCAAGTTCCAATATTTTTGCACCACGCCTTAGTCGTCTCAATATACTAACTCTACTCACACGAACACCTAAAAAATCATTTTTCTTGCTTCTTTTTATTCCAGCTTCAGTAGAATTATCACTTCGAAGAGTAGATTGGTTAAGGACATCTTTAACTCTTTCACAGCCTTTTCTCACAAAATTCTGACGTAAACCTTGTGACTGTAGATTTGCTCCCGAAAGGTGGCCAAAATAGTAAAGAGGATCAACATAAGAACTTGAGGAAGACACAATACCTTTCAAGTTGGTTGGCTGGACAAGCTTAATAAACTCCTTTATCTCAGCAAAGCATGAATGATCAGAATATGGAACTGTATATATGTATTCATGATAACTTTCCACAGCTCTTGAATTATCATTAGGTTTATGCATATCCGTGTGGCTCCCAACTTTTGTACTCAATTTGCTTCTGCCATGGTGAGAAGACGAACAAAAAACATTGGTGTTCCCTTCAAGGGGTTTCCATGGAAGACCAGATGGCATAATCCCTATAGTTGGACGCATGATATTTAAACCCTCCAATGTGTCGATACTAAAACTATAGCGAGGGACAGCTCGCACTCTAGTTAGAGAAACTTTAGTTGTGAAGATGTCGTGGAACCCAAGAAGATGCATAATTTGCAGGCGTTCTGGCCAGACCCAAATCTTTAAAGAACAAAACAAGAAAATATAAGGAACTACCGATGATAGCTCATAAGATTACTTATATACATATAAGAAGGATAAAAATGATATTATTTCCTTTCCACCACACCAAACTTCTTTTTCGGTGAAAAAATGAATATACGAGTCTTCATGACTATGCACATTATTACATACCAGAAAAACAACATTAAATTTAAAATGCGGTAGGCTGCATCCTGTATGACATCACATGACACAAGGGAGTGCAAAAGAATCAGTAATTTTTAGTCTAAGCTACCAGGATTGTAGGCTTACATGTAGTGTGCAAAAATAGTCAAACAGATGAAAGTATAAACTCTCCAGAGTACAGTATTTATGTAACCTATACCATATAGAAATAGAAAACATGCAGAACAGAGGGAAAAAAACGAGTAGGTACTGTAACCTATACCATATAGAAATAGAAAGCATGCAGAACAGAGGAAAAAAATGAGTAGGCCAATTAGTTCCAATCTTGAACTAATATAAACAAATTATGGTATTTCTCCAGTAGTTGCAGATTAATTTTCTGAGATAGTTAGCTCTATTTTCCCCAAAACTTAAATTATAAATAAATAAATAACCAACCAAGTTGATGTGAAGAGCATCTGGGTTTGTTCACATTATTAAAACTAAAAGCAAGTTTGGGTTGCCATTCTACTTTATACGCACTGCAAAGGTTACACTTCGCATAGAGACAACCCTAGCTGACACTTTTCCTTTCAGTAAAGAGCACACCTTTATTTTCAGCACTTGTGCAATGTGAAGTAAAAGATCTTCTTTTCCCAAAGAGTCTATACCGATAATGATGTCATGTTCAGGATGAGAGGCAATCACATCAACAACCTGTAACTAGTCATAAAAAAGTAAATGAATAATTTCCATATACATAATCACAAAATGAAGTTCAACAGCGGATAAAACCAAAGCTCCATTCAAAGCATGAAACTTATGTTTGAAACTATTATTCACAGTTGGAAATTTCAAGAAACAAGTAAATAGACATGCCTAATCATTTTTTTTCATCCACATATTGTTCGAAATAGAGAGAACTCAGAACATATTGTGCCCATTTCTAAGATTTTTGACATTTTTACTTTAGTCTGATGAAATCATGATGAAAAGTTGAAACTAATTTAATTAAAGTACTTAGAGAAATTTTCTTTCAACAATTAAATATCCAATAAATTTAGTTTTTGTTTTTCATATTGATCATGTACCAACAACACATTTCTATCAGCATTATAAACATTTTTTTACATTCTATCCTGCTAAAACTCCACTCTCCTTAGATTTAAGTTTATTATATTTGATTCTTTTTCCTCTCAAGGAAACTTTAAAGAAAATATATTGGAAAAATTGCTTAATTCATCTTTTTGGAACGAAAATGTACCACATTTTAGAACGTGCGTTCTAAAACGTACATCACTAAGGTATCGGCATTTTTTGATGACACTGCTCCTAGTCATATGGTGCTAGCTAGTGCCACATGTCAGAGCGGATCAATAACATAAACATCTCTTTAATGTCTAAAATGCCTAAAATTGAAACCAAGGTTCTAGATTGCCTCACTTAACCCGACCAAGATCTCTAGGTTGCCTCACTCGCTTGGTCAAGATCTCCCTAAGCGATCACCATAAACCCATCTCCAATTGTGAATTCCATGACCTCTCCAACATGTCTAAGGTCTCAAAACAAGCTACCCAGGTTAGGAGTAGGGCCTAGAATCTTTGCACACGATCATTGAAGGATCGTGGCTAGGAGACTAGGATCAATGGACTGTTAAGGGTCCTTTACCCTACTGATTGTGGTACTCCCTTAACCAACCTTAATAGACAAAATTGTTAACTGATCAAAGGCATGAATCTAAGAAGCACAAACATTGACACGGACGGATATAACACGGACACACCAACTCAGCAATTTTCAAAAAATGCAAGACACAACCTTTGAAAGGCACGCACAAAATATATAATTTTATATATTTATTATAAGTTATATTATATGTATGAATATATCATTGAAAAATATTAGGAAAAAAATACAATATAATACTAATTTCAATAAATTTGCATTTTTTTTTTTTATCTTGTACCCTACGTTATTTTGTCCAAATGTATAATTAGTTTCATATTTCTAACCAATGGACATGTGTGTTTAAGAAATGTACACGTGTGTCCTCCAAGTGTCAAAGAGTGTCCGCATCTAAAAAAAAAATTTAAAAATAGTACATGTGTTGACAAGTGTCGGACATGTGTTAGGATGTGTCCGACAAGTGCCAGTGTCCAGCATGAACACGTTAGTTTCTTAGAAGTGTCCGTGCTTCTTAGCATATGATACTTGAATACCTCTAAGATGCCTTGACTTGACGTACTAAGGTGAGGAACTAGCCTGTGCTATCGGCTAAAGAAGGTTGAGGGACATAGATCCCCCATGTCACGGGATCCCTTGTCAAGTGATCCCAAGACAAGCATCTCAGGGCAAGAGATCCCCAATTGTCACACCAACGGGACCAGGCCACCTATCCTCCCTCAGTTGACCTTAACTACCCAAACTCCCTATAAAAGGAGATCTTATGCATATAAGACAAATCAACAACACTTCTCTGCAACATAAACTCAAAGCTCTCTCCAATACCATTTTCTATCTCCTCTTCTAGAGCTTCCCTTGGCTCTCTCCTTCACCTTGGATATTTTTTGACTTTATTTAAGAATAACAAAAGACAACAGGAATTATTCTGAGCTTCTCACATCAAAAACATGTTAGACAAAACTAGTTAATACGAGGCTTATTAAAATTTTGGTTAAAAAATAAATCTTAACAAATAAGTTAGTAGCTTCCAATAGTAATCAGGGTAGTAGTTTAATTCTACTACATAAATTTAACTACAAAACTTCCACTAGAGAAGTAAACATGCACCTGTTGAGCAGCAACTTCTCGAGAAGGAAAAGAATATGATGGATTACAGTAAGTATTGTCCAAGTAAAGAATGTCAACTTTATCATTCCCAAGAGCACTAAGAAGCATGCTCTTTCCAATCTCTGCCCTCTTACTAGTTGTTTCCCAGCGAAAATCCCCTGTATAAAGCATGCACCCAAACTCACCGCGAAACAAGTACATGACTGCGCCTGTCAAGTTGAAAACCATGAACAACTTAATTATGAAACCCTTTGTCATGACTATTTCCCACAAGAAAGAAAAAGATAGAAGAAATAAAAATCCTTTAGCATGGCAACTCAACCTAACATAACATATTGATAGATAGGATCAAGCACACAGATAGGCAATCTAGGACAAAATAAAGTAGAAAAATTAAAATTAAAAAGATTAAGCGTAGTAGTAGACTAGTTGCTCTTGACACCTGAAAATTCATTTTTGCCAATTATAATTACCATGGTAGATGTGGTGGCTAAAATTTATATATATAACTTGGTGGACTTTTAGGAAAACAAAAGTCTCTTACATTTTTGTACTTCATGCTTTCTTAATAAAAAAGCGAAGCTCGGTTCCCATCTTTATTATCAACCTTGACTAGTTGATATTTGAAAAGAAGACAATTTGTAGAAGTAAATTACGCTTAAATATTTGAATTGTTGTTGGTAAAAAAAGGGAGGCATCAAACTAGTGTTTTAACCTTGATAAATTTTAATCTTAGAACCAAAATTTGTAAGGTTTTTCAATCTACATCAGTAAAAGCTTATGGGGCATAGCATAATTTGTGGCTATTCAAGCAGGCAATGAGAACAATTCAGTATGCCAATGGAACCCCCATGGTATTTCATCGCAATAAACTTGAAGTTTCACCTTCAAGTTCAAACTTGCATTGTTTAATTACAATGAATATAGTCCCTAGACAAGATAGAGTCCCCCAGGCTGTTGTCTTCATATAAGATGCCAGCATTGTAGAAGGATGCTGGCATAGTGCTAGTGCATTGTACTTGTCATAGGGGACTCAAGCCCTAGTCAATTGAGAGGACTAAGCCCTTTGCCTTACTCTTCAATAGCTACCATGATGCTCTCATTTCTAAAGGACAAGACTCACCAAGATGGGAAAAGGTTGTCCAAATATAGAGGCAAAGACTACTTTTCAAGCTTTCTACTACTAGGCTTCAATTAAGAACAAGGGTTGATTTCGTTGAAATCAATTGAAATGCAAAGAGGAAAACATTCTTTCCAACCTTACTACTAAGAAGGCACATTGTTTGATGGAGAAAGATATATATGAGCTAGATGACCTTATATATCTATTCCTAATCAATCCCTTGCTCCCCTCTCTGAAGGACTTCTAAATTAAGAATTGAGGGTTCCAAACCTTGCTCCATATCAATCTAGTCTATCCCTCTTTCCCAAAACCTTATGGATGGTTTATAATAATACCAATGTTTGAAAAATATGATTTTCAAAGCCTAAAGTTACCCGATCTATTGAATCTTAGACTTCAAGTAGTTCAAAAAAATTAAAAAGTTCCTCCAAGGTGGATGAATTATGTACATGCATATGTTCTTCTGCATCAACGCATTAATAGACATGTGTCATTGATAATGTACTTTCTGGCATGCAGCAATTTGCTGTCTTTGTGGTAATCCTAGTTAACAACATATAATATAGACAGCAAAGGTTAACCAAAAGAATTTTAAAAATGAAAATGTAATTTGGTTATTAATTTCAACAATTATCTCCTTGATAAAATAGGCTCTCATTACCTATCTACTATGAAGCACAAACACTTTAAACTAGTTATTGTAGTCATTTCCGACACTGACATTTTTTAAAAGCACAAACATGTAACGGACATGCCATGTGACATTTTTTATTTTTTCCTTGTTGGATAATCACATACAATCATATGTCCTGCCTCTGGATACACCCTTGGACACATTTGACTTGTGATATTTATGCATGTTCAAGAAAAAAGGAAATTTAAAAGCAAAACTAATTACGCAACTAAAATAACTATAACCAAATATTAATAGAGGCAATAATAATTCATTTTCCACATAACACATATCTGACAGAAAAACAATAATAATAATAATAAACTAGTAGCTTAATTATGATCAATAAAGATAGTAAATACAGTCATGTTCACAATTACTGTTGTGGCCAAAAAAAAATGCAGTCTTGATCATCACAACATACTGTCACATTCGAACAAAAACAAACTCCAAAAACCACAGTTAAGCTGAGAAAAAGTGTACCCGGACAGTGATGAGCATCGATGGCGATGACATCGACAGTAGTGTTCGATTCGGTGGTTGGAGAGACCAAAGGGATTGAATTCCATTGACCGATATCTAAAATTCGAAGCAGAGAGAGCTTGAAACCGGGGAACTTGGAGGAGAAGAGCTTGGCGGTGATGCGAGAGCAACAGAGAGGGCCTCGTTTCCAGGTTGAAGACAAGCCATTGGTGTGATCGGCGTGGAGGTGTGTGAGGAAATACACTTGGCTGCCTTCGGACCACCGGTCCACCGATATCATACCTATGTTCATTCCCTCAATTTTGACCTAGAAAATCTAATTCTAATTCGATTTGATTTTCCATGGAGGTCGGTGGAGAGAGAGAGAGAGAGAGTTTCGAATTCTAGGGTTTGAAGAACGAGTAGAAAGATGGAGTGAAGAACATCGTGTGAATGTAGGATTCGTTTGGCGGGGTTTGTATTTTGAATTTCGGTGGCGCTGTGTTTTTATGAGCCGTTTGAACTTGAGAGCTAACATTTTGATTGATTTTCTAACAACTAAAGTCTCAATTATATATTTTAATTAAGAAATTAAAAAATATATTATAAATTATTACATCACTTTATTTTATTTATTTTTTGTATATTTTTTTATAAAAAAATTTAAAAATTACTAAAATAATATGTTTCCAAATGATGCCTAATTTTTTATTTTTTATTTTTTTTTATTGTTTGGAAAAATTCTCAAAAAGTTTTATATGTGAATCAATTATTTTAATCAATCTCATAAATTTTTTAATACTTGATAGGTTTTATTTGCTTTGACAACCTTAGAGCATCTCTAACGATGAGTAAAAATTTGAGTATAAACTCCATTTAATATCAAGTGTTCTAATGGAATATTTTGAACTTTCATCAAAACACCGGTTGATCAGGCAAATGACCGGGCAAATGTCCGACCGGTCAACCAATCAATGTAATCTTTTTACAAATTCTTGCAAAGAGGTGGTCATCCAAGGGATATCTGCTAGTGAAAATGTAATAGCTATAAACAGTGTGATGATGAAAGGTCCCAAGCATCCTCAATTTGGTGAAAGATTTTTTATATACTCAGTTTGATACTCTTTTGATGAAATCATTGAAGCAGGGAAAATGATTATTTTTAATCAAATTTAAATTTGATGAACCATTGGATATGGTCTTACCATGAGATCATATTTTAAATTTTGGTATGATTTGGTAAACATTTATACCATTCCTCATTAGGGGACGCCATCTTAAGAAAGTTATATCCATTTATTGGATCACATTTTCGATACTCTAACGTAACACTCAAACGTAATACTCTAGTGTAACATTCGAAAAACATAACACTCCAATATAACACATTAAAAAAAAATTTAGTATACTTTTCCCAAACATAGCAACGTAACACTAAAAAAAAAACATTTTAGTGTATTTTTTCCAAACATAACACTCTAATCAATGTAACAAAAAAAACTTTTGTGTACTTTTTCCAAATGTAATACTCCAATATAACATTTCAATGTAACACGCTAAAAAATTCCTTAGTGTACTTTTTTCAAACGTAACAACATAATACTCCAACAAATAGTAACAATTAAGAAGATTATAATGATAAATGAGTCATTACACATCTAAAAGGATTAAACCCTCATTTGGCATGAGGCTTTTTTGAGGTTGGGGGCTAATTTAGCCACAAAAAAATAACATAGACTAAAAAGTCAATAAGACAAAGCCTTTACTTGGGATGTGGATTGGCTTTTTAACTTTTTGGCTTTTTAGCTATTTTAACCTGGGGCTAAAAAGTCTTATTTGGGATAAATTTTTTGGTTTTTTTGACTTTTGTGAGAAAAAAAATAAAATAATTATAGGTTGGATGAGACATTTTATCTTATTTGACTAAAATAAGTTATTTTGTCTTATATGACTAAATTAGCCTCAATGGGCATCCCAAACAAAGCAAGAATATCACCTACAAATCATAATTATTTCACTCTCACAAAAGTGAAAAGGTCAAAAAACTCAACCCAAACAAACTTTTTAACCCAGACTAAAATAGCCAAAAATCCAAAAATGTAACGCCCTCAAAATAAAGGCAATAAACCCATCGATCGAACATGCATCAACATAATAAAAGTCCACCTTCTTCTATTTAACTGAACTGTTCTGTACAAAAGTATTACATGTAAACAATAAAAGCGGATGCCTTAAAGGCTTACAACTTTCCAAGTTAACACTTGGTTACAATCAAAAGAGCTCTAGCTCAATACACGTAAAGCCCTTGGCTTGAAGTTACATGCAACACATCAAAAGTAAGTAGAAGTCAAAAAGTCCATCCGCCACTAGCCTCCCAAGCTAAGTCCTTGGAGGTGGCATGCTGCCTGTACCTGAAAATGATGTTCCCATATAGGGTGAGCCACAGCCCAGTAGAAATATACTAAACCAATTATGAATAATGACTAAAAGATTAACAGTTGATAGATGGTCAACACTTTTACATTCTTTCATAACACATTACAATTCCAAGACCTTCAAGTCTATATTCAATTCACTCTCCATTTTCATTAAATTTTGGTTTATAACTCATGGCTCGAACACGCCACACAACTCATATGAAACAACACTCATATTAACCACTTACAACTTCATTACTTCCACAGATATGCATACTAGCTATATCACATTCCCAAGACAAGCATATGAGCTTTATCTGAGTCCATCCCTATCTTCTCCCAAACAACATCCGGTTTAGAGGTACATCCCTATCTTCCCCTAAACCGAAGTACATCCCCTATCTTCTCCAACACAACACAATGCATATAAACAACAATTATACACATCACAAGTCAATACATAAAGTTAATGTATTCTTCAATGTCATTCTTAACGACACATTTCAATGATTGGTTTTAATTTACCTAATCATCATGCATTGTCTACAACAATCAAGACTATCCTCCACCGATAGCCCAAAGCGAGATATTTCTAAACAGAAATAAATGCACAATGGATATATAATCAACATCTCAATTCCACAATTAATTATCCCAATTAATTACACAATATAATTATAGCATTTTACATAATTAACATTCAACCCCTAAGATTCCATATTCATCAATGATTCCACATTAATCTCATTTCTATGTACCAACAGTACATAGAGGATTATTTAAAACAAAACCGCAAACTTTTATAAAATTGCATAAAAGCCCCAAACTTTCCCAAAATTACGAACTATCCCCAACACATCAAAATGTCAAAATTTAAAAGAGAATCCATAAAGAGGAGTAGGATATCCCTACCTCAAAGTTTGAGCTCAAAAGGAGATGAAGACCCAACACCCAACTTGCTCCAAAGCCAAATATTTTGATTAGATCGAAGCCCAAGTCACCCTCTATCTTTTTAACAAAGCACTTAGGGTAGATTCACACTCTAGGAGATGATTTCTTAGAGAAGGCAAGTCTAGAGAGAGGCTCTCAAATTTAGGGTTTGAAGATATAAAACTTTTGAAAAAGTGAAGTTTAGATCATTGCTGTGATCGATATAAATAGGCTCGCCGGCGAAGACTTGGTCGCTCGGCGACGGAACCTGGCCGTTCGAGCCAAGAAGGTCTCGCTCGAGCCAACATCCTAGAAACTCGCTCGGCGAAGAAAAGCTCGCTCGAGCAGAGCTCGACCCTTGTTCTGCAACTAGACCTGCGCTCGGCGACGAACGCTTCGCTCGGCGAAGATCAACAGATCGCTCGGCGAAGAACAGCTCGCTCGAGCGAAATCATGGTGTTGAGTCAGCCAGAGCGATCTCGCTCAGCGAAGCCGCTCTGCTCGACCCACGGAACACAAACTCAACTCTCGCTCGAGCGACCAACTCCTCGCTCGAGCGAAGGACAAAAATTCTGGGCAGCAACCCTTGGCTCCCAAACACAACCAACCTGAAACAAACCTGCCCAACACATCCTATAACTCAAATACAATATATGAAAGGACGTAAACAGGACAACAATCCACTACCAACATCCACGGACACATGTCCGGATCACTGTACAACAAGGGGTAAACCCGGATCGCTATAAAAAAGCTACCACTTTCCAAACTTAGCTTAAATGGATCACAAAAATATTTAAGGAACTATCTGGAACATAATTCCAACATTTTGGATTTATTAGTAACTCTCTCTTTTTGGCTTTAGTGAATTTTTTTAATATTTTAAATAAATTTTTACTTTCTAAATGTACATAACTTATATGTACCTTAAAAGTAAAATATTTGTAAAAAATATTTAATAAATTCAATAAATACAAATGAATACAAAAATATACTAAATTTTTATATTTTTTTGTATTAGATGAATTTTTTTAAAAGATTTTTTTCATAAATATTACATTTTTTAAGGATATCTTGTTAAGATGCACCGAAAAATTAAATAAAAAATCTTAAATTATTACAAATTTTGACTAAAAACAAAAAAAAAAAAATGTATATATATATATGAAAAACACACCCAAAAAAAAAAAAAAAAAAACCTCAATTTTTGAAAAGTTGGCTCAATTTTTTGAAACCAAACAAAATAGAAGATCACAATTTCGTTTTTCTTTTGAAAAATGCTACATTCATTTAGATTGTTATTAACATTTTTATTAAAAACATATATATCCAAACATCATTGGATGTTTAGATATTATTGTACTTTTTTACAATCAATTACAATTTATTTTTTGTATTTTTAGTAAGATTTTTAATAAGGTTATTAATATGTATAGAATTTTTCTTTTCCTTCTTTTTTTTTTTCACTTTTCACAATGTGTAAGCTCAAATTAGGCCCATCATAAAAATAAATAATAAATAAATAAAAATAAAAACTTAAATTAGGCCAAATTATATTAGTGATACCTCAAGTTTGGGCCTTTTATTGATTTGACCTGTCTTTTCAATAATGACACCTTTGACTTTAAGCTTTACAATATGTCCCAATTGAGGATAATCAATAATGAGAATTAAATTTTTTGATCAAAATGATCACGTGCAACTCAGGTGATTATTTTTTAAGGATAAATTTAGAAATTCAAATAATCTCTCTTCTAAGAGCATCCATAGTAGAGACGTTAAAGAGTGTGTTAGTGTCAGCCATTAAAATTTTGGTTAGTAAAAGGCTCAAATGATGCTCCAATGGAGCTGTTAAGTGTTTGCTAACTTTGTCAATTGTTAATTTGTTGCCTAACTGCAACTAGCCTTATAGCCAATGAGAAGGAGAGAGAGTGAGTAAGTGGATGGGGAGTGTTGGGGTTTGCAGCCCAACTCAGCTGTCGCAAAGTTGATAGCACAATTAGCATAAAGAACAGAGAGAGGAATAGAAAAAAAAAATAGAAGAAAAAAGAAAAGAGTTATATAGCTGGTTTTTCGTGCTCCTCAGAGGGGTTTAGTCTCGTCGGGTACAAAAGCCCTATAGTTTAGACTCTGGTGGTTCTGAATTTGGTTTCATAAGTACAATGTAAAACAGGAAAAACAAAAAAACAAATGAGAGTCCAAATTCAGAAAATTTTAGAAAATCTATTAATCATCAAAGATGCCAAAAATTGACTGCATTGCCAGATTTCAAAGTCGCCATCTAAATATTTTTGAAAAATTTAAGAAACCCGTGACTCGTGCCAAAGGCCAGTTGTCCATCATAACCAAAGTATCTTGGCTCAAGAACTTAGGTATGAGAAGGGAAAGTCATGAATTGAGCACCCCGCTCACCCAATCAAAGATCGCCCTCTACTAATCATAATGTGATTCTTATGTATAGTATATACTCTTGTTCCGATTATTATGTTATCTTTACTATGTGAGGTCAAACAAGTATAGACTATTTCCCAAAATTTGGAACGCTTTGATTTCATATTTGTTTAAAAAGGAGTTTTGAATACGTGCCACTTGAAAAAGCGAGCTCGTATGTACATTTAATCAAATCATTCCAATTTAAGCAATTAGCCTTCATTCACAAGCACTGAAAGAGGTATATCAAATAAGTAATTAGCCTCATGATAACATACTTGATATGGCAACACAAACACACATGCAACATACTAAAGTGAAAATATTCACCTAGTACTCAACCGAGGCACGCCAAAGAAAAGAAAATAATTAAAAAAATGCATGCTCGAATATGCAAATGACTAATGCAACACATACAAAATGCAACTACTAAATTCAGTTTATTTAACATGGCATATGGCTCAAATTAAGTCATGCGATAGCATACGTTTTCAAGTAATTAAGAAATTGACAACAATGTTAGAATAATGAATCGAACCTAATGCATGCATAAATGGATATTTACACATGGTAATGATATGAAATCGAAATATGATACTACGTGCAGCCATCATAAGCAAGTAAATAAAAGGGAGAAAGAACGAGAGTTAGAAGACATACACAATATTACAAGTTTGCCCTCGTACAAGAGGGTTTGAATGTCCAAGTGTCCAAATTAACTACTTATTACAAATCCAAATAAATACTATCTAATTTATTACAACAATAAAATTACAACAATAATATGTAAAGAATGAACAAGGATCCCATACGCGCCTACGAAGACAGCCCTCAAAAATTGCTTTATCTACCTCCTAGGAAACTATTTGGTTTCCCCTTTGGCCACTGCTCTCTGTTTCAACAAAAGTGCTCTGTTTACCAACATTGGAGGCCAGCTGGCCCACAATGAGGCCCGACCATGCCCAAACAAATCCAACCTTGTTCTAATTTTTGACAGAGAACTGTTTTGTATACTGAGGTGAAAACAATACAGACAGAGTGCTTCTAAGCAATATTTGTTCTTTCTGCCCTTCTCTATCATGGAGATACTCAAGAGAGGAGCTAGTTCAGTTCCCAAACCATCAATGGTCGCAAGTTGATTGCATGATGATTTTAGGCATGATAGGACAAAATTTTAATGAATGCAATGAAAGACAAACAACACCTCATTCTTATCATGAAGTTGATTCAAGAAGGGAGGTAGACACGCCTTAAGAATGATCAAGTATCACGAATTAGTATGTGATGACTCTAGAAGCGATGGATTCGGTATAACGTCCGACCGAATCCAACCAATTTTATTAGTTTCCTTTATACCGGTTTTAATCGATTTTAAACCGATTTTATTAGCCTTTTTCAACTTACCTCTCCATTTCTTATCTTTTATTCCATTTTGTCCAAAAGTGATATTTACGTCCACTAAGTCCAAAAGTAATAAATATGAACTTTTCAACTCCTTTTCTACGAGGGAAATTACAAAAAAGGAATCAAACCTATTCCCGAGCAATAATGGCCCCAAGAAGGGCGATAATGACCTCAAATTCAAACTCGATGATAAGCTATAATGAAACCTTTCTTTGAGATTTCCAAGGGTCTATGTTAAAAACTAGTCTCTTAGAAACAATGCACCGACGATTAAGAGGAGTATCAAATAAGGGATTGTTCTCAACATAAGAGGGATGTAATGCCTTGGTAATGAATCTCCGAAGAGATTAAATCATTTAGCACATGAGAGGTCTCTTTCTTATACTTTGAACGGTAATCTCGTGTTGGATACAACTCTTAATCAAAAGAAATAAAGAAATGAAGGAGGTTGTAGAGATGATTATGCAAAGTTGATTATTACAAAAGTGAGACTATTTGCATGCAAACTAAATAAATAAAGCTATCAACTCAAATGAATCGGTGTCTAAGACCTAAACAACCAAATCCATCAGGACTTACAACACTACAAACGTAATATTCAAAGCATAAACTATTTAAATGAACTAAACAGCCTCTAAAACCCAAAAAACAGTACCTAAAATTACTTCAAAAGGGTGGAAAAAGTGAAAGGAAATAGAGGAAAACAAGCTAGGCAAGCAAGCTTAAGGAGGGGAGGCTAACCCCTCCCTTTTTATGGATTAGAAATCACATATTTCAGCCCTTTAAAGTAACCTCTAGCAGTGCACAAACTCAAGGAAAATGAAGAAGATGATTAGTAAAAAAACAAAGGAAAAAGATGGGTAAGAAGTATATCTCTTTAAAGAGTATGTATTGTTGTCCACCAAACTTGATTCCCAAGCACTCTCAAGCTCTTGAATTGTGGTCTCAAAGTCTCAACCAAAGCTCCCAATCCAATCTCTAATGGTATATCTAATATGTATCTATATCTCAAAGGTGATATAAAAACAAAAGGTATCTTGCAAGGGAAGGAGGAGCTCTCAAATATCTTTTGAACTCTTTGAAGTTTTTCTAAGAATAATACTATATGTACTAATTAATGTACACATTAGTATACTAATAGATGATGTGGCATCATTTGTAGGGTTTTGGATATTTGTAATTTGTATAATAAATGTGGTCAATAATAATATCATAACACTAGTTGGTACACTAATATGTACACTAATTGGTGCATGTAGCACCACCGTTTTTCTAACCCTTAAAACAAAGGTCTGAGCGTATTTATACAATTTGAGGCAAATAGGTCATAAATATCTTCAAAAATGGACAGCTGGCGAATTCCCACCTAGAACACTGTTTGTCACCCAAAAGGCACAGCTAGATCCCAATGGCCACGGCCAGCCCCAAATAAAGCAGGGTGGGGCCCCAATGTGGCTCCCCTGCCTCTCAGTTCTTGGTTCAATGCAGGTTAGCACAGTGCTCAAAAATGGGTTTCTGAGGTAAAAACATTTAGGGTATGGAAGCTTGGGATTGTTTAGAGCTCGAATTCAGATTCCTTTATTGAGAATTCAAACCACTTACACAATGTAACCTTCATCATCGAGTGCTCAGAATAAAGCGCCCAAGTCTTACGGGCAGTCAAAAATGGGGTGTCTACAAGTTGTACTTCTATTATTATTTTTATATATAATATAAATACATATACATCATTTGACATATATTTTAACATATCCATTGCACCATAATCACTTACTCTCCAAACTAACAAACCCTTTAACACATAAAAATAGGCCCACTTTCATCACTTTTTGTCATATAACACATTTTAACAAACAATTTTAACTACCCCATTTTGGATCTCTAATCAATTAGAACCAAACATCTCAATTTTCATATACTTCAACATCGACTGATTACCGACCTCTCATCTCTCTTGTCATCTCCTTTTTTTCACCGTTGATGACCACCCCTTCTCCATTCCTTCATTTTCCTTTTTCCCATTGTGACCACCCATATCTTCGTCTCATCATCCCATACTTTTACTCTCTCTATCCCACATTTCCACATTTGTTAAACCCTACTCATCCCTTATATTATATTCCACAATACCTTCTTTCTCCCCTTATAGTTTATGCACTTTTAAGACAACAAAGAAGTACCCACATGATGGAGTATCAAACGTCAATAGTGCATTTTACGCACTCAATGGGCATAATTGATTTCATATCTATGTTACCAAACAAATTTCCATACCAAGTTTTTTTTTCTCATTCCCATATATCATTTACAAAGGCTTTAAATCCCTACGGCAAATGGAGCCTTGTTGACTGCAAAATTTAGTGAGCTTCAAGTTCAAGAATGGGAAACCCATTTACCTTCATCAAGTTTGCAGTTAGGTGAATCTTGAGAGAGAGAGAGAGAGAGAGAGGATAGATAGATATAGTTGCTTGTAAGCACATCCAATATCAAATAGCATTAGTCTTGACTTTGGGTGCCTTTGGCGGTCACTAATTTTAGAAAATTGACCTGATCTATGGCATCACAAGATGCTAGAAGTGTGGCTAGTTCTCGATGTCCTTCAGCAGTGGTAATGCATAATCACCCAAATCCCACTTCACTTTTCCCGTATCACTATCTGCTTAATCCCACTCCATATTTCCAATCTTCAATGCTTTCGTCGTGTCGTTTACGACCTTGATTGCCCCACCATCCCTACCTCTTTCCTAACTCTAGTCTTCATCACAACATCTGTAGGAGCCGAGTTTCATTAGATCCATAGGGACGAATGAGCGTGTCCAGTTAGGAGCATAACCTCTACTCGACACATAACCTGGTCGATCGAAGAGCTGAATAAAATAACTAGTACCCCAGCCAGTAGACCAAAGGCCGAATATATGTGTATGTAACGGATCAAGGATGGGCCTAGTCAGAAGGCCCAAAGAGAATACTATAAATACGGGACCACCTATCAGAGAAAGGTATGTGAGAACTATTACACTTAACTTAGAATACAAGTAATCTTGAGTCACGGTGACTTGCCGTCAGTGCTAATTTCGCACCATTTGGAGTGTTTATTCCTTTTCAGGTGACTAGCAGAGGATCACGAGCGTCTCCCAAGATCAGAAGAGTATTTTCAAACCACATCTCCACAATTGGCGCCGTTTGTGGAAATACTCAAACACATCCATGGCGGGCATAACGGAAGACCCTCTAATAGTCACTGATGAAACCACGCAGAGAGACGACCTTACTCTGACAAACATGCTTGGACCGGAGACTATCCCCATTATACGCGCTTTGAACTTTGCCTCACCCTCGACTCCAGAACATGAAACACTGCAAGCGATCATGGAACAAGCAAAGAAAAACGAACAAAGGCTGGAGAACATGATCGTAGAGAACGAACGTCTCCGTTAGGATTTGGCCTTGGAGGTGGCGAAGTCTAAACAAACTATACACCAAGGCCCGGAACGACCTGTGAGGGCAAATGGTCGACGACCTCGAGCCCAACAACAAGACACTGATAGCAACTCCAACTCATTATCTTCGGAGCCTAGGAAGAAAGGACAATCTGAAACTTCCAGTTCTTCTAAAGAGAGTCCCCATATAAGGCATAAGCGAAGGAAAAATAGTTCGGATGAAGATCAGCACGATCCTTTTGTACGACGGATTGCAAAGGCAATGCTACCCAAGAAATTCAAAGCACCATCATTCACTTTGTACGACGGTAAATCAGACCCCACCGATCACATCCGCCATTACAAGCAAGCCATGACACTGCATGCAGTCGACGAGGCTTTGATGTGCAGAATATTTCCGAGTAGTTTAGGACCACTAGCTGTCAGGTGGTATTACAAACTAGAGCTGGCTTCGATTAAAAGCTTCCACCAACTCCAAAAATCCTTCAAGGCAAGGTTTATCACTAATGAGGTCCAGCCAAAGCAAGCCGATTCCCTCTGGGCAATGCAGATTTAACCGGGGGAAACCCTTCGCACCTACTCGGCGCGGTATTGGGAAATTTTCAATATGGTAGATGATGCTTGCAATGACTCCATGGCCATCACCGCCTTCAAAAGGGGCTGCATCCCGACAGTGCCCTCCGCAGCTCTTTGACCAGACGGCCCCCCAAAATAGCTTGGTCGTTGATGAAGAAAGTTGAAGAATACTGTAAAGTGGAAGATGATGCCTTGAGGGTTAAAGCCGACAATATCACCAATAAGACAGCTCCTGCTGAAATTGCTTAGCCGATAAATTCTGTAGCACCTCACAGCCCTAAACCTTGCCATCGGGCAAAAGGAGATAAAAGACAGGATTCTCGTCGATCTAGTGACCAATGCTCTCACCGAGCGAATGAACAACTGCAAGTCGACAGCAGGCGCACAAGGTGCGCCAATAAGAAATATACTGAGTTATCAGAGCTGATCAGCACGGTTATGTCCAAAATCCAACATCTTCCGTTCTTCAAGTGGCCGTAAAAAATGGTGGGACCTCCTGATACTCGAAAACGGGATCGGCGGTGCGAGTATCATAAGGATCATGGCCATAAAACTGAGAGTTGTTATGCATTGAAAGATCACCTGGAGGAATTAGTGCAGGATGGTTAGCTACAACAGTACGTCCAAAAGGGCAACCCGACCAAAGTAATAGCCTTAAGACAGGATTCACCTCTGCTCGGCGTGATCCACATGATATACAGCTTGCCAATGTCATCGGCGATGCATACGATTCAGTCAAACTCCAACCCTCAAAACCAACTCACTCCGGCTAAACAGCCCCATGATGCCACGGGTATTACTTTTGACGATTCAAATCTGGCGGATAACGATCCCCATTGATCTCTTGGTAGTTGAGTTCTGGCGTAATCACGTTCCTGATTGGCGTACTCATCGATCCGGGGAGCACATCGGAGGTTATGTACTATAAGACATTTACCAAACTCGACTTCTCCGAATCGAATCTCTCTCCGGCCCCATATCCACTATTTGGCTTCAACTTCAATCCAGAGTACCTGTTGGGAAAAATCACACTACCTATTCGAGCGGGCTCCCGAACAGTAGATGTAGAATTCTTGATCGTCAAGCAGCCATCGCCGTACAATCTCATTACGGGGCGAACCTGGTTGCACACCATGCAGGCCGTGTCGAGTACATATCATCAGCTATTACGCTTCCCGACAGAACGTGGCATTGAGCAAATCCGCAGCTCCCAGAAATCGACACAAGCATGTTATCTCCTAGCTGGAAAGACGGCAAATGAGTTGCAAGTAAATTCCATTGAGGTACCGGATCGGGAGAGCCTCGACGATGTTGGACGACTTCCAAGTGAAAAGGCCACGGAAGGCCTAGACCAAGTTAAAATCGACAGAAACCCAGAGAAGTTCTTCATGGTCGGCGCCTCCTTGAGCCAAGCCGACAGACAGCAGCTAATCTTTTTCCTGCTCAGCAACCTTGATGTCTTTGTGTGGACTCCATACGAGATGCCGAGTATAGATCCATCCGTTTCACAGCACCGTTTGAATGTTAACATTAAGTGCAAGCCGATTATTCAGAAAAGCCGGCGGTCAACCACAGAGCATACTGCCGCCGTTGTTGAAGAGGTTAACAGGCTACTTAACGCCAGGGCAATCAGGGAAGTGACCTACCCTACATGGCTCTCTAATACAGTGGTCGTAAAGAAGAAAAATGAGACATGGCGAGTGTACGTCGACTTCACAGACCTAAACAAAGCCTGCCCCAAGGATTGTTTTCCCCTATCTAGAATTGACCAACTTGTAGATGCGACGGCACGCCATTAGCGCATGAGCTTCCTCGATGCTTACAAAGGCTACCATTAGATCGCCATGCATCCTGAGGACCAAGAAAAAACCACATTCCACACGCCAAGAGGAACCTACTGTTACAAGGTTATGCCTTTTGGGCTGAAGAATGCAGGGGCAACTTACCAAAGACTGGTCACGGCTATGTTCAAGGAGCAACTCGGCCACACTATGGAAGTGTACATTGATGACATGGTAGTCAAGTCCAGAGAAGAGTAAACCCATCTAGCCGATCTAGAAGAGACATTCGACATCTTACGCAAATACAAAATGAAGCTGAATGCTTCCAAATGTGCATTTGGGATCGGCTCCGGCAAGTTCTTGGGTTACATTGTCAACCACCGGGGAATTGAGGCCAACCCGAGGCAGATCACAGCAATCTTGGAACTCAGCTCTCCCCGTTCAGTAAAAGAGGTTCAAAAGTTGATGAGGATGGCTGCCGCACTCAATAGGTTCATCAGTCGGTCTATAGATCGCTGTCGACAATTCTTCCACACACTACGGCAGGGTAAGGCTTTTGAATGGTCCGCCGAATCTGAAACCACTTTCAACGGCCTCAAGACTTACCTCTGCTCAGTACCACTCTTGACAACACCTGCAGCTAGTGACCCGCTCATTTTGTATCTGGCAGTTTCCGACAGGGCCGTCAGCGCCATACTGATAAAGGAAGAGCTAGGGGAGCAGCGACTAGTATATTATGTGAGCAAAGCAATGGTGGACGCCGAAACATGTTACCTTCCGCTGGAAAAACTCATTCTAGCCCTAATCATGGTGGCAAGAAAACTGATGCATTACTTTCAAGGACATAGCATTGGGGTGCTAACAGATTATTCCCTCCGATCAGTACTATAAAGTGCAGAAGCATCAGGACGTGTTTCAAAGTGGGCTCTTGAACTCGGCCAGTACGACATTTAGTTTCTACCCAGAACTTCAATCAAGGGACAGGTACTAGCCGACTTTGTTGCCGAATTCACTAGGGGTCTTGCCGATTTCAAGTCCGACGAAATTCGATCAGAGCCGAACTGGAAAATTTATGTCGGGGACATCTGACAGTTGTACTATGATGGATCATCCAATCAGCGGGGCAGCAGAGCCGGAGTTGTCATCATGGCTCCCGACAGCACAATAATTGAACAAGTCGTCAAGCTCGGCTTCGAAGCATCAAATAACGAAGCCGAATACGAAGCCCATCTAGTCGGTTTGCGAAATGCTCATTTTTTGGGTGCTCGACGCTTGCTTGAATTTTGAGATTCAAAACTGGTGATCAATTAGCTAAAGGGAGAGTATGCGGCAAGAAACGACCGTATGGCGGCTTACATGAAAACGGCCAACTCCTTGCTGGCAAAATTTGACCATCATGAATTGAACCAGATAACACGTGATCAGAACACACACGCAGACGCCCTTGCCTGCCTAGCCTCCGACATTACCTCAGAGATTAAACGGACCATTGAAGTAGGTTTCATCCTGGAGCCGAGCATCGGCCCTTCGGAGGAAGTTCGGGTCAATGTTATAGAGTCTGGACCGAGTTAGATGAATCACATTGCTGCATTCCTGTCTTTCGAACAGCTCCCAAAGGACAAGAAAGAAGCGCACAAGCTACGAAACAAAGCCCTGCAATATTACTTGGATCCGCAAGGAAGACTTTATAAAAAATCCCTCTCTGGTCCATATTTGGAATGTGTGCACCCTGACAAAGTCGAAGAGCTTCTTGCTGAAATACATGAAGGCAGTTGTGGTGCCCATTCTGGCATGCGCTCTTTGGCCCATAGAGCTATAACACAGGGGTATTATTGGCTGACAATGAGATCTGATGCGGAATGCTATGTGAAGAAATATGAACAGTGCCAAAAGTTCTCCCCTTTAACCCATCTGCCTGCTGAAGAATTGAGCTCTATCACCAGCCCTTGGCCGTTTGCCTAGTGAGGGCTTGATATCGTAGGACCGTTGCCGAGGGCCCCAGAGAACAAGCGATACTTAATCGTTGCCACAGACTACTTCACAAAATAGGTCGAAGCGGAAGCATTAACGCATATTCGAGATTCTGATGTCAAGCACTTTGTGTAGAGAAATATCATAACTCGATTCGACATTCCAAGGGCTCTTATCTCGGCATAACCAAGCAACGGTTTGATTGTGGCGTCTCACGAAGCTGTAAACAAGTATGGTATCCGGCCCTACTTTTCTACGCTAGCTTACCCACAACGCAATGATCAAGCCAAAGCCTGTAACAGATCCATCTTGGACAGCATCAAGAAGAGGCTGGAGAAAGCTAAGGGCAAATGGGTCGAAGAATTGTCGAGTGTATTGTGGGCTCATCGAACTACACCGAGGCGATCTACTGGAGAAACGTCGTTTGCTCTATGCTTTGGAACCCAGACGATCATACCCTTGGAGATCGGCCACCCAACCCTGAAATCTCAAGTTTTTGATATGGGCCGAAACAACATGATGCTAGCTTTGGATTTGATTCTGATCAAAGAACGAAGAGACCGTGCCCTTGCGTCTATGGTGCGGTACCAGCAGCAGCTTGCCAAATCATATAATCAACGTGTTCAGCTGCGCCGATACACACCAAGAGAGTTGATCCTGAAGAAGGTACTTCCAGCTGCCAAGAAACCGGCTGATGAAAAATTGGGTCCTAACTGGGACGGCCCCTATCAGATTGATTCGATCGTAGGAGTAGGGGCATATCGGCTCAAAGACATGTCAGGAAGGAGTCTGCCACGGCCTTGGAATTCAACGCATTTGCGCAAATTTTATCATTAACCCAACTTGTGGGGCATGATATTTGTTATGAACGTTTCGCCATGTACATCTCATTTTCTGTAATGCAAAGATCCCTATTTACTCATTACAAGCATCCAATTCAAAGGTGTTCCAATTAAAGTCTCCGGATTCGGAGCCCCATCGGCGAATGACGTCATTGGGCCGATTAAGCCTCCGGGTTCGGACCGCCCTTTGTGGATATCACGATTGGCTAATTAAAGTCTCCAAATTCGGAGCCCCATCGGCGAATGACGTCTTTGGGCCGATTAAGCCTCTGGATTCGGAGCGCCTTTCGTGGATATCACGATTGGCCAATTAAAGTCTCCGAATTTGGAGCCCCATCAACAAATGACGTCTTTGGGCCGATTAAGCCTCCGGATTCGGAGCGCCTTTCGTGGATATCACGATTGGCCAATTAAAGTCTAGGGATTCGGAGCCCCATCCGCCAATGACGCCTTGGGCCGATTAAAGTATGGCATTCGTACAGACCATATAAACAAAGCCCGAAAAATGCAAACATTCAAAATGAGATTGTTCAGACCGCACAGACATAATCTAAAACACACAAACATTTAAAGCTAGTCAAGATGAACTAAGGCCAAATCATGCACCTAAGATGAACAAAGCATGCTAATGGACTTAAGGTTCAACGCTAGTCAAGATGCTTGAACTAAGGCCAAATCAACCAAGCCCCGCAAGGCCAAGGTGACTGAAAACAGACTTAGGGCAGACCAAAATAGGATGAGAACATGCATGGAACATGGTCAAAACATGCCAAGAAATGGGCCCAAAACAAAGGGCATTCAAGGCCACAAAAAGGAGGATTCTATTACAACCACCCCAACCACTCATGGCATGGACTATGCAACCAAAAACAGAGTTACAATGCACCAAAATAAGTCCCAAAACCCATTGACATGGCAGCCCAAAGCCTCAAACACATAGGCACACACCAAGGCCCAAACATGGAGCATAAGACCGCATCTCTTCAAGGCATTGAAAGGGTAACAAATGGAAGCATGTAAGCACAAAACGTGGACTGAAATGGCATAATAGGTGATTCCAAATCACTGAAATAGCCTAGGTAATGCAAGCTAATGACTCACACACTCAAGGCTCACAAGCCACAATGCAAAGAGGCTATATAAAGCATGGCAAGCATGACTCCAAAGACCCAAGACAGACCTTAAGCATGGAAAAATAATGCTAAAACCTTCTTAGAACCAAACCAAAATCATGCTAAAATGACATGCTATAACATAGTACATTTTAGGCCAAATGATGGGATTTCAAAGCAAGTGTTTTATGCATGCAAAGGGTCAATGAACCAACAAGAGACAGAGGTAAGACATGCTAAATGGACACCAAATAACCTCTGAAATGAAACTAAACAAAGCTAGGCATGTGTGCTACCCTTATGAGCCAAAAACATAAGCAAAAGAGAGACTAAGGGAGAGGGGTGTCCCTCCCCTATGCAAGACCTCAAAACCTCTTCTTCACCACTGAAAACCTTTTGGATTTCAGTGGTGAGAAGGCCAATGCACAAAAGTATTCAAAGCTCAACCAAAGAAGGTACAAAAAGGCCTAAGAGGGGGAGGTCGACCCCAAACACAAAAGAGGCCTTAATGAAACATCTTAAGCATGCAAATAAAAGACTTTTTTAGTTATACACAAAGCTTAAATCAATATGCAAGATAGGTTAAAAACTAGTGCAAGAATGGAGAATATAAAGCAACTATACTCACCCTTGAAGAACATTTGAAGAACAGCAACCTCAGCCTCTCTTTCTGATCAAAACCAACCCAAAAACCTCCAAAAACAATCTCTCAACACCTCAAGAACCGAAGTATGGTGTAATACTATGTGTCTTAGTGCAAAACTAAGAACAAAACACACTTTTGAACTCTCAAACACACACAAATGAAGAGAGAGAGAGAGGGAGATATAGAGAGAGAGTGGTTTATATATCAAATATATATGTATTATCTCTGGTTTTGTTGAACCTCCTCAAAGGAAGAGAAAGGTCCTCTTATATAGAGCAAGATAAAGGCTCAAAGCTTCTAAGGGAAGCTAATACAAAAGGTTCAAAGGGGCAAGCTTCTCAAGGAAGCTAACTCAAAGGTCCAAGCTTCTTGAGGAAGCTAGGACCAAAAGGGTGCAAAGGGTGCAATTCCTTCATACACGTGTATGGAGGACAAGTTTGTGCACTCCAGCTGGCACAGCTGGCATGCTCCATGCCTGAAAAAGGCAAAAAGGTGGTACCGGCCAGAAAAGGAGTCCATCGGCTAAATACACGGTCGGCTGACCACACCAAATGCTAACCGGCCATCACCAATGGCCGGTAGAATCAAAATAGGGCCGGTGGCCTCAAGCCAAGGCCGGTGGGCATCAGGGATAGCTAACAAGCTACTCTCTACCCTCAAGTGCAACAAACAAACAAGTGTTTGGTCCAACCAAGCACAAGACAGTCAGGTTGAGAGATCCCGAGGTAAGGCGCGTAGCCGAGACCTCCAAGAACTCAAAACGAACACGGACATGGATGATCACCGAGTGTTCAAACGGTGACGTCCAAATCTTGAGGACGGTCAAAAATGGGGTGTCTACAGGTCCGCTCATTGAGGAGGAGCTCACATAGAATAGCCAACCTAGGAGGCTGAAAGAGCTAGTTTATGAGAAAGAAAGTGTAGCGATAAGAATGGAGTTTGAAGTAGGGAAACATCTTTGGACTGAAAAGTGGGTCTACCTATCTAGAATTCGGTGATGGATGAGGTGATCTCTCCTATGCAAGCTGTGCAAGTCAGTGTGCTTTCAATGGAGGAGGAAGACCGTTGTTCCCAAGTATTAAGTATGTTCCCCTCTAGTGAAGAGGTGGTTGGGGAGGAATGGGTTTGGTGGTTGGCCCCATGCAACCACTGGATTTATGTTAATCATTAGCTAGAATTCTTAGGAGTTGAGACATCTCTTGACAATTCAAATCTTATAAGGGTTGTGCATAATAATCCATCGTGGCAAAACTAGATAGACTTAGACACACGTAACTTCCTTTTTCTTAACAAGTTGTTACATTGAATGAGTTGATATTTCGAGAGGACGAGATTATGCTAATAAATGATATAAATAATAAATTATGATTTTTTTTATTTATTAAAAGATTCAAACCTTACTAGTTTTTCTTATTTTTATTTTTTATAATTGTCCCTAATATTAATTAATGGCCCACAAAGAAGCAAATATAAAGCTGGTAGGCACTTTCTCTGAATGAAGAATGGTCAAATAATTAGTGGGTCCAAAATCTGGAACTCTATTATTATATGTTTGTTTTTAATGAAACATATAAAAGAAAGACATTCTTTTTAGGTACAACAAAAATAAAAAACAAACTAGGCCCTCTCCCTAGAGAGGCTGATCATGTCTGCAACAAGGTAACTCTGAATTTCCATTGGTGGTTCATTAACCACCAAAATGTCTTCAGGTTACTCCGCTCCAAATTTGGCCAAAGCATCTGCACACAAATTCCCCTCTTTGTAGATGTGGCAAATGGTGCATTCATATCCTCTGAAAATTATTTTTGCATCCTCCAACAATCCCTTATAAGGGAATTTGTCATCTGTGGCATCCTCTATCAGCTGCACTACTTGCTTTGCATCAGTCTCAATGATCACCTCATGCATACCCTTCTGGAGCATCACTGTCAGTCCTTTATAGAGAGCCTACAATTCCGCCTCCAAACTTGTTCCACTGTCCAGCCTTCCATAGTAGCCACATACCCAAGCGCCTCTTTCATCTCTGAAGACTCCTCTAAAGCCTCCTCCATCTCCCAATTTCCTACTGCCATCAACATTTAACTTGATTTTCCCTGCAGGTGGTAACATCTACTGTATCAGTCTAAAACCAAGCCTGGGAATAGTAATGGACAAATTGAAAGCCAAATCAATATCTCTAGAATAATCAAGAATAAATTTAACACTTCCTAGCTATTACACAACTCTTTTTCAAAAATAAAAACATTTCTATTTTTTCAAATTTTCCATAAAGTGATAATGAAGACAGATGACCAAGTAGCCTGCTCATTAAAATGTTTTTTATTTTTGGAATTAGACAAAAGCCAATCATTCCAAGATAAGTTGAACATATTTCTACACCAGGTTCGACCACATAAGGCCAACCACACTTCTTTGGCTTTGAAACAATGTCTGAATAGATGATCCATGTCTTCCATCCCACAGTAACTAGGGCATATGGGAACAGAGGTTAAACCCCTCCTCAATCTCATTAGGTTAGTTAGCAGCTTCCTATGGAAAAGAAGCCACAAAAAACCTCTAAGTTTCTAAGGCAACCTAACTTTCCAAATCCAGCTCCAGTTATCATCACAACAATGATGGCCAATGATAACTTCATAGGCAAAGGCAGTTAAAAATCCTCCACATTGAGTGCTATTCCAGTTCAAGCTATTTGTGACAATAGAAGAAGGAAGAGGAGGAGGTGTTGCCAGAATGATGGTTGCAATATGAGCAGGCAGGACAGTGGTCACAAGTTCCACATTCCAACCTCCGTGATCATTCAAGAAAGCACTTACAGTACCCAATCCATCAGCAGATGTATGGTTGGATTGTTGGTCATTAGTCATTAATTCCTCAAAGGATTTATCACCACACCACCAATCCTTCCATATATCTACCAAGTCACCACAACCAACTTTCCATTTCATCAATTTTCTAAGAATATGTCTAGTTGGAGAATGCCTCTCCACACATGGGAAGCAAGCTTCTTCTTAGGCCAATTATAGAAGATTGTTCTATTCAAATACTTGCTTCTCAACACATCAAGCCACAATCTTTCCTCATTATTCAAAAGTTTCCAGTCAAGTTTAGAGAGTAAGGTCAATTTTTGATCTCTAGCCTTCTTTAAACCAAGTCCCCATGTTTTTTCAAAGTGCAAACAGTATCCCACTTCACCAAGTGGACTTTTTTCCTCTCTAGGGTATCACCCCACAAGAAGTTTTTGTTTAGTTTATCAATAGCATCACACACTTTCATAGGAAAAACAGTGGTCTGCATAGTACAAGCTGGGATAGCAAAGCTAATAGCTTGAATGAGGGTATTTCTGCCAGCTAAGGACAGAACACTGGTTTTCCATCCAGCCAACTTGTGTTGCATTTTCTCAAGAATGTTATTAAAATGCCCTCTATTGACTCTCCCATGTAAAAGGGAAACTCCCAAATATTTCCCTAACTCAGAAGTTAGGGGAATACCACATATACGGCTCAAGTCTCTAGCCACTCTCCTGTCAATGTTAGTAGAAACAAAGATCTTGGATTTTTGGGCATTAATTTTGAGCCCAGAAATCTCACAGAAATCAGTCATAGTGGTCATAATGGTGTTACAAGTTCTCACATTAGCTTTGCTAAATAACATTACATCTTCAGCAAAAAATAAATTAATCAAATAAGGGCCCCTATTAGAGGTCTTGATGCCTTGCCATTTCTTGTTCTCAACTTTCTTAGTGATCATGTTAGACAATCTTTCCATACACATCACAAACAAGTAGAAAGATAACGGGTATCCTTGCCACAGTCCCCTTTCAGGTTTAAACTCTTGCAAGGGTTCACCATTCCAAAGAATGGCAGTGTTGACAAAGGTAACACAACACATGATCAGTTCAATAAGGTTTTTATCAAACCCAAATTCTTCCAGAGTTAGCTGCAAAAAATTCCAAGATATATTACCATAGGCCTTTTCCAAGTCAACCTTAAGGAACATCTCACCAAATTTACCTTTCTTAGAGCTTAAAGTATGAATAATTTCTTGAGAGATACTAATATTATCACTGGTAGATCGTCTAGGCACAAAGCTACTTTGGTTAGGTCTCACAAACTTACAGAGCAAAGGTCTAATTCTACTAACCAAAATTTGTGCTATGATTTTTTGTAGGTCACATTGCACAAACTAATGGGTCTAAACTGTTTAATATTCTCAGGGTTTTCAAGCTTAGGGATAAGAGCAACCAAGGTTTGGTTGATGGTTGAGGGAATAGAATGGGTATCAAAACAGTTTTTGATAAACTCACACACAGAGGGGCCAATCACATTCTAATAGGTATGATAAAAGATGGCTTGGAAACCATCTCTTCCAGGGGCTTTAAAAGCTTTAATGTTTTTCACAGCCCTCCAAACCTCATCATTAGTCACCACTTTCATAAGTTCACAATTCTCCTCAGTACTGACTACATGAGTAGCCAAGTGGTTCCAATGATTCAAAGAAATGGTAGGATTATGAGCAAAAAGAGTAGTGAAATAATTGAGCACATGCTTCTTGAGCTCATCAGGATTATCAATCCAGACACCACTGGCACACTTCAGAACATCAATTTTCTTTCTCCTCCTTTTAATTAAGGTGGTGAGATGAAAAAATTTTGTGTTTCTATCACCTTGGGTGATCCACTTAGATCTAGATTTCTGGAACCACAGAAGTTCCTCTTGATAGAGAACTTTGTTATATTGAGCAACCAAATCAATTTCTAACACATGAAGGTTATGGGAATAAGTAGTTGCCTGGGATTTCTGGATTCCTTCAATCCTCCCAAGTAACCATCTTTTCCTCCGAAATATGTTACCAAACACATCTTTATTCCAAATGCTAGCCTTGTGAGCTAGAGTATCAAGTTTAGTCACCAGGGAGGTTTGGTTGTTAGACCAATTTTCCTCCACCACTATGTGGAACTCTTCATGAGAGATCCAAGCAGCCTCAAATTTGAAAAGTTTACAAGAAGGGTTAAAAGGAGATATACCTTGAGTGAATATCATCATTGGGGAGTGATCAGAGTAAGTTCTTGGAAGGTTTCTGACCAGTCCTTCAGGAAAGCTAGTTCTCCACTCACTGTTACACATGGCTTTATCCAAACAAACCATTGTATTAGCCCAACCTTGTCTATTGTTAGTCCAAGTCAGCCTCAAACCAAAGCAACCCAAGTCCATTAAATTACAGTTGTTCATTCTTTCTGAGAATTTGTTGATTCTTTGTTGATCTTGGCTGTTGGATTGGTTTGAGCTCCCTGCAGAATGTTTCTTTTCTAAATGGCTAACAAAATCATTAAAATCTCCAAATATCATCCAAGGTGTAGAATTATTTTGAGCAGTGTGCTCCAAACTGGCCCAGAATTTTTCCCTCTTGTTGCTAATAGGACTTGCATACATTGCTGTGAAAAGCCACTAAGGGTAATCCTGTTTAGCAATCCTGGCTATGATGAGTTGAGAACTAGCTTCAATGACTCTAACATTGACTAGACTAGGGTTCCAAAGCATCCAGATTCCCCCACTTCGACCAACAGAATCAACATGTGCTAAAGTAGTAAAACCCATCTGGTTGAAAAACATACCCATGGAAACCAACTCCACTTTTGTCTCCATAAGAACTAACAAATCTAGCTTGTGAATCTGCACTAAGTCAAGCAAATTTCTTTTGAAATTTTTGTTTCCCGCACCCTTACAATTCCAAATTAGCAAATTCATGGATGAACTGTTAAAATTAGGTGGTGACATCTGGTCAACAATGCCCAGAAGTTCCTTTGCTTTCTTTAGGTTGTCCTCCATGGAGTTCAATGCCACTACCGATATCATGTGACGCTCCTGACCCACTTCGATCTGCCTCTATGGTTGAATCCTTATTTTTACTTCCTCTATCCACCCTTCTGAGACAATGCGGTGAAATGCTTCTTTCCCTAGTGTGCGATACACTATCACTTTGTTTTGACTCACTCTGAGTTGTTCCATCTGGTAGTTCTCTCCTTCGGCCACCATTCTTGTCCGGTGGTTTCCTGGTCTTGGCTTGGGGTTGGACTTGAGACATTCACAGGTCACTTTCATGTCATAAAACTTCTTCTGTGGTGTAAAGTTGGGTTGGACATGGCAAACAAATTAAAATCTTTGAATATGTTTTAATCTCTCTCTCTATTTTTTTTTCTTTTCCTTTTTTCTATTTTTTTAAGGTGAAAAATCAATAAATCTTATATGATCTTATAAATTATTTAGTTATTATTATTATTTTTTATGAACGCAAAGATCATAGAAGTTACACAAAAGGGTAGTCACTTACACGTTTGGATTTAATTTTTTAAAGATAAAAGTGAGTTTCTCCAAATGTGAAATTACACATTTAGACAATCCACACTATAAAGGTTTTGGATTTTTCTTGTTTCTGAAATAAATCTCACATTACGAATAAAAAAGTAACACTCCAATGTAATACTCAAATAACGTAACACTCCAATATAACATACTAAAAAACTCATTAGTGTATTTTTTCGAAACATAACACTCTAAAAAAATTTCTTAGTGTACTTTTTCCAAATGTAACACTCCAATGTAACATACTCCAATGTAACTTATAAAAAAACTCTTTAGTGTCCCTTTTTCAAAAAAACTTCTTAGTATATTTTTCACAAACCTTACACTCTAAGATAATATACAAAAGTACTAAAAGATCCTTAGTATATTTTTCTCAAACGTAACACTCACAGTTTGAAATTATACATTCGTTTAAAACTTATTAAGAAATCTTTATATATCTTTTGGAATGGTTTGAAAAATCCCACATCCTTTTGGAATGGTTTGAAGAATCCTGCATATTTTTTTTGGAGTGTTACATTGGAGTATTACATTTGAAAAAAGTACACTAAGGAGTTTTTGTGTATGTTACATTTGGAGTGTTACACTAAGGAGTTTTTTTTTTTGAAGTGTTACATTGGAGTGTTACGTTTAGGAAAAGTACACTAAAGAATTTTTGTGTGTGTTACATTGGAGTGTTACACTAAAAAGTTTTTTTGAAATGTTACACTAAGAAGTTTTTTTGGAGTGTTACATTAGAGTGTTATGTTTGGAAAAAGTACACTAAGGAGCTTTTTGTACTTTTGAAATGTTCACATTTCAAGTCATTCCAAATAAAAAAAAATTCACATATATAAAAACTCATTCCAAATTTAATTTTCATAGGTTGCATATCTTACCTTTCTAGCGCACACGCGAGCGCGCGCACACACACACACACAAAAGGAAGAAAATATGACAGAAATAAGGGTATAATCGTAAATTTAATTTTTAAATAATATATTAAATCCACCTTTCCAAAATCAATGGCATTAATTGGTCTATTAAAAAAATTCTTAAGACTAATCGGATCACCATTTTTCACGATGGGATTTATAGGTAAATTTTTCCCTTTTTAAATGGTTTTTTTTTTTTTTCATTTTGTCAATTTTTTAAAATATTTACAAGACTTTTAATCTTAAGATATTGAATAAAAAGTTGAGAAAAAATGAGGAAAGAAATTTTTTATTTTTATTTTTATTTTTTTAATGACATTAAGTTGTTTTGGTAATACATTAAAATAGGCTAAAATTAAAAAATCACTACAAAAAAATGTCAACATTTTTGCTAATTTTATATACGTCTTTTGTAAATTGTCAAAAATTAATTAAAATAGTCAATTTTCAAAATCAGTCTAAGTCTAAGAGTTTCAAAATTAAAATTTTAAAAAGAAAAATATTTAATATTTAAAATTTTATTTTTCATAGATTGTCCAGTAGTACAAAGAGGTCTGATGTTGCAGTGGACTCTTTCTTCGTATTGTGCAAGTTGGAAAGTTCCACTTTGAACCTCATAAAATTTTCCAATACTATAATATGATGATTGATATTGTATTTATCATCTTTTTATATTATTTTTAGAGTACTTGTTCATGTGTTAACATATTATTAGTGTAATGAATCCTAGCACTCATGTCAATCTCTAATACAGTCTAAGAAGCACAAAAACTTCTAAGAAAGATAATGTGTCATGTTCGAAACAAACACGGCATAACACTCATCAAACACTTTTCGATACTGGAGATCTAAACTATTCATATTTTAGACAACAACGTTGTTAGTAAAAATTTGGTTTGGGCCAAATTAATAGGGTTGATTTGGCAGAGAAACCAATTTTCACAAATAATAAACACATCAAGCAATTGTGGTTAGTGTCCTATGCCTTGATAGATTTAAGGACTTCTATGGAGGTTGTAATGTGAAAAACAAAAGATTAAATACACTAAAACTTCGATTAATAACACCCAAACTTGTTATTTAATTATAAGAATCAAATTACAAGCATTATAATCAACAGGGTACAAGAAGACTGGCTACAAGAACTAATTGTTGATCTATTCCTAATTACATGTATTGAACTATTCCTAAATAAATTGCACTACTCCTAGATTTCACAAGTGTTGTAAATTGGGTTGAAGGTCTTTTTCTCTTCGAATTTTCAACTCTTATACTGCTTCACCGGCCATGCCAAACAGCCACGTGTTCATCTATTGGTACCTTCCATTTGCCCATGATCTATAATTGCTACAACTGCCTTCCACTTCTTTTCTCCTTGGAATTACCACATGTCATGCCATTGGCCTTTCTCTTCAGGCCACTATCTTCATGCCTGTGACTCTTGGATCCTTCTTGCTAGGGCTGCAAATGAGTTGAGCTTTGTTGAGCTCGAGCTCAGCTTGTTTGCTTATCGAGCTTATTTATTGAGTTCGAACTCAGCTCGATAAGTAAATGAGCTCGAGCGTGGCTCGGCACAACTTGATAAGATTTTTTTTAATATTATTTATATTATTTAAATAAAAAATATTATTAATATTATTTAATATATAAATAATATATTTATCATATAATTTAAATAAAGATAAATGAGCCGAGCTTAACGAGTTGAGCCTATACGAGCTCGAGCTCAACTTGTTTAAACAAGCCTAATATTTGAGCTCGAGCTAGGCTCGTTTACTAAACGAATCAAGCCGAGCCGAGCTAAGCTTGTTCATAAATAGTTCGGTTCATTTACAACCCTACTTACTGCCCATGTACATGCTCTTCCATATGCCTGTCAATAGAGAATTTGAATTTTTGGTGCTAACAAACGTTTAGATCATTCATGTGAAAAATTAGGCCAACTTGATAACCATTGTAACGCCCGATATTTATGCCATATTACTTGTTACCAATCCATTCTTATTATCCAATTTTATGACATTCATGTAAACAAGAAATAAAAATAAACAATTTTTATAACCTAAAATCCATCACATCCTCATAGATTCATCTTCAAGTTCTTTATAATAATTTACAATACACAAAAATATATATATATATATATATACATCAAATTGCCATAAGGGCTTACATCTTTCAATGCTAAAAGCCTTGATCACAACAAATAAAATCCTATCTCGACACGTAAGCTCAATAGCTATGGGCAAATAATCATCCAAAGAAGTTTTGACGCTTTATGTAGAGTTCAATTCACTTTTCGACGATAACTTGGTTCATCTTCTTCACCTAGAATTTTAGGATATTCAGCCCATAAAAAGGAAGTACGCTTTTATGCCTAGTAGGAAATAAACATAACAATATCTATATATCAATGTTCGATATGATTATGCTCATGCTATGCCATGTCGTGCATATGACTCAACTTCATTTTGAAACTCAATTGTGAAATGCATAATTAGTTACCCATGTTGACCCAACATCATTACCCATTGTCATAACCAAAGAACTTTCATTTTTGTAATAAACTCCTCCCCACATTTACTGACCACCAAGCACAGTAGGGCAAGTGAGCACCTCTTACTTTTGAAAACTTCCACATTTACCGGCCACCAAGCACAGAGGGGCAATTGGACACCCATTTCATTTTAAAAACACCTCTACATTTTTCGGCCACCGAGCATAGAGAGGCAATTGGACACCCATCAATTGTTTCAACCATATCCGCCACATTTACCGACTTTTAGCACGGAATACAAATAACATACCCATATTTTCTGGCCTTCAAGTATAGAAAGGCAATTGGGCACCTCAACATATACAACACATTTCCAAAACCACATACACACTTTTAAATTACTCAACACTTAGTCCAAAAACCATGTGAATGCAATGCAATGCATGAATTTCCAAATATTCTAATTTTCCAAAACATAATTTAGTTATACAAGGAATTAACAAATGAGAACTAGAGAAATATTCCCTATTTCCATGAATTCAAGTCTTTCTCATTATCAACAACAATCCCATGCAAGACACTACACTAAATCCTTCCAATGTTCCAAAGTCTAAATACGATTCACTTCCATGAATCCTTAATAATATCATCATAATTCATAATTTATCCCACACATACACACACACACACATATATATATATATATTCAAGGAATATCAAGTGAAATTTCAACATAAGGCACTAATTAGCCCAAACCCTCTTTTAATTTAAAATTCTCAAATCTAGAGTTTTAAGAAAATTAGGGGGTTTTCTCATTTCTTTTTTAAATTCTCAAATCATCAAATATTATTCATCTATATACTAATACATTCAACACATTTTAAATATTTCAGTGTAAACCCTATTTTTGTACACAAACAACTTTCCATGAAAGTTTTCTAACTCATAATCACCCCAAAACCCCAAAATGTCACAAAATCACACAAAATCATAAATATATATGGTTAAGAGAATCCCCTACTCAAGAAGGTGAGCAAACAACAAGACCCAAACAAGACCTCCGACAAAATCGCACTCCGATCAGTCAATATCATGATCTACACTTCTCTTTCACTCTTCTTGCAAGATCTATGGTGAATACTTAGTAAAATGATATGAAATCTAAGGTTATAGGGCTAGGGTTTTTTGGACATGGAGGAGTGAGAGAGAAGAGAGAAAAGTGAGTGGAAATGAGCAAAAAGTGAGTTTTATACTGGCTAATTCCAAACAGACCAATCGAGCGACTACTCTTGCGTTCGAGTGCCAAAGACACAACACCGCTCGAGCGATGAAACCTTCGCTCGAGAACATAACTCATACTCCCAAAATCTCAGACCTGCAAAAGTACTGGATGACCTGCACAACCTCTCAAGAGAACATTTCTTCGCTCGAGCGAAGAAGAAAATTTTTAGACTGTTACAACCGTAGCTATGGTAACTTATCACAATTGTCATTAGAAAAGTGTGAATTGTTTAGTTTTTAAATAATATTTGTCCATTCTCCTTTTTTTTTTTTGGCAAATAAATGTCATAAACTAGCACGGCTGTGGTTATTGGATCAATCTTTTTTTTTTTTCTTGAATAATCGAAACATACTGACTTAAAAAATGAACGGTTTGGATCATCGAAATGAGATGAATAGCACCGTCCAATTTACTTTTGTGAACTGGAGAAAAACTTGTCCCTTTATCTTTATATATAACATATAATAAATATGTAAAATTATATATTTTGTACATATTCCCCATCTTGTTTTACATTTTTTTTTAATTTTCTTGTCAGAGAAGAGAGAATTATTGTGGTATCGAAAATTCAAAAATATATCTCGAAAATTGGGAGAGAAATTCTCAAACACCTCTTTCTAGGCATAAAAAACCCAAATCTACATTTTTGGAGTGTTTTGAAAGCTCGTCAGAGACATGTCAAAAAGTCACCGATAGAGTGCCAAAAATCGGCTAGAGAAGAGGGGCTCTCCAGCGCAGGAAAACACAGATCTACAACTAACTTCAATTGTATGAGTTCATGGATCCACCTTCTAGTGCCTACCCAATTATATTCAAAATCCATTCTTTTTTCAAATGAAAGCCTAAAGATATTAATCCAATTTCATGGCTTCACAACATGAGGAAACTCTCCCAGTCTACTAAAATTGCAAATACTGCAACATACATAATTACCTAGATATTATGTAACAAAATACAATTAATTATTTAAAAAACATTTAATAAACATAAAATACAATCAACTGTACTAAATTATTGCTTTTGGATAAATTCCATGAACCAAATTTTTTTGCGTGCCTGTTGTGATTTTTGGTAAAAAGAATTTTAACTTTATTAACAGTTAGATAAAAATGTATTAATGTCAATAGTTTAAGATAAAAATTCCTTAAACTAATAGTTAAGGGATAAAGTGACACAAGTGTAACAATTTTAGGAGACAAAATTGATTTTTCTTATTTGATAATAAAGATAAAAATTGTCGCTGTCAAATTGTCAATATGCTAATAAATGATATAAATAATAAATCTGGTTTAACCTAAAAAGCTATGTTTCTTTCATGTACATCTGACCTAATGTTTCTTCCAAGTTCCCTTTTCTTCATTGTATTGAATGTTATTTCTAATTCTAACATTCTTTTTGATTGATTAGAATAAAATAAAATATAATAAAATAGTCATTCTTTAAATAATGATAAATGATAATTTCATTTAGGAGAATTTTTTTTTAAGGTTCTTGATATTAAGATTTTAAAAGATAAAAGACATGCAATATTTTCATAGTAGTTGGAGTCCCTTAATATTTTTCTAGAGAAATTCCGATCCAGAGAAATTTCAAAACACAGAGACATTTCAAATTTCCCTGTGCTTTGAAATTTTTTTGGTTTAAAATTTTTCTAATTTGCTCAATTTTGATCCAGAAAAATTCCTCTACTTTGTTCAATTTCTCTGATTTTTTTTTATGTTTTCAAATTTTCTGTGTTTTGAAATGGATATTCAAAGTGAATACGTGTAATTCTATAAAACTAATATATATATGGTACTGCAATAACAAAAAGAAAAAAAAATGACCTACCAACAAACAATCACGACATGCTCTAACATGCAAATTTTCAAGCAACTCGTATGCACAAAGTAGTGACTAAGCATTACAAATAAGAAAAATTACATTCGAGATCTTTGAAGATGTTATAACCACATCTCTGCAAGGCTTTGAATCAATTCAATGAGAGAATCTTCAAACTGAAACATAAAATCAAGTTCAGAGTTTTGAAAACACCAATATATATATTAAGCTGTCGACGACCACCATCACCAATGGTGGTACTGATATTGGGAGAGAGATAGAGAGAGAAGAACTTACTAGATGATTACAAATTCTGGTGGTGTCGCGAATTCTAGTTCCAGTCGCTGGTTGGAGAGAGAGAGAGAGGGGGAGAGGGGGGGGAGAGAGAGAGGGGGAGAGGGGGGGGAAAGAGATTACATGGTAGGGGAGTTAGAGGAGCCTGCTGCGAGAACAGCTTCTTTCTCGGAAGCCATGGAAGGTTGAGGATGGAGAAGATGAATATGAGAAGGATCCTACGCTGTAAAAAAATAATAATAATATTGTGACTCCTTCCATTATCAAAAGTTAAAGAAGAATATTAGATTAAATATCCCTTCCATTCATTTATAATATATTTTTGTAAACCAAATATGAGAATGGAATATTTAATAAAGAGAAAAGTTAGGGATAATGAAAATTTTTTCATGAAAATGATCATGAAAGATTTATGATCCTTAGATTACTTTGATTAGTGTATGGTGCTTTATTCTAAGTGTAATCTAAGAATCACAAAACTTTCATTATTATTTTCATGAAAGATTTTTCATGATACTTAGCATTACTGTTTAATAAAACAATCATTACATTCTATTTCATTTCGGTCTACCAATCACTACCAAATAATATGAAAAGCAACCTCCGCATACAACTCTGAGAAATTCAGAATTTGTGTTCAAAACTTTCTTGGACCATAATAAAAGAGAATATCTTGATATAGCATCCTTTAGAAAAAAGGGTTTCACATTGATAATTTATTCCTACAAGTCCACTCTAATCAATGGAAGATTGCACAATCTCATCTCTTTCATCCAAGCACACTCTAAGATTGTGTTTGAATTTTCGATTTGTGAAATAGAAGCACACTTTTTACTTTTTTATTCTCTTTTATTTTTTTCTCTACAATTTCAGCATCCAAACACCGGACAATACATAGACTAATACAACAAAACAGTACGTAGCAAGTAACAAAACAATATATACTACTCAAGCACATCCATGTTTTATTGTTTTAGACTTGAAACTGCACAATACAATGCTCTTGGCCAGAGGAAACAGTTGAAGGATTGCTCCATAGTCGTGAGATGTGATCGAAGAATGAATCAGCGAAGAAAAGAGAAAATTATAGATATGCTCCTAGTCGGCGACAAGGGCTTGGAGCAAACGAGGAATTGGAGACGGCTCCACATCCAGAATCCCTTCAAGTATTTGAACTACCTGACCCATTGATGGCCTATCATTCTCATCATCTTGGATGCACCAACAAGCAACTTTACAAATTCTCCATACCTCTTCAACATCAACATGTTTCTCCAACCTATGGTCTAATAGGCTAAGGACATCTCCACCTTTTATGACTACACTTGCAGCCCAGACAGGAAAGAATTTAACTATCCTTTCTTCAGATTGATCAGTGTTTCTTCTTCCCGATATCAATTCAAAGAGCATCATACCGTAGCTGTACACATCAGCTTTGGTAGTAATAGCCACCCCTAATATCCACTCTGGTGCAAGATAGCCCGTTGTCCCTCTCATGGCAGTTAGAACCCTGCTAAATTCTCGCCCAAGAAGCTTTGCCAGACCAAAATCTGCTACTTTTGGGCGGAAGTCAACGTCTAATAGAATGTTCACTGGCTTTATGTCACAATGTATGATCTGATCTTTGCGCTTTTCATGGAGATAAGCCAACCCCTAAATGTCCCTAGTGCAATTTGGTACATTTTTTCCAATTCAAAACCTTTGACTCCTTTTCATGAAAAAGATGGGAATCAAGGATCCATTGCATGTAATCGTATACCAACAACTTACTTTTACCTTGAGCGAGAACCCATAAAGCCGAACAAGATTAACATGTTGGATAGTCCCAAGGGTCTTGACTTCTACTCGAATTGCTTCTCTCCTTGGTTGATGCTTTCCGGCTTCTTCACGGCTATGACGGTGGAATCGAGCAATGTCCTTTGAAAACGTAACCAAAACCTCCTCCCCAATTTTCTCAGAAATTTTTGGTTGCTTTTTGCGAGATCTTTGTATCTAAATGCAACCAATGAACCATAAACTGCTATGCCATCTCTTCATGCGAAAGCTCAACCGGCGAAGTGTTTCGCCAAAGCAAACAAGGGGTTGCTACAATCTGCTTTTGTCGCTTCAAAAGAACAACACACACGAGGACCAAGGCGACTTCCAATGCGGTTGAACCCACTACAACCAATAATAATCCCTTTTTACTTTTCGGGCTTTGGAAACTCGGAAGAAGCAAGTCTGAGATAAAGAGTGTTTCCACCACCATCTTGCATATTCATTAGCTTCCCAATCCAAATTGAACACTCGTTACTATCATAAGCATAAGCGTGCAAGAGCAATTATTCAAGCAAGAAGATTCACGGTCGGTAACCGCCAATGTATAAATTGAGGAAATTCAGCAATTTAGAGTTGGAAATTTCCCAAAACCTGTCTTTCTCTTGATTAGCGGCGATTATTCCCACCTGACAACTTCGGTTCTCCTCACACACCCCAGAATAATCGCTCAAATTCCGGTCATTGAGCGACTTAGGATTGAAACCGTCAAACAATTACGAAGGGTTGTATAATATTATTGCATATTCCATATTGTCCAAAAATGATAAGCCTCACATTGCTATCTCGGTGAGCCCAAAAAAATTCCTTGCTTTGTGCTTTCCAACCAAGTGAGTTCTTGGACTTGCCCCGAAATATCCATAATAAATCTAAAAATAATTGAAGGATTATATAGAGAATATGTGAAGTAACTCTCAATCTCCTTGTCAAGATAGCTAAAATTAAAGACATAATGCGGTCTCATTTCGTAGTCTTGAAATGAAAATCGCCCATTCCAAGGACCACTACTCCAATCTTGTTTAGACCCATTCCAAAATATAACATACTGACTATTATTTGCATCAAGATTAAGAGAATACAGTCCTGTTGAAGGGTCTTCTGAGTTCTTCCATGAAGTTAAACGTTGGTGTGTGTTGGTAAGCTTATTGTAAGCAATCTTTGCACCAGGCAACCAAGTGTGAGCAGGGTGATCAAAACTTTGCCAAATTGGTTGACTTGAATTGGACCCATCTCTCAAAATCAAATTCCCATCATCCCCAAGAACAGCCACCACAGAATTGGAATTGGAAGTGGTAGAGTTCTGATTTGTGGACCAAATCAGGCGTTGGGATTCATTTAAAAGAACCAAATTACCATCTAAGATTTTGAGTACAGAGGAATACTTATCAGAGATGGGATTATCTCTATTGGCTACCCAAACTATTGTTAGAGTAGATACTTTGGCGTACATGGATATGTAATAGTATGAGGAATTACGGTTTGTAGAAACCAGTTCAAAAATTCCCACCGGCAGAGGTTATGGTCTCGTTCCCGAGAAAGATTGATTTGCGAGATGGTGTCACTCCATGGGAGAATCTTTGGTGAAAAGAAGCAGCATATGAAGAATCCAAAAAACATGAAGCATGGATATTTTCTGATACCCATATGATTATCCGCTCAAAAGGGAAATTAGGGAGCTTCTATATACACACACCCTTTCCTCTCTATACAAATCTTTCTCAATACACACACTAAAAAAATAAACCCTAATATATTTGACTCACTACACACACCTCTAATTACAAATATACCCCTAAATGTAAATTTCACACACACACCCCCCTCACACACACACACACCCGTGAGACCCCTCTCTCACACACACTCAGCTGTGCAGCCTCTCACACACACACCCATCTCTCCACCGTTCCTCCCCAATCTTCAATCTTCAATCTTCAATCTGAAGGGCAGCGTATTGCAACTTCAATCTGTGGGCATTGAACTCTTCACATTCGGAAGCATTGCCATTGAAGGGCAAAAGGCATTGAAATCTTCACATTTTAGGTTAGTTTATACAGATTTGAATCTTCTCAATCCTATTTTATTTGTAATGTGGGTTAATTTTTACCATTTTCGATATTTTCCGTCGTGGTTACTGTGTTTCCTCATTCGGAACTGGTTATCCGAAATTTTTATTCTTATTCGGCAATCTACTTCCAAATTTTATGGTTCCATTCGGCACTAGAGTTCCGAAAATATGTATTTGGTTCGGATTTCAACTTCCGAAAATAACAGTTTTGTTCGGTTTTCAACTTCCGAATGGTAGTTTAAATTTCGGACAACAACTTCCGAACAGAATAGGTATTTTCGGTTCTGAACTTCCGAACAGGTTTTTTTTTTTTTTTTTTCTTCTTCTTCTTAATTATAACACTTAATTATATTGCTTAATTATAACACTTAATTATAACACTCATTATAATTTAAAACACTTATTCTTTAGGCACACTTATTCTTTATTTACACACACTTAGTATTTTTTGCAGCTAATATGGATTCTGAATATCAACAACGTGTCCCACCTACTGCTTCAAATAGACGACGTCGTCAATTGGATGTAGACCATGAACGGGGACGAGGGCGTGGGCGAGGACGAGGTCAAGGTCGTGGTCGAGGTCGTGATCCAGTTGAGGTTGAATATGATATTCCAAGTTCCAGTCAAAGTGGGGGCCGAAGCCAAAGACGAGTTCAAGATTATGATATGCCTGACATTGCTAAGGAGAATACCTCTTTTCCTGATTCTCCTCCTGTCCAGGAAGAGTACCTTACTCATGCTTTTCCAGGTGGACCGACTGATCCGTCAATACTGCGGAGTTTCAATAGTCATGTGGCTGCAGCTATTTGGCACGGGAAGGTAAAACTGAAATTTATTTATATATGATTTTTTTTTTTTTTTTTTGTGTGTTGTATGGTACTTTGTAATGACATATCATTTGTGTTGTAGGAACGAGGGCCCCTAAAGTGTCATAATCATTCTTCCAAGATCCTTTCATGGCCATGGTGGTTAGTAGAGAACAACACCAGATTCAAAGCCATTATTGAGCGATGCAGGGATCACAGAGCTTCGTTGCACTTATCGTTTAAATCAACAAGCTTCTAATCTCCAATTTTGTTGAGAGATGGCAACCTGAGACGAACACATTTCACATGACAGTTGGTGAGATGACCTTGACCCTGGATGATGTTGGCACTATTCTTGGCCTTCCCATTGTAAACCGTCGATCGACATACGGATGTGACAGATCATCATGGAGTTACATTACTTGTTTATGGCTTGGGGGTTCTTGAAGGTGCAAGATCTGAAGAGGTTTCTTCTGGCTGGTGGCAATTGATCGAGCTTGAATGGTTCTTGGTCGGTTATTTGGTGTCACGATTCCAGACCAGGAGGCTATACTGTGTACTGCAAGGGCTTATTTGTTGTTCCTGTTGGGATGTACACTCTTCAGTGACAAGAGTGGTGGCAGGGTTCCCGTTGTTTACCTCGGCTTGTTGATGGATTTGGGATCCATACATACTTATGCTTGGGGTGCTGCTGCACTAGCATTTTTATATAGACAGTTGGGGTTTGCTAGCATGCAGGGTTAGGCAGATGGGTGGTTATATGACTCTTTTGGAGGCGTGGATTTATGAGCACTTCCGAGCATTCCGACCTCATCAGAACATGGGCTACAATGAAGACATGCCACACGTGTACCATTGGGCATGTAGGAGAGAGGCGGGTTCCTCCATTGACCATTTGAAATCTTTTCGAGCCCAGCTTGACAGCTTAGTAGCTACTGATGTAAGTTTACTCATCCAGCGATAATTTGAACACTTCCATTTATCTTACCCTTTATGTACTTTAATGCAAAAACACTTTACGTTTACAGGTTATTTGGGATCCATACCACAGCTGCAGAGACCGTCATCCATGTAACCCGGTTACGTTCTACCATGGATGCTTAAAGTGCTTAGACGTTGTCGAACCCTATCATCCAGATAGAGTTTTGAGGCAGTTTGGCAGGGTTCAAACCATCCCAGATGCACCGCTAGCTCCTACTCGTGGTGCGCGAGGCAACATATCTGCCGCGATATCTGATGATGTCTGAATACTTGGATAGGATCTGGGAGGCTTGGGATAACCACGTGTTATCTGAGCAACGGAGGAGCACACCAGTTCGTCAGCCTTGGCAATGTGTACCGGCTTACATGGATTGGTATAAGAATATCACGCACCTATATGTGGAGTGCACTGATGAACCGCGTGTCCATGACCAGCAGGATTTTAGTGAACATGTGGATGTAATACATTATCCTCTCTTATGCATATGTAACTTACTTTTTTTTTCCTCATATGTTTCCTAAAATGTGATACTCTTTTCAAATGCAGCGTATTGCACATGCACTGCAGATTTCACATCCTATTATTGACGCTGGTTATCAGGAGGGGATTCGCCATCCCTATCGACTTTACCAGGCTATCGAGAGTATGACACATGTTCTTGAAGGTCAGCACATTGACGAAGCTGGACCTAGTTCTGGTGGAGGTCGCTTTCCATCTTCAACATTGACATACAGTCGTAGGCCTAGGCGTAGGCATACATCTGATTCGTGACATGTTCTCGTTACATGTTATTTTGTTAGTTGATGGTAGCATTGTTGTAAGATGACATTGTTGTAATGGCCGTGTTTTTTGGTGTTTTTGTAAGATGACATTTTTTTTTTTGTGTTTTTCTTATTTGAATGGAATGGGGACAATGGTATTGTAATGACATTGTAATGACATTTTATTTTTAGAATGGAATGGTAACAATGGTCGTTGATTTTGTAAATGATACTTTCTTATTACAATGGTCGATAACATTCAATCCACATTGCAAAACATAACAAAGCAACATCAATAACACATCCATTAATTTCTTCCATAATTCTAACATTGTCAAATGCATACATGTGTCATGCGACATCAACAACATCAAAAGTCTCTCGCGTAGCTACATTATCATGAATAATGTCCTTGAAATGTTGAATGCGACGCACATATGCATCATCCGATCCACAGTAAAGGGTGACGGTATTTCCTCCAATTAGTGGCAATAGGAGGAACTGGATGGCCTGGCTGCAACAAAACCTGCACCAAATATCAATTGACTTAGTGGTCATACCTCATAACTTCTTGTACATGCACAAACCGAATTGGTAAGTTTCTGTTATACCTGGCCGAAATGATTTCCCTTGACAAAGCCAATGGCAATCTCCGTCTATCAAGTTGAGGTCTTGGCCTTTGTTCTAGGAGGTAAAAAGGTGAGACATTCTTTGTAAAGACAAGTGGTATAACACAAGATTGTAGCACGATGCAACAAGATGCCCCATGTCTGGCATAGTCATCCAATGTGAGTATCCAGGACTGTCTTCAAAGTATGACAATATGCTTGTCAATTCTTCAAACCTTTCATAGGACCCATAAAGTGTAATATATTCCTCTTTGTGTGTGTGCAGCTCACCCAATAGGTCACGCCTAACCTCAGCCCAATCATCTTCTGTATGACCAATTGAAGCAGCTATAGCCCGGAAACCACAATTCCCATCTGCAGCTACATCCTTGACAAACTTAATGTATGGTTTTAACCCAACAGGGAAAGCATCAACATACGCACCGGGTTTCACTGTTCTAGTAATGTATGCCTTCCCTTTCGGGTTCACCTTCTCCTTTCCCTTAACAGGTCGCTTCTTCTTGGTTTGCAGAGTAGAAGCTAATGTAGTGATTTGAGTGTCCCTAGGTGAGAAGGAATCATGTCCAGATTGCACTAACTCAAATGCACACGGGTCACGACGGGTAGAAACATTGATCTTCTTATGATCCAGAGGGCGTGTTTTGGGCTTGACCTCGGGCTCAACAAGAAAAGCGCTTCCTGATATACAATCTCTTTCAACTTCTTCAAAAGCTCCAATCGCATGGTTCTATCACTTTCATTAAACTTGTTCACAAACAACTCTACTTCTGCATGACAAGTCACCTCGGTTTCCTCTTCTTTCTTGCATATGGAGATATGAAGTTGCCTCCACTGTGAGTGTATGGTAGCAAGTGGTATAGGACGATCTTGTCTGATGTAGTCTGCAATCTCATGAGCGCAAGGTAAACCATGAGTGTGGCGAAGGACGCATCCACAAGCTTCAACATCAATACCAATGGAATTGGCTCTCTTACTCTCGACAAGCAAATACTCTAAGGCAGAGATAGACACATTACCCCGTAGCTCCCTGAATTGAGAAGGTTTAAATTGATGTTGCACAACAGTTAGACTTTTCTCAAATGAAGCCTTGATATCAGTGTGTTGCAACTCAAGTAGACTGTGTATTTTCTCAAATGATGCCTGAAATGAGACTTGACATGAACCCAATTGTCTTTTAAGTTTTGCATGTGCACTCTCAGCCCTGTTCAATTCAATGAAAGTCAAGTTAAAATCAAGTACATGGCACTTATTAATAACATATTGAAGAAAAGTAATCTTACCGGTTCGTTGTAACATTGCCACAATGCATACACGTGTCTGTCCATGCCGCCACAAATTTGTCCTTGTAAGGAACCAACCAAGTATCCATGATGTATTTGACTGCATCAGGATAACTACTAAATTCCTTAAGTAATGATTGAAGACGCTCCTCGTATTGAATTTCAGAAGATGAATACACTACAGAGTTCCACTCATGGTTGAACTTCTCCCATTTTTGCTGTGTCTCAAACATTTTCTTGCATTTGGTCAACACATTCTTACTGATATGCCAACGACATAATAAATGTCTGGCACTCGGGAATATCTTCTGTATGGCATTCATCAAGGCTAGCTCTCTGTCAGTAACAATAACTGTTGGCACAACAAACCCATCCATGACATCACGCAATGTAGCTAACACCCACGAATAGTTATCGACCCTCTCATACTGTAAGTATGCAAAAGCTACAGAGAATGTCATTTCAGTTGATGTCACTCCCACAATTTCAAGAAGAGGAAGCCGATATCTGTTTGTTTTATATGTGCAATCCATAATTAATATACGTGGGAAAGACCGGAATAAGTCCAAACTGGTAGGATGTGCCCAAAACAAGTCTGTCACAGTCATCGTGGACTCTTCAGACCGATGGCGCTCAATGTAATTATACTTGGCCAATTCACCCAATAAGTATTGCATCTGTGATCTTCCAGCTCTCTGTACCACCCTGCTTCGATGGCGTACATTGTAAATGGTTTTAAGTGTGCTTACATTGAGGGCATCTCATTTGTTTCAAGGTTACTAGGATTTCTTTTGGCGAACCATGCTCTTTGACATATACATTAACAATAAATTCTCATCTTCTGATAACCTCCCCGCATATGAATGTCCCTCGAGGTGCTCATGGTGGATGATTATGCAATCCGCATACTGATCAATGTCCATTCATCATGTGTGGTAAACACATGAGCCCTCATATCAAAAGGACAACCACACTTCTTATCGTACCGATTACTATTGATGTATTGTTGCCATCGGGTTTTAACTTCTTTGTTGCTCTATATTGGCCACTCCTCTCACAAACAAGATACATCACGGGTCTTTTTTCCCTCCACCATAGTCTGATGTTTTGATTATAATAACCAAACCATTTCTCTTTCCAACTTCACGTACCCAGTTGAGCAATTCATCCTTACTTTTGAATATCTACAACGTTAAATAAATATTATCAAACATTCACATTTGGTGAGCAATTCGAAACATAATCGTTATAATTTCGTAGACTGAACCTGTTCAGTTGTGAATTGAGTGGTGTAATCTAACAAATCCGCGCAAACCTGACTTCCTTGAGTTGACACATATTCCTGCATGTTTTGTATAACATTACAAATTTTTAATGGCATTATAATGATTAATTTCCAATTTGAAACTGTAAATTTGGTATGTAGTTTGCAAATTTGGAATATAAAATAGGAAAAAAAAATTTTTACTTCATTCGGAAGTAGTTGTCCGAAAGAAATAAAAAATTTCGGAAGTTGATTGTTGTATAAATTAACTTTTTTCGGACATCAACTTCCGAATTTAAATGATTTTTTCGGACAACAACTTCCGAAACTTTTTATTTCTTTCGGACATCAACTTCCGAATATACATACTTATTTCGGTAGTATACTTCCGAACAAAATAACATATTTCGGCTCTGGTTATCCGAACGACGCCGGGAAAAGAAAAAAAATTTTGAACTCACATTTCCTTCGCTCTGCTTCACATGAACACTAATTTGCTGATTTTCAGAAGGCAAATCCTCCATCACAGTGATGTTTTCCCTACGAATGACGAAGGTTGATGAACTTGCCAATGCCAAAGCCTACGAATGACGATGGTTCCACTTCTACCTCAGTGAACATCATATACAGAAACCAATGGTGTCACTAGCTACACAACAAATAGAAGCTATGAATGATTACACACTCCCTGGAAGAAGCTATGAATGAGCATCCACAAGCTCACACACGATGCAATAGTTGTGAGGAAGCAGAGGCTTGTGTGTGTATTGAGAGGATGTCTGTTTATTTGAATTGTGTGAGATGTCTATAATGGTAATTTCATTTAGGGATCAAATTGTAATAAAAATAAAATTCATTAAGTGTGTGCAAAGAGTGGAATTAGTGTGTGTAAATAGAGCCTCCCGGGAAATTAGTATGAAACAGAGGATGACTCGTATCTTTATAAGAATGGGTCTCAAATTATTACACTTCTGTTTTTATGTTTTTGGTATTCTTTTCAATGTTTTAGCATCTCATTATCGCTAAGACCAGGACAAAGATGAAAAAAATACAGTTCCACAAATATGTGAACCTTTGACTTTCAATTGACAATTAAATAAATTTAAGTTAATTTGTAATTTTGTTTTCCCAATAATCCATCATTAACGCTGACAAAAATTAACGCTTGTGTCACATATGAAATTTTTTTATAGCACAATTAAAAGACAATATAGTTTGGGACTTGTGTCACTTTGGTCCATGACTTTTCAATTGTGACACATTTGACCCTGAATTTTGAATCTTGTTCCAAATAAGGACAATTGAAAATATTATTAGATTTTTCAAGGGTAAAATCGTCGATTTGATAAAATATAAACTAATTTGATAAAAATAAATGTCAAAAAAATATTTTTAATTTTTTTCAAATTATTTTTATTCACCAATGATAAAATTATGTAAAATTAATAAAAATTACATGATTAATTTTTTAAAATTAATTTTACATGATCATCATCCAAACACATAATAAAAATTAATTTGGTAAAAAAAAATTTCTAAAAGATTTATCAATTTTACATAATTTTATTTTTAGTAGGTTGAAATAATTTTTAAAAATTCAAAAATATTTGTTTGACATTTATTTTTGTCAAATTAGTTTATATTTTATCAAATTGACAATTTTACCTTTGAAAAATCTAATTATATATTCAATTGTCCTTATTTGGAACAAGATTTAAAATTTAGGGTCAAATGTGTCACAATTGAAAAGTCAGGGACCAAATTGACACAAGCTCCAAACTATAGGAACTATTTGTGTAATTTGCCCATAAAAATATGGTAAGTTTAGTTAACCAAACAACTAGTATGTGTAGCAACCAATGTTGTGTGGCTTATTAAACTCATTTTGATGAACTTTAAGAGTATATTAACTAGAACATATCTGTAAATAATCAAATTGATCAAATATCGATAATACTCATCTCAAATCACATATCGGTAAAATCAAATCACATTTGTATTTAGTTCTTACTTTAAATTACACTTACAATTTATTTTTTTTGATACAAATGTGATTTGATAAAGTGCTACCAATATCCGACAAATTTGATTTTTCACAAATATGTTTTACTCGATATTTTAAAATGTGAGCAGTTTGAATTATCGAAATGAGTCCCAAAATAAACTTAAAAGGCCATACAACCGTGATTATTGCACACAATGACTAAATTTAAGAATAATGAAAAATAAAAACAATAAATTATTAACATATTACAACTTTTAATTTTTAAGTGGTTTTCATTTGTTTTACAGGTAAATAAATCAAACCCTAAAATTTTTTGGTTCTATTTTTAATTATTCAATTATTGAACAAGAATTACAATTTTATGAAATTAAAACATTAGAATTTGATTAATAGTTAATTTGTATCATTGGTCTTGTTCTTTATATAGTTTTATTCCTATGCTCGTCATTACTATTTTTCTTTATTTGTGCTAAATTGAAATAAAGTTATTAAAGAGAATTCTATTATTTGCTAACGTTATTGTGCTTTAAGACACATGCTTGGCTAGATATTAATCTCAGATAAATTATCTTGTATAAAAAAATTGTAATTTATTTGGGATTTAATTAATGGGTGCCCTAAGGACAGTAGTTAACAATGTTTAAATTGATTGTACATTATATGTTGTACCTCATACATTATGTATAAGTATTTTAAACTTCTTATCAAGTGCCCTAAGGGCACTCATTAATAAAATGGTGAAACACCCAAATAGTGATCTTAAGAACTGTTTGGTCCTCTATTTTTATTTTATTTTTTATATGGACCCAAAGGTCTCATTCTAATGTGAATTACATAAAAGGCCAAACATAAACGCATGTGTTATGTATTGAGTGACAAATATAGATTTTCTTATAACGTTGAAATTACTAAACGTAGCACTTCAAAAAAACTCTTTAGTGTATTTTTTCTAAACATAACACTCGAATATATATAACACTCAAAAAATGTAACACTCCAATGTAACACACTAAAAAACTCCTTAGTATACTTTTCTCAAATGTAACAATGTAACATTCTTAAAAAACTTCTTTGGTATATTTTTCCAAATATAACACTCTAATGTAACATATTAAAAAACTCATTAGTATACTTTTCTCAAACATAATAACGTAACATTCCCAAAAAAAATTCATTTGTGTATTTTTTTCAAACGTAACACTTTAGCGGCTTTTATGGATATTATGAATTGTTCAAACCTTATCTCGATGAATTTGTTATTGTTTTCATTCATGGCATTCTCATATACTCTAAAACACTAGAAGACCATGAACAACATTTACGATCACTGCTGTAGACACTAAGCGATTACAAACTTTATGCCATGTTGAAGAAATGCGAATTTTGGATCACTAGTGTACACTTTCTCGGTCACATCATTGACAAAGATGGTATCTCCATTGACCAGCAAAAGATTGCAACAATCGTAGATTGGTCACAACCTAATAATGTATTTGAAGTTCGGAGCTTCTTGGGATTGGTAGGATATTACCTCGAAGATTGCGTCACCATTGATTCAGTTAATGTAGAAAAATACACCATTTGAGTGGATCAACAAGCGAGAATGTTGCTTCCTGGAGTTGAAGACTAGACTTGTGACAACTCCTAGAGTAATAACCATTTTTATATAAATAAATAAAAACTCCAATGCATGTTTTAAATATATAAATATTCAGGTACCTGTGTATTTTACTTCAATTCCACTTGCATTGTTAATCTATTAATTTTGGAAAATGGCCTTTAGTAACCTTAGTTGTTAGCCGGTTGCGAAATCTAACCTCTGGATACTAAGGTCGGGTAGTGACAAATACAATCATAATTTGATATAAATTTTGGAGCGAAATGTGTATAGATAGGAAATGTAGGTGATTTTCCTCTTTTGCAATCATTTCGTAATCATATGCTTGCCACATTACTAATTAATGTTAAAAACTTATATAGTGAAATAACAAAAGGGAAACATTGACAATTGACCAAAAGTACAAGGCCTTGACTATCATGAATTCATATATAGGGGCCAAAATGAGATTTGATGCAAAGTAGGGGTGAGCAACAGATATTCCGATCCGACCAAACCGATTCGCTGCATTTTGGATTGATGCATGATGACGAGCGTACAGCTGCGAATTAATTTTTTCCAATCCATTAATTTTGAACGGTTGGCGGATTTGAGATTCCTTTGACCGCAACCGAACCGCCAAATAGCAAGCACCCCTAGTAATTTGTAAGGTTTTGTGTTTTCAATTTGTTTAGATATTCTGTTTGTATTTTCAATTGAAAAAGAGTTTAGATATTTTGTTGTGTTTTCAATTTGGAAATCTTTTTATCAAATGGCAAGGGTTGATATTTGATATTTTTTTTGTAGAAAATATAGGGCTTAATTTTGTCATTTAAAAAAAAATCAAATTAAATAAATTTTGAATAAAAAAATGTAATGAAATAGTTTTGATAATGCAAGATTTTCTTCTATGTATTTATTATTAGTATTTGACAATTTACTTGATAATCTTTTGGTTATGTTGAGTTGGATTATTATCTCAAAAAAAAAAATGTTGACAAATTATTGTATTATGTTCAAAATTTGTAAACGTGTAAACTGCCAAACCGATTCGCATCCATCCGCCAATCCACTCAATCCACATCCATCAATATAGCGATCCCGGGTTTACCCCTTGTTGTATAGTGATCCGGACATGTGTCCGTGGATGTTGGTAGTGGATTGTTGTCCTGTTTACGTCCTTTCATATATTGTATTTGAGTTATAGGATGTGTTGGGCAGGTTTGTTTCAGGTTGGTTGTGTTTGGGAGCCAAGGGTTCTTGCAAATTTTGTCCTTCGCTCGAGCGAAGAGTTGGTCGCCGGCGAGAGTTGAGTTTTGTGTCGGTGGGTCGAGCGAGTGGCTTCGCTGCGGCGGCTGCGTCTGTCTTACTGAACACCATGATTTCGCTCGGCGAGCTGTTCTTCGCTTCAGCGATCTGGTTGATCTTCGCCGGCGGCGGTTCGTCGCTTCGGCGTCGTCTAGTTGCGAACTGAAGGGTCGAGCTCTTCGGCGAGCTTTTCTTCGCCGGCGAGCTTCTAGGATGTTGGCTCGGCGAGACCTTCTTGGCTCGAGCTACGGTTTTAGCGACCAAGTCTTCGCTTCGCGAGCTGTTTATATCCGAATTTTAAGTTAGATTTTTTATAAACTTTTGATCCAATCCTCCAGATCTGAGAGCTTCTCTCTCTAACTTTATATTCTCTCTAAGGTTTGATCTATCTAGGATCATTTCCTTCCCATCTTGCTTTGTTAAAAAGGTAGAGGTTGACGAAGGCTTCGATTTAATCTGAAAAAGTCGGTGTTTGGAGCATTTTGATCTTTGGGTCTTCATCTCCTTTTGGGCTTAAACTTTGAGGTAGGGATATCCTACTCCTCTTTATGGATTCTGTCTTTGAATTTTGACATTTTGATATGTTGGGGATAGTTGTGTAATTTTGGGAAAGTTTGGGGCTTTTGTGCAATTTTATAAAAGTTTGGGGATTTGTTTTAAATAAACCTATATGTACGGTTGGTACATAGAAATGAGATTAATGTGGAATCATTGATGAAAATGGAACCTTAGGGGTTGAATGTTAATTATGGAAAATGCTATAATTATATTGTTTGATTAATTGGGATAATTAATTGTGGAATTGAGATGTTGATTATATATCCATTGTGCATTTATTTTCTGTATAGAAATAACTGCTTTGGGCTATCGGTGGAGGATAGTCGTGTTTGTTGTAGACAATGCATGATGATTAGGTAGACTGAAACTAATCTGCGGAAAGTGTCATGGAACTTGATGATTTGTAGAATACATTAATTGTATTGATTAATTGTATATAGAACCAATGTGTTTATATGCAGTATATGTAGAGGAGGAGATGGGGGATGTACTCCGCGGTTTAGGGGAAGATGGGGGATGTACCTCTAAACCGGATAGTGTTGGGAGAAGATAGGGGATGAACTCCGGAGGCACAGATCATATGCTTGTCTTGAAAAATATAGATCTGACCCATGTGCTTGTCTTGGAAATGTGAAGTAGCTTATATGCTTATCAGTGGTTGTATAGATATAACTAATATGTTTATCTATGTTGAAATGGAAAGGAAGGAAATATAGACTTGAATGTCTTGGAATTGTAGTAAATTGTAAAAGAATGTGAAAGTGTTGACCAATGTATCAACTGTTAATCTTTTAGGCATTATTCATAATTGGTTTAGTATATTTCTACTGGGCTGTGGCTCACCCTATATGGGAACATCATTTTCAGGTACAGGCAGCATGCCACCTCCAAGGACTTAGCTTGGGAGGCTAGTGGCGGATGGACTTTTTGACTTCTATTTACTTTTGATGTGTTGCATGTAACTTCAAGCCAAGGGCTTTATGTGTATTGAGCTAGAGCTCTCTTGATTGTAACCAAGTGTTAACTTGGAAAGTTGTAAGCCTTTAAGGCACCCGCTTTTATTGTTTACATGTAATACTTTTTATGCAAACGATTCGATTAAATAGAAGAAGGTGGACTTTTATTATGTTGATGCATGTTCGATTGATGGGTTTATTGTCATTATTTTGAGGGCGTTACAATCAATTCGGCGGATGGATGTAGATTGATTTTTTCTAATCCGCCTATCTGGCAAACAGATTGCGGATTAAAGGTTCCCTAGCCGCAACCGAACCGCAAACACCTCCAATGCAAAGTGTAAGGTGCAAAGTGTAATATATACAAGGTCAAGAGTCAAAGTGAGACTGAGAGTAAAGTGCAAGAGTGTTAAGTGTAATTTGTCCTTTTTTTAAATAAAGGAACCAGTATTCCAATAAAATGATCAATTAAGTTTGCTAACAAGTTTCCTAATGAATTACGTGATAAAACACCATTACAAAGGTTTCTAGGCAGCCTCAATTATATTTCTAAATTCTACAAAGATACTCAAATTCTTTATACCCAATTATGGAAAAATCCAACTCCATGGACACAAGAGTATCTTCCAAGCAAGTATCGGTATAATTTTGTTTAAGAGCAATAACTTGTAATTGTAAATCGTGTATATCAATTTTGAGGTTGCGAAATTCATTTTGTAATTCTTCGATTGATGGTATATTGAGAGGAGTTCAGCCTTTATTTACCCTGTCTAGAACATCTTTGAAATCATATGTATCATATTTCATTTCTTGAGTCCTGTTTGATGATGTTTGGAATTCAAATATTTAAACTTGTTTTTATCTCGGGATCATCAATGTTATCGATTAATTCAAGTATCATTTTCTCATTTGCTGTTAATACATTAATAATGAGACTATTCATTTCTAATATGGCCTTATAATAATCATTAGAGGCGTGACAAGGGTAGTCTCTATCTTCAGGAGTTGCTTCCATATCATTTTCGTCATCAAAAGATGAGGAATATCATTATCAATTTCATTCAATTGGAAATTGTGGAGAAGTGGTTTGGAGATACTCTTCAGATCCTGGGGGACGCTCGTGATCCTTAGTTAGTCACCTGAAAATGAATGAACACTTAAACTCTCTAGATTACTTGTGTCTTAAGTTAAGCATACTAATTATCACATACCTCTTTCTGGCGGATGTTCTTCTATTTATATATTTTCTTTCTTGGGCCTCTGACTATTTACTCAACTATTCAACTCCCAATATTGAAATCATCATAAGGGTTATTATTAGCAGAATAAACAAAATCAGAATTTGGCATATCAAGTTCTTTGTCGAGTAAAAGAATTGATTCTAATTGATTTTTCAATTCAACAAAGATGTCTAATTGTTGGATTTTCTTTTTAGTGAGACATTTGTTTGCATAATGTCTAATTTTTCCACATTTTCAACATGTAGCATTCTTTTTAGAGGTATTGGTTTTGGATTTAGTAAAATTTAGAGATTTTGAGTTGCTAAATCATTTCATCTTGTAGTAAGGTTTCTTTTTATAATTTTGGAATTTGGTAGTAGAATATTTTTTCTTGGAGTACTTTTTGGTTGACCTTTTATAAGGTGTTTTCCTTGAAGAGGTTCCTGTGAGATGAGCTAAACTAGAATTGTAACCTAATTGGTAGCAAAACTGTCCTAATTTCGTGTGACCCGTTTTGTGTTCTTTCTTTAATTGGTTTTTTAGTTTAATATCATTGCAAAGAGATAATCCTTCAACACAAATTTCAGATATTAACTCTCCAAAAGTATATTGGTTGTTAGGGATTTTTCCATTATGTTTGGCTCTAATTTGAGTTTTTACCTTTTTAGCAAATAAAGTTGGAAGTTCAGCAATGAATCTTTCTTTTCAAAAGTCTTGATTAGCGTCATGCCTTTGATAGAGTTTTGAGTGAAAAATATCTTTGTACTATTGAAAATGGGTTAGCATTGGACAACGTAAATTGATAAATAATTCTTTGGACCGTTCTAAAATGATTTGTGTATTTCTTATAAAATGTTGAATGATAGTCGTAACCAAGTTGGTGACAACATCACTGGTACGCTATCTAGTGGCTGGATCTAATATGGGATTATCATTTTGATCTCGCTTAACAGCAATAAGAATGGCTTGTCTTTGTTTTAAATTAAGGTAGTTATCCACCATCCTTTTAATTGTCTTGTAAAACTTGAAATAAGCATGCGGGCAACAGTGAAATCATTGTTATTGGTTAGATGTTTTGCAAGGGCAGCATTAGCTACCATGACCATATGTTGGCGAAGGTTGAGAATTTGATAGTCAGATTTTCCATCGATATTTTATTCACGAAGATCACTTCCAAAATAAGCAAAATGGGTGTCAAAATGTCTTTCTTCTAGTTGAAGATTTATGGATCTAGGACAAGGATAATAATTAATTGTGGGTGGTTGACCAGTAATCATGGATGTTTCATTGACTTGTGTAAGAGGATTTGATATAAATTGTTCATACAAATTTTGTAACAAAGTATCCTCTTGTAAAACATTGATACTCCCACTTCGCTCTACTTTTTCTTTGTCTTCTTGGGTAGGAGTAGGGGAAGTGTCAACTGTAAGGTAGACGATTATTTCATTATCATTGATCATTTTTGAAAGAGTTTCTTTGCATTTACTTGATTCTGCTAAAAATTCTTCAAATGGGTTTGTCATTGAATAAGTAGGATATGGTAAATTTTGGATTAAAGGTGGTTGATGAATTTGATATGGGGGAATTGAAAGCAGTCAATTCTATCTTCTATGCAAGTAGTTTGTTCACCAATGGTTTGTAAATGCATATTTGCATAATTTAATTGCTCATAAACTTGTCCTATTTCAAAATAGTAGAATGAGTATTTTTGGAGGTTTTTAAACCTTTCGGAGAAGGTCGGGCATATGGTCAAGCATAGAACATATGGCCTGCACCTCTTAAGGTACAACTTTTTCCTGGTGGAAGGACAAACTCAACTGTTTCTCCATTAAGGATTGGCTAGAGAAGTTGGAATTTGTACATTATGATGCAGGCAATAGTTAGTAAAATACCATTGGAAAAAGGGAAGATGGGTTTGTAATGTGGCAAGAGTGAGGGCGTATTTAGAGTGAATGATTTGTTGTTGTACTGTAGTGTGAGATTTTTTAAAATAAATATGATTTTTTAAATTGTAAGTAGCATTGTATTCTTGTGAAAGTAATTCGCGATTGATTTGGGAATTATTAGTGATGACATTGATAGATAGAATCGATGTCAAAATCAAGTTCTTAGTTAAATCGACTAAAATCCTGGTAATTGGTGTGTGGGATTTAATTTGGTTGCGGCATTGTAGAAAACAATGTTGTATCTGTAAGATGTCTATTAGGTAAATCAAGGGATCGTCTGGATAATTGGGTTAGTGTTTGGATGGGGGTGTGGAATCTAGTAGAAGTAGTGGATTGAAGAGATTAAGGTTGAGAACATACAAATCGGGATCTTTGGAATTGTAAAACAACGTATCCATTTAGATTTTGTATGATTGTTTCAAGATTGGTTTGAGGTTGTGTGATTGTGGCAGGTACAACATAAGGGACAATCCAAGTATCATCATCATTAGTATCAGATTGTAAAACTTCTTCCTAGGTGATGACTTTTGGAACCATAATTTTGGTATGTTCTTGGTGAGATTGGAAAAGTATGTAGATACTTTAGGATTAGGTGAAATATATTTAAATCCAGGACAAGAAGTTGTCATAGCTTTGAGATAAATACAATAAGAAACCATAATATTGAAAGAAAGAGAATCCATTTTGTATCTCTTTGTTTGGATATTTAAAGTGAGGGCTTTAAGGATAGTTGGATCTATTAAGGATACTTCAAAATTAGGGAAACATTCAAAATAAATTGGTCCATGAGCTAAACTGGATTTAATAACCCCTAACAAAGAACATAATCATGGTGTCACATATCACGGAGTGTGCATAAAACAAAATTATTTAAATGTGTTCAAGTCATGGGTTTGATTCCACTTGGACTAGGCCATGGTGCAAAAAATTGATTTTTTTTTGAAATTTGATAACAGTGACTCGGTCTAATAATTGGAAATTTTGATTGTCTTGAATAACAAGGAGAATTTGTTCTACCGTTTTTATTTTATATGTTTGTTTAAGTTCAAATTTCTTATCATATAAACAATCTATATCTTTTGTAGGCATCTTCCAATTTTTTAATCTTTTTTCAATCAGTTCTATCTCTAAATCACTTTGAGTAATAATGATTGGTTTCTTAGAGGAACTTTCATCAACTATTAAATTAGAGAATGACTTGAATATTCTAGCCATAGCAACAATTAATTGTAACTGTCAACAAGTGGTTCAGCCTAAGCTCTAGTGGTCACTAACGGCCTCCTACCTAAAGACCTAATGGCTTACTGACTTCTGCGACTTGGGTGTCACCTAGGTTAATTGAAGACAATAGAAAAAATTCAAATCAAATCTAAAACAGTAATGGCTCTGATACCAAAGGAATCTCAGGTTATATAATATCCGTAACGAGATTATTTAGAATTAGACTTTGTAACAATTTGTGTTGTTAATTTATACTGTATTGTTCTTGTTTTAATTTTAGTTTAATATTAGCAATTCTTTGACGATAGTTGATTATAGATTGTCCTAATGCAATTTCTAAGAGAGAATTTAATCTTGCAAATCATTTTCAAAATCAGAGATATATTGTAAACTATCATTAATTTGAATTCTAATTTTAGAAATTAAAAGCATATTTTAAAAACAAATCATCTTGAAACATCATATATTATAATACGAGGAATACTTACAATGGATTACAAACTTCGAAGCACACTAGGCAAAACAAATATTGCCCTTCTTGAAGTAGGTTACAACCAATAGACTCACTATGACCACACCCACACTGATCACACTCACACTTGCTCACAATTGTCCTTGCACTCTTGTACTAATAAGATACTGTGGAGGGTAAAAATATTGACACAGAGCCCAAAGAAATGGATGTATGGCCCAGAGCATTTAACCCAACCAAAGCAGCTCCAAAGTAAAGGCTAGGCCCAAACCCTTGTCAAGTCTATCCAAAGAATAGACAAGGTCATGGAACCAAAGGTCAGAATAAGATCATCTTTTATAGAAGGAAATCTGTAGTACAAAGGAGAGCCCTTGGATCCATTTCTAACCTATGATGGTGATCAAAATTGACAGAGATAGGGATGTAGGATCAGTATATCCTAACAACATGATCATCTGATGAGCAAGATCCAACGGTCGAAGATGGGAATAAGTATCCGAACTAATCCAAGCTATCCAAAATGAAACAAATCTGACGGTGACAAATCGAGATAGCTTGACCACTTGCTCAACCAAGGTCTAGGGGCATAAAGTACTGTTGGATCAAGACGGTCATTCAACGGCCCAAATACAAGGTGTTGACACTATAAAAGAAAGGACCAGGAATAACAAAAGGGAAGAAAGAAAAAAAAAACAATATAACTAGTCTTTCTTTTCAATATCATATGTCTAAACACTATTCTGACTTGACTATCAGAGGGTCCTCCCAACCAAATCTGGTCGGGAGTGATCACTGACGACTTGGTGTCTTTTTGCAAAGCATAGGAAGGAGCAGCTTATCTCGCTTTCCCTATGAGAAAATTCCGTCCTTCCACAATTGGCATCGTCTATGGGAAACTCGATAAAATATGAGTGTCCATCCTACTCTAGAAGAGATACCAGGTGACCCCCAAAATTTGCCAATCGGAAATATGGCTAGTGAAAATTTTGGCCATGATTCCGAGGGTGTACCAGACAACTCGACTAGAATGGCTTCCCCTTCGGATGACGATTGGTGATTTAATAGTAGTGGGTGGCAAAGTGGCTTTGTTACCTATTCCATTAGGAATCGCAGATTTTTTGGTCCATCACATTCATGCATTTATGATTCATGTGATGGTATTGATACTCCTGAAAGGTGTTCTATTTGCTCGTAGCTCCCATTTGATACCGGATAAAACAAATCTTGGTTTTCGTTTTCCTTATGATGGACATGGAAGAGGGGGAACATGTTAGGTATCGGCTTGGGATCATGTCTTCTTAGGACTATTCTGGATGTACAATGCAATTTCGGTAGTAATATTCCATTTCAGTTGGAAAATGCAGTGCTATGCATGGTTCTTTAATAACTTCTAGTTTGATTAGGGAAACCACAGAAAATGAATCTGCTAACGAAGGTTACAGATTCGTTCAAGAGGAAGAAACTTATAATATCATAGCTGCTCATGGTTATTTTGGCCGATTGATCTTCAAATATGTTAGTTTCAACAACTCTGGTTCTTTACATTGCTTCCTAGCTACTTGGCTTGTAGCAGGTATTTGGTTTACTGCTTTAGGTATCAGCATTGTGGCTTTTCAAGAGCATAGGAAAGAGCAGCTTATTTCACTTTCCCTATGGAGAAATTTTGGTCCTTCCACAATTGGTGCCATCTATGGGCAAATCGAGAAAAGATGAGTGTCCATCTTACACTAGAAGAGATACCAAGTGAACCCCAAAATTTGCCGATCAGAAATATGGCTAGTGAAAATTTTAGCCACGATTCCGAGCGTGTACCGGACAACTCGACTACAATGGCTCCCTCGCTGGATAACGAAAATCAACAGGCTCGGCTCATAGAACGGCTGGTGGCACAAGTTGAAGCCCTTAAGGAAGAACTATGCTTAGCCCAAGGAAGGCCTAACGCATGAGCAAGGGCTACCATGACCATAGATGAACCAATCTTCATCGGACCACAAGCCAAACAGTTAGCAGCAATCCCGATCGGGGCCAATCCAAAACCCGTCCAACGAAAACTTTTCACAGAAGATTTAGCCTCTCCATTTTCTCAAGCAATAGATAATGCAGACCCATCGAAGAGGTTCACCCCGCCAAAATTCAACTTGTACAATGGAAAAGGAGATCTAACCAGCCACATCCAACATTATACTCAGGCCATGACATTATGGAGCAATAATGGCCCAATCATGTACTGAATGTTCTCCTCAAGTTAGGGAGAGATGGCGTTGCAATGGTACTATAAGTTGGAGGCCTAATCCATTAGCGATTTGGCACAATTGTAGCAAGCGTTCATCTTACACTTTATCATTAACAGCCAGCCACCAAAGGAAGTGGATGTACTTTTCACAATGAAAAACAACGACACGGAGAGGCTACGAGAATATTATGGCAGATATTGGACGGCGTATAACGAGATCGATAATTGCATTGAGCAACTAGCAGTTACTTCATTCAAGTTAGGATTATAGCCCGAGAGTAAGCTCCGACAATCCTTAACAAAGAAACCACCCACCGATGTAAGGAGTTTGATGAGACGAGTAAAGCAGTACTGCAAAATCGAAGATGAAATACGAGGCACTGAAGAACCAAAGCCTACTCAGCTGTCAGCAAAGGTTCTAAGAAAAGAGGAGAATAAGTCTTCTGATGGAAAAAGAAAGGAGTCAAATGCAATCGCCAATCAGTTGAAAGTTAGAAAAGACACCTTCCAAGCAATCATCACTACTTTCACCGAGCTGATATATCGTCTAATGGCAAAAATCCAAAATGAACCCTACTTTTCTTGGCCACCTAGGATGATCGATGATTCGTCCCTTTGAAATCAAAGACTACGTTGTTCCTACCACAAAGAGTATGGACACCTCACAAAAGATTGCAAGGCGTTAAAGCAATTTTTGGAAGAATTAGTGCAAAGTGGGTACCTACGATCCTATATTGACTCATCCACAAATCGGTAGGAGAAAAGTAGGGACAAAAGTAGGAAAATACAACCAACGGCAACCATCAACATGATATACTCCGTTCCTATGAAAAGGCGTATGAGTCAAAAAGCGATGTTTACACCTCGCAAGGAGATAATGGCCCTATCAGGGGTATCAACAAAAAGAATGCGTTCATTAATGAAGATCACTTTCTTCGATGAAGATCTAGTGTGGGTACATCATCATTACAATAATGCCCTGGCAGTGGCACTACAGATTGGGGAATTTACTGTTAAAAGGATACTAATAGATCAAGGGAGTTCGGCCGAAATCATGTACTACAAACTTTTCGAAAGGTTGGGATTGTACCCTCTAAAGCCTTGCTCAGAGTGGATTCGCCACTTTATAGCTTCAATTCAAGTCCAATCTTTCCCCTGGGAAGAATCTTTTTACCAGTCAAAGCCGGTAAAATGGTTCAACAAGTTGAATTCCAAGTCGTTAATGTATCGTTCCCATATAACGCCGTAATGGGCAAAACATGGCTTCTCCAAATGGGAGCCATCTCGTCCACCTACCACCAAGTTCTACACTTCCCAAAAGTGAACAGCATCAAGACGATCCGAGGGGATCAGACGATGGCAAGACGATGTATGATAGTATTTTCCACAAGGCCCTGAGTACAGGAAGTTTGGGCATTCAGAACGGAAGAGGAAGCTAAACCCCAAGTTAGTGATAAGAGCGCCAAAGAACTTGAAAAGGTGCAAATCGATCTTGAAGATGAAAAAAGGTTCTTCCTCATAGGGAAAAATCTCACTTCTGAAGAAAAACGACAATTGGTGGATTTCCTACTCTGTCACAAGGATGTTTTCGCATGGACTCCATATGAAATGGAAGGTATCGACCCAAGGGTGACAAGCCACAATCTGAACATGAGTCTGAACTTATGACCAGTGATACAAAAAAGTAAAAGGTCAACACCACAACACGTGGAAGTTGTCAAGGAGGAGGTTGCTAAGCTACTCAAAACAAGTGCCATTCGTGAAGTTCAATATCCAGAATGGCAATCTAACACTGTTGTCGTTAAGAAAAAGAATGGCAAATGGAGGGTATGTGTGGATTTCACCAACCTAAATAAGGCATGTCCTAAAGACAACTTCCATCTACCAAAAATCAACCAGCTAGTAGATGCGACGTACGGACATGTACGGATGAGTTTCCTAGATGCGTACAGAGGATATCATCAGATAGTAATGCATCTAGATGATCAGGAGAAAACCTCTTTCATTACACCCATTGGGTTGTTCTGTTACAAGGTAATGCTTTTGGGTCTGAAAAATGCTGGGGCTATGTATCAACGGTTGGTCACGAAAATGTTCAGCAAAGAGATTGGTCAAAATCTTGAAATGTACATTGATGATATAGTGATCAAGTCAAAAAAAGGAAAGCATCATCCAGATGACCTTTGTGAAACATTTGAGGTGCTTCAGAGGTATAAGATGAAGCTCAATGAGGCAAAATGTGCCTTCAGGGTTGGGTCTGGAAAGTTCTTGGGTTAGATTGCCACTTACCGAGGCATAAAAGTCAACCCTAATCAGATTCAAGCACTGATCAATTTGACCCCTCCCTCATCCGTTAAAGGAATCTAGATGCTCACCGGGATGGTGGCAGCACTCAACAGATTCATAAGTCGATCATCTGATCATTGCCGATCATTTTTCCAGTTGACCAACAAGAAAGCTCGATTCGAATAGACCCCAGAATGCGACCTCACATTGCAAGAACTAAAAGCTTACTTGGCCAAACCACCCTTGCTAACCGGCCCTGGCGATGGAGAAAGATTGTATTTATACTTAGCAGTCTCCGATCATGCTGTAAGCTCGGCGCTTGTTAAGGAGTCTTCGGGTGGGCAAATACCAGTCTTCTACATGAGTAAAACACTACTTGATGCAGAAACTAGATATCTACCATTAGAAAAACTCCTTCTGGCACTAGTTGTTTCATCCCAAAAACTACGACACTATTTCTTAGCCCATCCTATCGTTGTTTATTCAGCGTTTCCACTTAAGCGAGTCCTGCACAAACCCAATTCATTAGGTCGCATTTTCAAATGGGCCCTAGAACTCAGGCAATATGATATTCAATTTAGATTGAGGAATTCAATTAAAGTGCAGGTTCTGGCCGATTTCTTAGTAGAATTTTCTTCAAAGAAGGATATCGAAGAAGGGGAAGCAGGGGCAATACCTTCTACCGAAACAGCATGGACGTTACATAGCGACGGGGCCTCAAACGCCAAGGGTTTAGGAACAAGATTCATGCTAGTCATGCTTAACAAATAGGCAATAGAATTCTCTGCTCAGTTAGGATTTTCGACTACCAATAATGAATGTGAATACGAAGCTCTCATCAATGATCTCAACACAGCAAAGATGTTAGAGGCTGATTCCATATGTGTTCAGTCTGACTTGCAAGTTGGTCGTCAAACAGATGAACAAGAAATACGCAGCCCCGGACGAACGAATGATGAAATATCTAGCAGTGGCCAAAGCCGCAGCCAAACAATTTTGTTCCTTCGAGATTCAGCAAATAGGGTGAGACTAGAATAGTCATGTCGATGCATTGGCTAGCTTGGCTACGGCAATTGAGTAGACATAAAGATGCATGGTCAAGGTCGAGACCATTTCCTCCTCTAGCATCACAAGGAAAAGTGTATGCCATATCGACCAAAATGAAAGCTGGATAACCCCTCTAGTCTGATATTTGTCTGACGAAGTACTACCCATTGACAAAAAAGTGGCCCATCTGATTCGGCTTCGGGCTATGCGTTTCTAGCTAAACAATTCAAAACAATTATTTATAAGGTCTTATTCCGATCCCTATCTCAAATGCATTCACCTCTACAAAGTAACAGATATTGGAAGAAATACAGGCAGGATCATGCAAGGCTCATGCAAGGGGCATATCGTTGGCACATCGGGCCCTCACCCAAGGGTATTGGTGGCCCCGTATGTAGCATGATGCGCAACAGTTCATACAGCAATGTTTGGCACGCCAAAAGTTTGTGTAGATCGTATGAAAATCGTCCAAAGAGCTTAATCCAGTTTTGAGTTCTTGGTCATTCGCACATTGGGGATTGGATCTCGTCAGACCACCACGCCACGTAGCAACTAATTATTTTACAAAGTGGATTAAGGCTGAACCAATGGCCAATATCTGAGACATTGATATCAGGCGATTTTTGTGGCGTAACATCATAACCAGATTCGAGATTCCAAGGGCACTTGTATATGATAACGACACTCAATTCAATTATCAAATGTACAAAGAATTATGTGATCGGTACAAAATCAAGGCCTATTACTCCACCCCAGCCTATCCTCAGAGTAATGGGCAAGCTGAAACTTCAAATAAACCATTTTGAATGGTATTAAGAAACGGTTTGAGGCATCTAAGGGGAGATGGGCCGAAGAGCTCCCAGTGGTCCTCTGGTCGTACTGGACAACGCCCCGACGTGCAACTAGCGAGACACTATTCTTCCTTGCATTCGGGGTGGAGGCTGTTGTCCTACTAGAAATTGACTTTCCAGCAGGGAGATCTTATTTAGTGGAAAGTGACATGACAATGGAATACTCTTGAAAAAACTTGATCTCGCTGAAGAAAAACGTGAGAAAACGTCACTATACTTGGCGAAGTACCAGCAGGAAATAACTCGAGCCTACAATAAGCGTGTAAAGCACCAAAGGTATTTGATCAGCGAACTAGTTCTGAAGAAGGTCCTCCCAAGCAAACGAAAGCCGCTGATGGAAAACTGGGGCCAAATTGGACCATATCAGATCACTGATTTGGCCGGAGAAGAGGCATATGAAGTCGCCAATCAACGGGGGAATGTGCTCCCAAGACCTTGGATGCAATGCATCTACAGAAATATTGAGAAGGCTCTTAAACCCACTCTTAAGCCAGGCGATTTTTCGCCGTGATGATGACTTCTTTGATGCTCAAAAAAAAAAAAGAAATAGAACGATTGAAGCGAAGCTATAAAAGAGATAATAATTAGAATAGACTCCCTTGTCTTTATAGCAGCCAAAGTCAAAGAAGTCAAGGTGCTTCATTTCGGCCGAAAGCAAAACTTAGAAAGAAATAATTTGCTAAAATTGTTTAATCTGCCTCTTCCTATTAAACCTTGTAGCTATGATGTAATAATGCTCGGCTATGAAGCATAATGACTAAACACAAGGTTGCATTATATACTTTTTGTTTTATTGAGCAGCCTACTTCGTTATATTCTCAATTTCGTAAAAATAAGGAATGAAAAACATTACAAGATCATGGAACTTAGTCCAACGATACTTAATAAATACATATTCTTTCTCTAACATATCCTCTATCCTATCCAATGGGCTTGTTCAGCTATTGCACCCTTATTCGGTGAAAGAGTTGTTCGGCCTTGATTTCAAACTCTATTTGCTTCAGAGCTATCTCCATCTCATCCATCCCCTTCAAGCCGACATATTCCCAGTATGCTGAGTCACTATCCTTGAAATCGATATATTCTTCAATGAGATTCTATGCTTCATACTGGGTCTGAACACGAGTGATAGAAATCTCATCCAAAGCTTCGCAAGTGGCCATGTTATTCTTATGCCAGTTAAGAACAAGAGGGAGTTGGTCCAAGAAGGTTTGACGTTTAGTCTTGGCAATTGGATTAAGGATGTAGCTTCGAGAGACTATGTCACAAGCCCATCAAAGGTTCTTGTGGGGGATGTCATCCTGAAGTACTTCAAAGCACAAGTGGGAAAAGGCAACAAGCAAAGTTTGAGCCTTATATTACTGGTAAGTAGTAGGGGGAATTGGGGCATGGTATGGGGGAAAGTGTTGGCCCTCAAAGAGGGTAAGTTTTAGTTCCTCAATCTAGTTAGGATTTTGAGGAAGTGGACGTGCAATTGGGTCCAGTCCGAAAGAATAAGGGAATTGAGGCCCATTCACACACTCTAGCCAGTCAAAAAAGCAAAGGTTTGCCTTCTTGGCCAAACACGAAGGGCTGAGTCCCAAAGACTCAATTGGATTAGGGGTCTTCCGCACTATTCTCATTGGCAGAGTAAAGGTGTACCACGCTGAAAGCAAGTTATCTTCCAGCCAACGAAGGCGATCAAACGGTACATAAGGATATACCACTGAGCTGCGAGAGGAATGAGGAACCAAAATGGGATCATCGAATTCCACAAGTCTATGGTGAATTCGTTCCCTTGTCTAAGGTTTGGACGGTTCTGGCCAAGTATTCCAACCAGTAGTAGAAGAGGCAGTGACAGCCTCATCCCAAGTAAAAACCTTTGAAAAAGATGAAGTGCCTTCAAGGTCCATATGAGCAAGTTGTCGTTCGAGGTCCATATGAGCAAATTGTTGTTTTTAGGGTTTGTACTCTGCAAAAGCCTCCATAACTAGTATAAATAGAGGAAAGTAAGTATGGTTAATTAATGCATGGGAATTCTTTCAACAGTGACTATCCACGTCCACCGCCTCTTCATATGCTTAATCAATGAAGAAATGGGATCGATTAGCTATAAAGAAAGCATTAGTCTCTTCATTTGCTCAGTTATTATAACGACAACTCAAAAGCAAATGAGAGAGTTCAATGTTCTACTTCATGAACGATTCTTGGAGACGGTTCTATTTCTAGAACAATTCATTACCATGCATGTCTTAGATCTTGGGTACTATGCCTCAAAAAAAAAAAAAAAAAAAAACACACATAATGCCTGGATCCAGTAATATCATCGAGTTTTGGTTATATTAGTGCAGGGTGGGAAGTGTTAGGTCAATAAGCGACAAACAGAGTTCTTCATTCGTCAAAAGCACTTCACAACGAGTACGGATACACAAACTACAAACAAAACTTACACTTGCAAAACAAAATAACATGGATTCCTCACCAAATCATCACTGACTATCTAATTCAAGCAGAATTAGGACTTCAGGATTCCAGAATGGAACTTAGGAATATAAATCAGATGATTCGACCACTCCTAACTTCTTCATCGTTGCTCTCCAACCCTCCCTAAAAAAGAAATTCTCTAATTTATTCATCTTTTCAAGGTAGGCAACGTTCGCCTCATTCCATTTGGCTTCAGTATTCGCTTTTAGCTTTATATCTCATTGGCTGAGAGAAGATGGCAACATCTAACTGTTCGGCTAAGCATGTGGCGTCAATGGGCAAAATGGAACTATGGACGATTATAGTAGCTACTTTGGCATTCTCCATGGCCTTATCCGCTTTCGTCAACTGCCGATCTTTTAGGGCAGGCATCAATGTGATCAGGGAAGCTATGATTGTTGGATCAAAAGCGGAGGCTGGAGATGACACGGTAGCAATTGCAAGAGGGTCAAAGCGGGCTCTTCTTTCATATTTTGGCAGATTGGTTGGTGGGACATTTACCTAATCTTTGGACAGAAAAAGGAGGAACAGAGTCAGTAAAAACCATAATAGAAAAGGGGGGCGAATCCTCTACCACAACGATCGACGAGCGTTGGGGTCGATCAGTGATGGAAAGATCAAAAGATATCTAAGAAGCAGAAGTTGCGACCGCAGCCCTTTTACGTTTTATGGCTGCTGTGATTTCCAAGAAGTTCTTCGGCGACATGGTGTCAGAAATTATGGCCTCTGAACTGAATGATTCTTCTTGGGATTCTTCTTCAGGAGAGACCTCCTCTATATTCTCCCACAAATGAGGAAGAATGTAAAAGTCAAAACTACCGTCGGCACCAAGATCTATGTCATCAGTAGCTATTACTGTTCGATAATAAAGAGTATACGAAAGCAGAACGTGGGCAACCTAACCTTGCCCTTGTTGTTCTGGTAGTCCTCTACGCGACCAAGCTCGTTATAGAAGAGAGAGGTTTACTTGATTCTCCCAGTCGCTGGGATGAGCAAAAACTCCAGGAGCTGTGACAGAAGTTACATAAATATTAATAAACCAGATATTTCGACAGACAACCTTAAAGGCAAACAAATAAAGACAACTTATAACCTGGACGGCTAGTGACCTTAGGGATAGGTCGGATCCGATCAACGTCAGGAAGAAATTCCCAATTTCCCTTTACTATTACAAACACATCATTCATGCCTTTACCAGAATCAGGAAGCATCTGAACAAGTTGTCGCTTCACCGATCTAGGTTTAAAGTAAAATTTTGTTCTTTTTTTGGTGGTCGGAACAAAATTATAACAGTACCTAATTTGATATAGACCTAGGCTAATTCCAAGGATGTTATTCAAAGCTACTACCCCTATCACTATCCTAAAGCAATTAAGCGAAAGTTGGGAGGGAGGTACCCCATAAAAATGAAGCACCTCTCTTAGGAGAGGATGAAGAGTGAATCTAATTCTCCCCTTAACTATTTTTATCAAATGAAGGGGGATTCGTTCCTCAAATCCCTCTGATATGCTATTGTAGACACCTCATTTTTGACGGCCCTTACGACTTGGACATCCTCGCATGCACACCCGATGATGAATTTATTTGCTCACCAAGTGCTCGAAGTCCTCAGCGGAATGCCACAACTTTGAGCCTTTTAAACCCTGTATCCTTGCTGCCTCATTTTTGGACCAAGCCTTAGTCCTTCAAGCCTGCATCTTCTAGTGGCCAGCCGGCCACCTTTTGAGGCTACCTGCCACCAGTGATGGCCGGCCAGCCACCAGTCTCTTTTGCAGATATTTTGTGACAGTTGTGCTAGTTGTTTGCACAAATGCATGCATCTGCACCCACATGTGGAGCTAGATATCCTTTTAGGGAATTCACGTTTTCTATATATAAGAGACCTCTCTCTCATGTTTTAAGATTAGAAAATTTTGAGATCAAAAATTTTCCTCTCTCTCTAACAAATCTCTACACTTTTGCTTACAAATCTTCAACCTTTGCTTATACACCCTTAACCAAACCTCTTCATCTTTGAGCTGAGGTATTCTTGAGTCTTGTTGGAGCTCTAGAGGGTGTGTTTGTTTGGTTTTGTTGCTTGGAATTGCTTTTCCTCTTCAAAGGTATAAGGCTTTGCCTATTTGCTTACTTTCTCTACTATTATTCTTGCTATTTTTTTAATTGTTTTTGGGCTTTAAAACCTCTGTATTTTTGGGCTAAAACTTGGGTTCTAAGGCCGTTAAAGGTTGAGGGGTTGAGAGCCCTTCTTTATACCCTGCTTGGAAGGTCTTTGCCCTTGTGTTTCCCATCCTTTCACTATCTTTTTTCAATCTTTTAAACACTGATTTTCAGAGCTTTTTTAGTGGCCAAAATCATGTTTTGAAGTTTAAATTTGGAGGGGTTAGCCTCCCCTCCTTGTGTCTTGCTTACTAGCCTAGCTTGTTCCATGTTTTAGCCTATCAATCTAGCTTGTTTTAGCTCAATTCCAGCATGTTTTAGGTCTTATTTTAAACTATTTTAACACTGTTTTAGGCTGGTGGTTGCATTTGAGCTTTGCTTTGCATGCTTATAGTGTAATTGTCCTCACAAGCTTGGTGTTCTAGTCCTTAGACACCATCTTGTTTGAGTTGATAGCATTTATTTATGCTTTTCTGACATATTTTTAGCACTTAATCATCTCTGCAACCTCCCTCCTTTCTTGGCTTTTATTTTGCTTTGAAAGTGGTTCAAACAACTTGTTTGTTTAAAGCATGAGATTGAGATGCCATACTTAATGGTTTAATCCCTTAGGAGGTTCATGACCAATGGTGTGATGTCTCTTTCATGCCTAAAACAACTTTTGGTTTGAGCCTCCTTTCCATTTAGAGGACTTAAACTCACTCTTTGGACTCAATTGGTTAAAGAATAGATGGTAATTTAAAATGGAGTAACTAAAACTTGGAACTAAAATGGTGAAAGATAATCAATTGGTTGTGTTCAATTGGACGTTAATTGAACACATGGAAGCTTGAACCATTTTATACTCATGAGTGACGAAATGATTCAAGGTTCTAAGGTCACCACTTCCCTTGATCTTCCATGATAGGGGGTGGCTTTGAGAGTCTCATTTTGTTGCATTTATTAAAATTGCACACTTAGGTTCACAAGCCATCATGCAATGAAATTGCTCGAATTGGTGGTTTGTGACTTAAACTCACTACTTTTTTTTTTTTTGTTCATGAAAATGAGGGGTGGGTTGTGCAAAGAAACCCTTGAAAATACCCTGTATATGCTCTGTTTGTCCTCTGTTATAGCAAGGAGAACTAGGTAGCAGCGGCAGGCAGGCCACTTTCCATGGCCGGTAGGTGGCCGGCAGGTCACTTTTGATGGTTGGCCAACTATCACTGGTGGCTGGCAGCCTTCACCAGTGGTCGGCTGACCATTGATGCAAAATTCAGCAGTGTGCTTGTAAGGCAGAGCAGAGCCATTCTAGAAGTGGGCAGCGGTGTATGTGTTCTATTGTGCAACAGAGACATTCCGGAAGCAAAACGATGGTCTTTTCAAGTGGAAACCAAGCATGCACATGAACATCCCACGCATCCCTAGGCAAAGTAGTTAGCTTAATATTCAGATTGTATAGCTTACTTAATTCTTTTAATTGCACTTGTGTTGTAATTATTTAATTAGTTAGTTAGCTAGAATAGTTAGTTAATTCAATTTTTTTTGTTGTAATAATTAGTTAAGTAGTTTAGCTAGTTATTCATTTTGGCTTGTAATAGTTAGCTTAATTAGATTAGCTTATCTTTAATTAGCTTAGTTTATTCAGACTCTCCTTCGTGAGAGCGAAATGTTGTAATAATGTGTATGTCTTCCAACCCCACGTCTTTCTCCTTTTTATTTACCTACTTATGATGGTTAGTTTAGGAACATCATGTTTTGTTTAGATTTTTCCATGTTTGCATCCATTTGTATTGCATGCACCAGGGCTCAGTTCATCATTCTAACTGCATTGCTAATTTAAATACTTCTTTGAATACATGCTTAGACCGCATGCTATTTAATTGATTCATATGCCATACTAGTAGTTGAGCCTATTAGATTGCATAGCGCATGTGTTGCATTAGTCATATTGCATAGTAAGGAATCATGCATTTTTTCTAACTCTTTTATTTATTTTGACTTGGAGTACTAGGTGAGCCTTTTACTCGCTTTAGCATATTACATTTGCATGTTGATGTTGCCATGTCTAGCATGTTTGCCATGAGGTTAAGTGCTTAATTGTTAAACTGCTTGAATGCCTGTGAATGGAGGCTTATTGCTTGAATAGGAATAATTTGAGTAATGTTCATATGAGATCACTTTTTCAAGTGGTACATATTTCGAAACAAACATGACTCGAAGCGTTTCAATTCTTGCAAATTAGTCTATACTTGTTTGTGCACATCACATAGTAATGCTTGCCTAATAAATCGGAAAAAGAACATATAATGTTAATAAAAATCATATCATAATTAGTAGAGGCCGATCTTTGACCGGGCGAGCGGGAGTGCTCAATTCATGACCTTCCCCTCTTGTACCCAAGTTCCCGAGCCGAGACAATCTTGGTGATGATGGACATGTGGCCTTTGGCACGAGTCATGGGTCTCCTAAATTTTTCAAAATAAAATATTTAGGTGGCAACTCTGTATCTGGCAAAGCAGTCCATTTTTGGCAATTTGATTCAAAATCGATTTTCCAAAAGATTTGCCAGATTTGGACTCTTTGGTGATTATCTATTTCGCATTGCACTTGTGGAATCAGATTCAGAACCGCGGGAGTCCGAACTGTAGGGCTTATTTCGATCTCCGAAAGGGGGCGCGAAAAAGTCAAGCTACAATTTCTGATGACTTTGCTGGGGATTTAGAAAACTTGACTTGAACTTCTTGATATGAAATTTTATCTACACTTCTATGTTTCTTTGCATTGGTGCATTTAAGTCACTGTGTTTGCCATCTGCTATTCCTGGACAGTTTGCCGGAGGCTTGCTTGAAAAGCTTGCCAAAAGGCTGACTGGTCACGGGCTCTGCCATGATAGGAACACAACCCTTGGATATGGACTACCACTATACCGTTTGATCCTCCTTTCACTTCTCGGTGTTAGGTGCGAGAGGTATATTAGGTTGTCTTGCTGAGGTACCCTTTTGACCATTTGGCCTAGTTACATATCGAAAGCCGTAGAGACTGTTCCAAACTAGGACATGATGCTTAACCAAATTCAAGATTGCGTAAAACCACTTTGTTTGAAAAGTGAACCCTAGTGCCTGACAAAACTAGGACACGGTAACCATACCCCCTCATAGGGGTGTTTTGGTTCTCACTTAACCGGTATGTGCTCTACTGTGAAACTGTACAAGAATGTGTGTATCAGTTGCAAGTTGGGTATCAGTATTTGGGGGCAAAATTCAATGTTGAGTGCAGTTCTACAGCTTTGATTACATCTTTGTGTTGTTAACATCAGAGCTGAGGTGCTGTGTGGTTTCTAATTACTGCTTTCTTTTTGCTTTTTTTCTTTTTGCTAAGTAGTATAACATCATAGCTTCGGACAGTTCAGATATCCCCCAAGCGCTCTGGACCCGTGTCAGGAGGCGTTACAGATCTGGAGATCTTGTTAGGGGACAACCTGTGGTTGCTTCGCTCCCACAGGTTATTAGACGGAGGAGAGTTAGGCACAATTCACCAGTCCAGCAATCACCCCTCACTTCACCTGCATCAAGTCAGGCTCAATCTTCTACATCTAGTCCAGTAAGAGACCACTCGCCCATTCCGATGGCATAATATCCCCCAGTTAGTATGGGGGACTTGATTTACCACCTTCAGCAAACAGTTGAAACCATGCAGCAAGACGCTACTCAACAGGCTGAGGTCACAGCACGACAAGCTGAGGTAATAAACAGGCTACAACAACAACAACAACCACAGCTGGCAGTAGCTTTTGTATCTCATGTACCTCCTATGGGTATCCCCACACCCATAGCCACTGCCCATGTTGAGAATCACGGCAATCCAATAGAATCAATCCCACCACAAGCCTCCAAAGCACCTGTGTATCAGACCGAAGCTCCATTTGAGTTTGAGGTTGACCCGACTGTGCTTAAATTCAACAAGTTGGAGAAGCTCTTCAAGAGAGCACAGGGTGTTAATTCTATCCCCGACATAGAAGATGGGTATACCGGCTCCGCAGTGACATTGCCAGACCGGTTCAAATGCTGCATATCGACAGATTCGATGGTTCCGGAGACCCCATGGTTCATCTGTGGCTGTTTTCAGACATCCTGTGGCCAATGGGACTAACCAGATTGCAAAAACTCTCACTCTTTGGCTGGACCCTGTCTGGTATAGCCGCCATATGGTATGCGAAGCTAGAGAATTCTGTGCAACAGAGTTGGGAGGAAATGGCTGAGGCCTTTATTGCACAGTACTCGTACAATACACAAATCGAGGTCACAACTCGTGATCTTGAGGCAACGCGCTAGGAGCCAAAGGAGGGCTCTTCAAAATTCATGACAAGGTGGAGGGCTAAAGCTTCAATGATGACCACACGACCTTCCAAGAAAGATCAGATAAGGATGGTAGTCCGCAATCTGCACGAGAAGTTATTGCAAAAAATGATTGTCCTATCTTTGTTCACATTCACCGAGCTCCATGAGATGAGGATTCAGATTGAAGACGCTATGAAACAAGGGCTGATTACTGACGAGAAAGAGCAGGCCAAGAGGCCTTTTATGCACAGTTTCAATGCAACCACCAGTGGTAGCACAGCTGCGCCGTCGTCTGATGTGAGTGTTGTCACCACCACAACCAAGACCCCCAATCCCTTTTCCAATACAACTCCACAAACCTCAGCCAACCCTAATCGATCCCAGAGGACCTTTACCCCGCTCTAAATGCCTTTATCTCAAGCCCTGAGGGTGTTGATTAAAAAACGGCATCTCAAACCATTACGAAGTGATAAGATTATTTGTGTGACATAGAGGGAATCTGCTTTGTCACATGGGTTGTCTGAGGAAGTTTCTTTTGCAAGCTTTTGATTTACAATGTCAAAGCTTTTATTCATAGGCTAGAAGAAGCCCTAGTAAAAATAAGGAAATTAAAACGCCGCTAATACTCAATTTTCCTGCAATGGTTGTTGAGTCACCTGCTTAACTTCTTATAGAAATAGGTGAACTAGTGCTAGTAATTGAAATCAAAAACAAAAGAGAGAAACCCAGCAAAGTAAAGGAAGACAAAAGATGGTAACTTTCTATTTTATTAGTAGTGTAGTTAATTTAATAAGTTTTATTATAAATTATATGCAAGGACGAACTTACAGTAAGACTGTAGGTCGACATGGCCCCCTGCCTTACCCAAAATTATTGTTTCATAAGTGTTAATCTATATATGTCTTCTATATTGTACATAAATTAGCTCATGCCCCCAGCCAAATTTACCCTTTCAATAATGCTTAAGAATATGTAAAGCGTTGTTATGTATTGTTAAACTTTATTTAAAAAAATAATAAGCTTCTCATTTACAATTTGTTGTAATATTTAATTATGACTCATTATAGTATCGGTTGTGACTTGTGTTGATTATGACTGACTTATAACTTATTGTGGTTCAATTTTGATTATAACCAAAGAAATACTTTGTTATGTCTCAAGTGATATTTAATTATTATCCGTTGTAATCTCATTAATTATTACTGAAAATAATTTAATTTTAATACAAAATGATATGAGCACTACAAAATATTAATATCATACTTTGTGCATAAAAGATCAAACTGATCCTATGAACCTAACAAAATATTAATGTTGATAGTTTAAGACATATAGACTTTTTAAGACATTTCTTTTTCTTTTGATTTTGCATCAACACCATCTATAGATTTAAAATCTAACTCCTATTTATGATTTTTATCGTATTATTGATTTATTACCTTTTAATTAAAATTTATTTTAATTGTTAAATATGTTGTGTATGAATATATGATTAGTTTTTTAAGTATGCACCCATGTATATAAAAATTATGTATGATTTTTTTAATTGGATAGTGCTTAAATGGGAAATATATATATATATATATAATTTATGGATTTTTGAATAAAAAAATAGGAAAAAAAATCATCTACAATAAATGAAAAAAAAAAATTATTCAACATTCAATCCCTCAGACATGAAATCACGGTTCTGTCCTTGTTTATATGATAGATCAAAATTCTGTTAAATTTTCCAAATTTCAGGAAAAGTAAAAATTAAGAATCGATATTAAGGTGAATTATATTATACCTTGAGTTACCATAAACTGTTTTATATAAATCATACTTTGTACATTATATTAACATTTCAAAAGTATTATTTGTTTAATGAACCCTATTTGTATGAAAAGGAAAACCCACAGATATAATTGTTTATTAAATATGATTTTGGGAACATTTTGATAATTGATAATGTGAGAAAATATTATGTAAGTACCACCACAGAGGTTCTATGACTTGGGGACTTAAATAACCATTGGCCCACCGTTTAGTCACTTTAGTGACCCTTTATTTTTCATAGATCCATTGACACTCTGTTTTGTTTTATACCATGTTTATGATTATATATAGATGATTTTTGAATTATATTTTTGTTAGTTAAAATGATTATTTGCTCAAATTGAAATATTCACTGTTTATCCTAAATAATTATCCATGTTGTTTACCCTTATGCTCTCAATATAACATTCATCACTTTGTCATGTGCTTATAGCTGCTGTACACTTCCAGGTGATGAGTCTTAGGGAGGGGTTTTAACCCCATGTTCACAAGTTTTGAGAGTAGCAAGGTCAAGGCTTGGAGTAGATGTAATGCACTTTGTAAATATAGTCTAGCTCATCGTGTTTTGTAAAGCAGATGACTTTGATGCCGCTTCTAATGACCTTTTTTATATAAATAAATAAAAGCGATGTGTCATGCCCCCATACTTGAAATCCCTTTATTCGTACCGGTACCTCCACATCCATCATATCATTACCAAAATCTACAACTTGGACATTGAAAATGTTCTTAGGGCGAGGGGTACTAGTTCAAAGGCTATCACTAGGAAAAGTGTTCCTCTTTTCTTCACAAATTTCTCGAGTAGAGGCGTAATTAGATAGCGGGGGTAATCGATATCTGACTCAATACCCATAACTACAAGTGGTCTAATATACCTCTCTAATGTGTTCTCATCTCTTTACCACAACTATTCTACTAACATTGGATCTGATTGAAGGTAGATCGGTCTCCCATAAGTCGTCTGAGCATTGGGTTTGAGTGTCTGATTATCTCTTCAGAGTCTCTGCATCCTTTTTTATATAATTAGGCACTCAAACCTAACACTCAAACAACTTATAAGGAGACTGATCAAATATCAGTAGAACAGTTATGGTGGAGATATGAGAATACATTAGAAAGGTATATTGGACCAATTGGAGTTGTGGGTATTGAGTCAGAAATCGATTACCCTCATTGTCTAATTGCGCCTCTACCTAAGAAATTTGTGGAAAAAGAGGGAAAGCTTTTCCTAGTGATAACCTTCGAACTAGTATCCATTGCCCTAAGAACATTATCAATTGAAAGCTATAGATTTTAGTAATGATATGGCGCATGAGGAGGTACCGATGCGAATAAAAGGATGTCAAGTGTGGAGGCATAACACAGGTGTTCCAATATATAGGGACAAGCTGGTATGGAATTCTATGGGATTCAACAGAGTAGTTGGAAATTGGAGTTCTATATGCAGATGTATTTCCCTGACTTGTTCAAGTTGTAATAGTTAGATTAGGGACTAACTTCATGTAACCTCTAACTTTAGATGTGAGTAGTGTACCAACACATATATGAATAAACAAAATTGATGTTTTGTGAATTATGTGTGTAATTGTTAGAAATTATTATATACAAATAGAAATTGTGAACTGTTTTCATTTGAAACTTTTATTCTGTAGTTATGGCTAATGATGGAAATGGTGTTGGATCATCGGCAAACAAAGTCAATCCAATGGAAAAGTTGTTTCTAGTTTCTTGCAAGCTCTGCAAACTAGCGTAACTAATGGAATATCATAACGCCGAGAAAGACCAATCACAGTTAAGCAATTCTAGGATTTAAAACCTTCCGCGTTCATAGGTAATTCGAACCCATTACTGGCAAAAGCTTGGAACAGGGAAATGGAGAAAAAATTTCACACATTACCTTGTACAAAAGATGTCATTCGCCACCTTCACTCTTAAAAAAGATGCACAGGAATAATGGCTTCCTACCTTGGAGAAGGAAAAGATTGTGACTTGAACGAGATTTCTAGAAGTCTTCTATGAGAAGTATTTTTCGGACTCACTATGAGAGTAAAGGTGTCAGAGTTTATAAACTTGAAGCAAGATAGGCTGTCGATAGTAGAGTACAAAATTAAGTCCACATGATTAGCTCAATTTGCAATGTACGCCGTCCGAAAAGCTAAGAAATTTGAGTGAGGTTTAGCAGATAAGATCAAAGGCAAGATTGAAGTTTTAAATGTACCTACATATGCGGAAGTCGTGGACCGAGCGTACATTGCTGAGAAAGGAACTAAGACCTCACATTCTGGATGGGTAGGTCAAAAGAAACGATTTTTGGGAGAACCAAGCAAAGGATCTAGCTCTGCACCACCAAAGAAAATTAATGCAAGACCCATTAGTTCGATCAGTTCGGCCAATCAGAATTCTACTACCTCTAGAGGTAGCACCATTCCTAATTGTCCAACCTATGGGAAAGCTCATTGGGGACACTACTATCGAGCAATCGAAGCATACTATAGATGTGGTCAAATTGATCATTGGTGAAAGATTGTCTACAATTTACTAATCTTGAATCAGTTCAGAAACCAGGAATGCCTATAGGAGTGAAGAAAGAACAAAAACGTCAATGGAGAGCTTTTGCTTTGGTGCTTGGAAACCCCAATGTTACCAAAAACATGATGTCAGGTACACTTTCTATATGTGGTCATTCAACTCATATTCTCATAGATTCTAGATCAAGTCATTCTTTTGTTGCTCCACACTTTATTTCCAATTTGACATCGATACCTGAATCCTTGGGATATGCATTATTTGTGTCTTTTCCATTTGGTGGTTTTATATTTAGTACTTATGTTATATTTTTAAAAGGTGAAATTTTATATGTGGATTTGATTCTTCTCCGCATCAGTAATTTTGATGTAATCTTAGGAATGGATTGGTTTGCTACCAACCATGTCTCTATTAACTATACAACCAAAAAGGTCTTTCTTCGATTACCAAACCAATGCAAACTTACCTTTGATGGAACTGGAGTCTCTACCCCTCTATGTTTGGTATCCTCTATGTCACGACTTCTAAGGAAAGATGTTGTGGTTATGTTTGTTATGTGGTCGATACTCATTGAGTAGACCCAACACTCAATCCAATGCCAGTAGTTTGGGAATTTCTTGATTTTTTTTCTTAAAGATTTACTCGGTACCCTAGTTGATCGAGAAGTCAAATTTACCATTGAAACTCAATCCATTACACAATCGATATCGAAAACTCCTTATCGCATATCGATTGTGGAATTGAAAGAGTTAAAAACACAACTTTAGGAATAACTCGACAAGGGTTTCATTTGACCAAGTACCTCATCATGGACAGCTCCAATATTGTTTGAAACGAAAAAGGATGATATAATGAGATTATGTATCAATTATTGAGAACTGAACAAGGTTACCATCAAGAATCGGTACCCCTTGTCGCAAATTGATGATTTATTTGATCAACTACAAAGCGCTCAAGTATTTTCTAAGATTGACTTGCGATTCGGTTGTCATCAAGTGAAAGTCAAAATCGAATATGTCAAGAAGACTGCATGCAGAATGCATTATAGACACTATAAGTTCCTTGGCATGCCATTTAGCATTACGAACACTCCAGCAGCTTTTATCGACCTCATGAATCAAGTGTTCAAACCCTATCTCGATGAATTCGTTATTGTTTTCATTGATGACATTTTCATATAATCTAAAGCATTGGAAGACCATGAACAACATTTGTGATCTGTATTGTAGACACTACGCGATTGCAAACTTTATGCCAAGTTAAAGAAATACGGATTTTGGATCACTAGTGTACACTTTCTCGATCACATCATTGATAAAGATGGCATCTCCGTTGACCTGCAAAAGATTGCATTAATCGTGGATTGGTCGCAACCTACTAATGTATATGAAGTTTGGAACTTTTTGGGATTGGCAAGATATTACCTTGAAGTTTGTGTCACCATTGACTCAGTTAACCTAGAAAAATATACCATTGGAGTGGACCGACAAACGAGAATGTTGCTTCAAGGAGTTAAAGACAGACTTGTGACAGCTCCTAGACTAATAGCTATTTTGACATAAGTAAATAAAAGCTCCAATGCATGTTTTAAATATATAAATATTTAGGTACCCTTCTATTTTACTTCAGTTCCACTTGCATTGTTAATTTATTAATTTTTGGAAAATGGCCTTTGGTAACCTTAGTTACTGGTCAGTTGCGAAATCTAACCTCTACGTACCAAGCTTCGCTCATGACAAATACAGTCATAATTTAATATAAATTTTGAGACGAAATGTGTATAGGTGGGAAACGTGAGTGATTTTCCTCTTTTGCTCTCATTTCATAATCATATGTTTGCCACATTACTAACTTCTGTTAAAAACTTATACGATGGATTAACAAAAAATGGACATTGACAATTGGCCAAAAGTAAAAGGCGTTGACTATCATGATTTTATATGTAGGACCTAAGATGAGATTTGGTGTAAAATGTAGAGCTGCAAAGTGTAATTTACCCAATGTCAATAGTCAAAGTGAGACTAAGTATATAGTGCAGGAGTGCTAAGTGTAATTTGTCTTTTTTTTTAATGTACACTCCAACAATATTTTTTATTTTTTATTTTTTATTTTTTTTAAATAGCTATTTAATGTTTTTATAAGAGAGAAAAAGGAAAGAATAGATGATTTTAAAATTTGAAAAAAATAAGTAACTAGTAAATAGTCAGTCGCAAAATTATCTTTTGATTAATCTGTTAAAGACATTTTTCTTGAGTATGACTATATTAACCGAATTGATAATTTCACTAACTTGTTTTGGATGCTCTTAGAAAGTCTTCCTTAAGACCATCTTAGCTGGTAGAAAATGACCAACAAACTTTGTCATACTTTGTAATATAAAAGAATAATAAATATAGAGTGCTGCTATTAGTATTTTATTAATTATTTTATATTTTATATTTTATATTTTATAATTTTTTTATTACAATAATAACTTTAAGTGAAATTACTAAAAATGATATCAATCAGTGTGTTTAGTTTTAATTTTTTAAAAATTAAGTTTTTTATTTTTTGTGTTGTTTTGTTTTCAGTGAATATTTTTTATATTTTAAGCAATTTTTTTACTTTTTTAGATAGACCTTACTTAGATGTATCTAAATAATAAAATATTTGTGAAAAAATATTTTTAAAAAATTAACAAATACACAAAAATACAAAAAATATATTGAATTTTTGTATTTTTTGGTATTTAGTGTATTTTTTAAAAAAAAAATTCACAAATATTATACTTTTTAAGTGTATTTATGTTAGGTGTGTCTAAAAATTAAAAAAAAATGCTTCAAATATTAAAAAAATTCATTCAAAGCATTAAAAATGGAAAATATAGAAGTAGAATTTTCTAAAAAATGTGTTCTAAAAACTAGAACCAAACAAGCTGAATATTTTTTGTTTCAATTTTCTAAATTCAATTTTCTGAAAACTGAGTTTTTTCGTTTTTTTTTTTGTTTTTAGTGAATATTTTTAAAATTTTAAACAATTTTTTTACTTTTTAAAATGCTTCTTAATTAGATATATCTAAATAGTAAAATATTTGTAAAAAAATATTTTTAAAAATTAATAGATACACAAAAATATAAAAAAAAAAATGTACTTAATTTTTATTTTTATTTTTTTTGTATTTTTTGATATTTAGTGTATTTTTTAAAGATTTTTTCACAAATATTATAATTTTTAATTGTATTTATCTAAGGTGTGTCTAAAAATTAAAAAAAAAATTTACTTAAAATATTTTAAAAAATTCATTAAAAACATTAAAATATGGAAAATAAAAAATTAGAATTTTCTAAAAACAAAACCAAACAAACTGTACTTTTCGGACAACCTATCTCACAATTAAACCCACATACTCACTACATCATGAGTTAGGATTTATGAGAACACTCACCTCCATCACTAGCCATCCTTCTTCCCCAAATCCCACCTTCAAAACCTACCCACCTCAAAACCTTAAAAACCCTTTGGCGGCAATATTCCAACGGCAATAGTGATAACCATTTGATTACATACACTTCTCTAGCAATAACAATAAGTGAAAATTTTTCCGGCAACCACAACTCCATGAGACAAGAGGAGTACAACAATAAAAGCTTAGAAGTGGTCATACCTTTGATGGTGTTCTTAATTTAGAGGAGATTAGCCTTGTAAGAATAATTTTTTTGAAAAAAAAAATGACAAAAATAATAAAAACTGTGCGTCATTTTTTCAAAATTGAACTCTCAAACATATGACTGAAATTCGGGAATACAAGTCCGAACATTGTTTGTTTATTCAAGAACAGGTAACCGAACATTTCTTATTTGTTCGGAAACAAACAACCAAAGCAGCAACAGAAGTATGAAAACAAAGCAGGTCGGACCATCCTTGGGTGGTCGATCGACCGGTCGACCGAGAGGTGAAATCCTACCCATTTTTGCTCACACAGAGAGCATACAAATACAATGAGGCCATAGATGAATGATAAAAAAATCAACTAAAGAAGTATGAAAGTAGATTGTGTTGTGTGTGTGAAAAGAAGTAAAAGAAAAAAAATCAAACAGATTGACAAATCTTGTAATAAAGTAGAGAAAAAATTTCTTAACCACATAAATTTTTTCCACTAGTTTTGGGAGATTCTACCGTCATGGGTTTTGTTAGGGTTTTGGGAGAGAGGCTTTTGAGGGTGTGGGGGTCTACATTTGAATAGACAGATTGTTTTTACAAGAATAATTTTGGTATTATTTGAGGGGAGAAAAGAAATTTTAAAAATTTTACAATTTATAAATAAGAGTCCAAAGAAATGAAATATCCAAAATAATTAATAAGGTGCTAATAACAACACTCTAAATATAACATTAGCAAATCAGGATAGCATCTCAATCGTCCATTCAGTACCATAATCTTAATTAATACTCCACAAAGAAGCGAATATGAATTTGATAGCCACTTTCTTTTTTATCTTTTATTTTTTATTTTTTTATGATCGGATGTTCGGCCCAACTTGTACATATCTCGACCAATCTCAAGACCTACATGAATCGAGCGAATCTCATGCCAAGCCCATAGGTGTGGCCCTAAAAAATTGATAACACCTAATGAGAGTTGAATCTAAAACCTGAAGAGAGCGTACCTCAAACCTCAAGCTACATTCACCAAACCTGGAGGGAGCCACTTTCTCTTGATTAAGAATGATCAATAATTAATGGGTCTAATCTAGAACTTTATAAGGGCATGTTTGATTAGTAAGATTATAATATAAGATTGGAATTATCAATTTATGGACTTACAATCTCATGTTTGATTGAAAATTTTATCAACGAGATTATATGTACGGCAGACATTCAATCTAATAAAATTGATAAATTTTTAGTATTAAAGGGGGTTGGGATCATAATTTCAAATATACAAGAAAAAATAAAAATATATATTTATATATAATAAATGAGTATCTCATTAATTTAATTAATAACAAATCATATACTAATTCATAAGATTAATTCTACCACTATCAACCTAGTTAATCAAACAAGTGCTATATGTTTGTTTGTGATGAAACCTATAAACAAATACAGATTACTTTCATTTCTTGTCACAAAACTTCTTCTGTGCTACAAGAGTAGGAGCTGACACGGCACATAAATTAGAATCTTTGAACCAATTTTAATTTGTTTTTCTTTTCTTTCTTTCTTTTTTTTCCCATCTTTGTCAATTTTTCAAAAAAAACAGGAGACTTTTTGTCCCTAAAAATATTGAATAACAAGTCCACAAAATTAAAAAAGTCCCTAATCCGATGTGATTGAACAAAACACTATTTTAATCCGTTTTGGTCTTTAACAGAATTTTTTTTTTTTTTTTAACTTTCAAAGAGTTGAGTCTCAAAGTTTGAAAAATATAACAAAAAAAAGGGTCAATTAGCCTATTTCCCCTGAAATTTATGACAATTACAAAAATTTCTCCTCAAGTTTTTAAAAATACATTTACCTCTCATGTCAGTCATGTCTGCCAAACTGAGCTAACAGAAAATATCTTTTTACCTTTTACCCTCATTTATTTATTCATTTATTCATATGAAATTCAAAAAATGTTCACACACAAAAAAAAGAAAAAAAACACTGATTATAACGCACAATCACTGTCACATTTCTTCCTCCACTGTTTACATTTTTTCAATTTGTTTCACATACAACAAATTATTATTATCATTGTAACACATGCATAAATCCTACACTGCATAAATGCAATTTTGACTTATTTTTTTATTTTGTTAACTTTTGATTTATTGAACTGAAAAAGCCATTTTATCACCCCCAAAAAAATTAATTAATTAATTAAACAGTGAAATGAACAGACCTGTAAGCCTTAATAAAAACAGACTCCATAATCCATTAATTTTCATATTGTTATATTTCTTTTGATCAATTTTAAAGTAGTGTTTGATTTATCGTAATAAAAAGAATAGAATAAATGGCCACTCTCTTACTATAGTTGATGGTAATTTCATTTTTAATAATACACTTTTTATAAAATTAAAAAAAAAATTTAAAAGGATTAATTACAAAAAAAAATTCAGGGTTTCACTTGTTTTTCAATTTAAATCCTAGAATTTCAATTTCGACAAATTAAACTGTAGAGTTTCATCCGTGTTTCAATCTGGCCCCTCCATCCATCTCCATCATATTAAACTAACGAAAATCTGAACAGAATTTCAGATTCAAACCTGCATATTCAAACACTTGTATCTCCCTCGTCGTAACTTCGTTTCACTTTATTTTTGCGTCATTGGATTCACCTCATGGCCTAGTTTTCATTCCACTCTTCATATGCCTTGTTCCACATCTTTTTACTTGTCGTTGGAGTTCCGAAAGTTGGCCTTTTCTCTCTTTGGACAAAATTTTCAAATTCAAATCCACATATTCAATCACTTGTATCTCTCTCATCGTAACTTCATTTCATCTCATTTTTCCATTAGATTCAACTCATGACCTAATTTTTATTCTACCCCTCATATGTCTTGTTTCACCTCTTTTTGCATGTCATCAGATCTCCGAAATTTGACCAAAAATTAGCTTTTACTCTCTTTTTTTTCTTTTTCTTCCTCCTCCACAGCTCCTCCTAGCTTGCTGCTACTGCTGCTGCTGCTTTATTATCATTATCTGCAAGATGAGGTGGTGGTAGTAATGGTGGCGGTGTCGTCGAGTAATGACAGGTATACAACTACACATAAAAATTAAAAACCAAATGGGTTGGTAAATGTGTTAGGGCGCCTTGGTTTCCAATCAAGCATCATTCGTTGCATCTCCACCGTCAAGAATATTGTTGTGATAGCAACAAGAAAAAATAAAAAAATAAAAATAAATTAAAAAGAGAGAGAGAGAGAGAGAGAGAGAGAGAGAGATCTTATTTTTGGGCAACTTCAGAACTCCGACAGCATACAAAAAGAGATGAAACAAGACATATGAGAGATGGAATGAAAACTAGGTCATGATATGAATCTAACAACGCGAAAATGAGGTGAAACAGAGTTAGGACGAGGGAGATACAAGTGCTTGAATATGTGGATTTGAATTTGAAAATTGTCCAAAAAGAGAAAAATCTTATTTTTGGCCAACTTTCGAAGCTCCGACAGCAAATAAAAAGATGTGAAGCAAGGCCTATGAAAAGTGGAATGAAAACTAGGCCATGAGGTGAACTAACAACTCAAAAATGAGACTAAACAGACTTGCGACGAGGGAGATACAAGTGTTTGAACATGTGGATTTGAATCTGAAATTCTACCCAAATTTCTGTTAGTTTAATATGACGAAGATGGATGGATGGGCCAAATTGACCCCAAAAAATTGAAAAACACACGAAACCCTGGAGTTTTTTTGTAATTAACCCCAAAAAAAAAAAAAAAAAAACATTAAGTGAACCAAACATCCCACCCCAATAGACCAAACATAGAAGTGTAAAAATGACCCGCAGCTTGATGCCGACCCACGGCTCAGGGTAGGCCAGGCCTGTTTAGGCTCGGGCCCAAGCTCAGCCTGAGTCCCTAGGCCTGAGCCATCATTTTGAAGCCCGATCCTGCCCGTGTCCTAATCCATTGGCTTGTTTAAAGCCCACTCAAGGCCCGGCTAGAGGCTTGGCTCGCCTGAGACCCAGTGTCTTTTTTAGAGAAAAATAATAAAATTTTGGTAAAAAAAATTTAAAAAAACAAAAAAATTAGTCAAGCCCACCCAAGGCCCAAATATCCATGGGATTGGGCCTGGGCCTAAGCCTATTTTTTGGCCCGTGGGTCGGCCCAACCCAACCCGAATTTTGGTAAGAGTCCGCAAGGCCCGACATGGGCCAATCCAGGCTAGGCAGGCCAGATTTACATCCCTAACCAAACACAACATAAGTTACTTTTTCTTCCAAATATTACTCTAACTAACATAATAATATAAGAACAAGTTGTAAAAAGGTTTGTATCATTTAATTAATCTATTCAGAATTTTATTATAAAAGTTAATGTATAATCTAAATTCAATTTTTACATAATAGGGTCTATACTTAAAATGAATTTAGATCACATATTAAACTTTCTTTAATAAATTTGAGTAAAAGTTTTAATTATATTGCATTCAGGGACGAAACTGTGTAGGGATCAAGAGGGACTCCAAACCCTTCCAATTTTCAACAATTTGTTATTAATCATATTTGTGAGTATTTATAAAAATGTATAATAAGTTGATTTTTTAATTTTGTAAGATTTATTTTACTAACTTTTTGTTTCATTAGTATTTTGAAATGTCTAACAAAATAATCTCTAATTATTTCACATTTTAAATAATATCAATTTTATCGAGTTGATTTTATTAAAACAAAGCGTTACATGTCAATTATGTTTTGAATTTTAAAAATCAAATGGTATGTATACTTTTTTATGAGTAATGTTAGAGACCTAAAATTTCACCCTCATATTTATTCACAAAGACTTGGCAAGGGTTAAGTCTTAATTGATTAATTTCTAAATCAGTTGTACTACATGCACCAATTAGTATACTAACCAGTATACCAACACTAGTTATAACATTATTATTAACCCCACTCATTATATAAATTACAAATACTAAAAACATCTTAAATTATACTACATCATCAATTAATACACTAGTTAATACACTAATTAATGCATATAGCATTATTCTTTCTAAATGAATCAACTAATGTGCAAAATTTAATATCATTGATTGTAAATTTAAACATTTTTCAAGAATCTCAAGTATTTTTCACTTTTTGTTATCAGATTATATCAATTAATAAATCACTTAAAACACTGGTTTAACTAATTATATACTGAGATATAATAATTCAAAACTGAAAAAACTATTTCTTGGACTTATTTAGTTTTCTCTAGAAATACTTTTTTCGCAACACTTATATAAAAAATTATAATCAATTAATAATGCATCAAAACTAATTCAATACAATTTATGCACATACATTGGCCCCTCCCAAACAAAAGACAATGTGATAACTTGTAATATTTTTGGACAAAAAACCAAAGTCCCCAAACTAGTCGAAACCCATTGCTTCTTATTTTGTTTTTTTTTTTTTTTTTTTTTTTTGAAATATATATATATATAATATGAGAAATTCTATAATGCACCACATTTTGCAATGTTTACCATATGTCTCAATTATGACATTTGTAATATTTGGTTATACCATATTGCCGTATTAGGTATTATGACTTGATTGTAAATATTAATTATAACTTATTGTAATACTAATTATAACCTATTATAATTATTATTTTGGTTATGATCCAAAAATTCTTTAGTTATATTTTATGTAATATTTGGTTATGACTCCTTTTTTTTGCTAGAACTAAAAATGATTTAATTATGACATGATATTTAACACCACATCTTGGATATGATTTATGTACGGTTTCTCCAACCCTTGGGGGCTTATTTTCCTTTCGCAAACTAACAACTTTGAAAACCACTAGGAGTGGTGACACAATGGATTACGCATTTCCCCTCCACCCAGGCTAGCATGGGTCAATTCTCAAAGGTGCCAATTTGCTTTGGCTCATCACGATGTACTCCAATTGACACTTTATCTCCTATGCAATAAGTGGGTGAGGTCTATTTGTATTCTCCAATGGTGTGTCCCTTCCTTTGAATTGAGTTAAATCTGACTAAAACTAGTTTATCCAGGACTGGAGCCCATGGATGTTATAATGCCCCACAAAGCATCCTTTTTTTCATTCCTCCCCAAAAAAACAAAAAAAAAAACTTTACAATTTTGAAAAGTACCTACATGAAAAAATTAAACACTTCCTAAAGGAGAACCATGCCAAACACATTGACTAAAACAATGAAACAACACTAATGCCAATGATTATAAGTAACAATACATAAAAACTAACAAAAGAAGCCTTACACCACCATGGGTCTAAGGCTTCTGTAAAATAGCAGAATATATATACAGTAGTTAAAAGAGGATAGAGAAGTGCGCAAGGACATACTTGTTTTATTGTTTGATTTGAAACTAGACATGCACAAGGATTGCTCCATGATTGTGAATTCCGACTGGAGAGAACTCAATGAAGAAATGAGAAAACTGTACGCTTCTAGCGGTTGACAAGGGCTTGAAGAAAACGAGGAATTGGAGGCGGGTTCACATCTAGAATCCCTTCAAGGATCTAAACTACCTGACCCATTGATGGCCTATCATTCCCATCATCTTGGATGCACCAACAAGCAACTTTACTAGTTCTCCATGTCTCTTCAACATCAACATGTTTCTCCAACATATGGTCTAATAGGCAGTAGACATCACCTCCTTCTATGACTACACTTGCAGCCCAGATTGGGAAGAATTTAACAATCCCGACTTTGGATTGATCACTGTTTCTTCTTCCTGATATCAATTCAAAAAGCATCATACCATAGCTGTAAACATCAGCTTTGGCTGTAATGGCTACTCCTATCCACTCAGGCGCAAGATAGCCCGTTGTCCCTCTCATGGTAGTCAGGACCCGGCTGAGTTCTCGTCCAATAAGCTTTGCTAAACCAAAATCTGCTACCTTTGGGCAGAATTCAACATCTAATAGAATGTTTCTTGGCTTTATGTCAGTGTACAATGTAGTCTCGACACTCTTCATGAAGATAAGCCAACCCCCTGGCTGTCCCTAGTGCAATTTGGTACCTTTTCTTCCAGTCCAGTACCTTCGACTCCTTTCCATGGAAAAGATGGGAATCTAATGAGCCATTTTGCATGTAATCATACACCAGTAACTTCTTATTACCTTCAGAGCAGAACCCACGAAGCCGAACAAGATTAATATGTTGGATGGTGCCAAGTGTGTTGACTTCTGCTCAGAATTGCTTCTCCTTGGTTGATGCTTTCCAGCTTCTTCACAGCTTTGACAGTGGAATCAGGCAATGTCCCTTTGAAAACAGAACCAAAACCTCCGCTCCCCATTTTCTCCGAGAAATTTTTGGTTGCTTTTTGCAAATCTTTGTATCTAAATGCAACCAATAAACCATAAACTGCAACTATTCGATCTTTTCCTAGAAAGCTCAACCAACAAGTGTTTGGCCAAAGCACACAAGGGGTTGCTATAAGCCTCCTTTGTTGCTTCCACATAACATAAACGAGGCCCAAAACTACTACTGAACCCACAACACCAACAATAATCCCAATATTATTATCTTTGAAAACTCAGAAGCAGCAAGTCTGAGATAAAGACTGCTTCCACTACTGTCATTTCCCAAAAGTTGTTGCAGGTTACCGAGGTCCATGGTCCAAATTGAACATCCATTCCTGTCATAAGCATAAGCAGTGCAAGAGCAGTTTTTCAAGCAAGAAGATTCACATTCTGTAGCACTGCCAGAAGCCACAGATTGAGGATGTTCAGGCAATCCCATGTTGGAATACTCTTGAAACCTATCTTTTTTTTTATTAGCAGCACCGGCATTTCCACACTGTAACTTGGTTCTCCTTACACACCCACTAGAGTAATCACCCAAATACCAATCATTGCCCGACTTAGGATTGAAACCAGTCAAACAATTACAGAAGGGTTGTGTATTCTGATTACAAGTTCCAAATGGCCCGCATAAAGCATAAACATCGCATTGCTGTGTCAGCTGAGCCCAAAACAAATTTCACTCCTTGCTGCCCTCCAACCAAGTGAGTTGCTTGAGTTGCACCGAAACATCCATAACAACTCTAGATATAATGTAAGGATCGTAGGGAGAATATTTCAAATAACTCTCATTTTCATTGTCAACAAAGCTAATATTAAACATGTAATTTTGTCTCGTTGTAGGTAATAAGCTAAAAATCTCCCCATTCCAAGGACCACTAGTCCAATACTGTTTAGACCCATTCCACAACAAAACATAGCTTTTATTTGCATCTAGAATATGAGAAAATAGTCCTCGTGAAGGGTCTTCAGAGTTCTTCCATGAAGTTAGACTTTGGTGTGTATTGGCTCGCTTGTTATATGAAATCTTGCTACCGGGCAACCAAGTGTGAACAAGGTAATCAAAACTTTGCCAAATTGGTTGTGTTGAATTAGACCCATCTCTCAAAATCAAATTACCATTATCACCAAGAACTGCTACCACAGAATTTGAAGTGGTAGAGTTCTGATTTGTTGACCAAATTGGGGTTTGGGACTAGTTGAGAAGCACTAAGTTTTTTTTTTTTTTGGGTGAATAAGAAGCACTAAGTTACCATCTAAGATTTTCAGTTCTGAGGAATACTTATCAGAGATGGGTATATCTCTATTTGCTATCCACACTATGGCTTCTGTAGATACTTTCTTGTACCATATGCATATGTGATAGTTGGAAGACTTACCTGGTTTGTAAAAACCCATTTCAAAGTTGCCACTGGCAGAGACAATGGTATGGTCCCCAAAGAGAGATTGCTCTGCAGAGATGCTGTCAGCTCCATGGGAGAGATGGTTGGTGAAAAAGATGCAGCATAGGAAGAATACAGAAAACATGAAGTACGAATATTGTCTGATAATACCCAAATGATATCTGCACAAAAGGGAAAGGAGTAGGAAAAAGAGGATGACTAGGATGTTTAGAAGAATGGGTCTCAAAATTTAAAAAAATGCGCACGGATCATGTCATGATAAAAGAAACTAAAGGCTGATTGTCTTCTATGGGGATTTAATTACACTTTATTTTAATATTTTTTGGTATTCTTTTCAATTTTTTAGCATATCATTGTCATCAAGAGCAGGAAAAGATGAAAAAATATACATCTCAATACATGTGCCATGGTTTTTCAATGTTTGGGATATTTAGTCAATCGACATTTGATAGACTGGAAATATGAAATGCAGTCATCCACGTGCTTGTCACTCCAACGAGAAGTCAAAAAAAAATTTAATTGCAGAGCCGCATCCAAGTGGGGTTTGTAGACCCACTTGAATTTGAAATTTGCACCTTTGACTTTGAATTCACAATTAAATATTTACACTTTTAAATCAAATTATAAACTTAATTTTTTGGCAATCTAGCATTAATAAGACTAACAGAAATTGGCACATGTGTCATACATAAAATTTTCTAATGGCACAATTAAAAGTGAAAGGACAATTTTGGTGAAGGTGCAAGGAACCAAAGTTTGAAAAAATTAATCTAGACATTTAGATCATATTTACAATATTTATCACATACACAAGTAACACACCACAAAACCTATCATTTCCCTTGTCACTCATAAATGGCAAAGGCCACCCCAGCAGCACAAGGGTTTCTCAATTTTCATCTCTCTCCTCTTCGTCTTTCTCTCTCATCATATAAATTATTTATTTTAATGTTATTAATAATTTAGTAGAAAAAAGGTTAATATTTAACAAATTAATTAGCCTAGCAGGAAACTAAATAAATAAATAAACAAAATATATAAATAGAGTACGGATTTGTGGGTAAATCAGACAATTCGAACCTAGCCCGAGTTGAAGTTGAATTTACTGTGCTCAAGCCAGGCTTGCACAAACAAGTTCAAGTAGAAGGTTGGCCTTGGACAACTCTTAGCGCAACTTGGACTGGACCTAGGCAACTCCTCAACTGACCAAACTTACCCGAATTGCACACCTACTGCTGAAGGATGAGAAGATACACCTAGTTTGAAAAAAATGGACTCCCATGGGAGATAGGCGAAACCACACTAATCACACCAGTAGCATCAAAGCTTGCTGGACTGATCAGCAAACTCTTACTTGTTTTCACCAATCTTTCCTCCTCCCTTGGAAACACACCAGTGCAACCAAACTATGAAGACCAAAACCATCGCACCAGAGACCTAGCTTTCGCCATTTGCAAAGAATCAATCGCCGACCGCACGACTAACTAAAGGCAAAGCAGCTACTAACTCATTAACTAAAGGTGTGGATGAAGCCCTCAACCATTTGGAGGATCACAGATCCCCATGGAAACCTCTTTGCCCTCAATTATAGCCTCCATGGAAGCAACACTAGATCTACAAAGGGAACAATCTGTCACTGTCATATCAAAGAGACTAAACTCCAATCACAATCACCAAAACACCTTTGTTGTGGAAGATCTACAATCCCAAAATTGAAATTCCAAAGAAACCTAGCTATGTAGAGAAGAAAACCAACATTACAGTGAAACTATGATCTCCATGGATCACACAACATTGAATATACAAGTTGCAAATGCATAACAATTATTAAAAGTTGTACACTAAGTATACAAAAACACTAAATAGATATAGTTAATTGCATAGGTAAGTGCTCAAGCACATCCTTGTATTATTCTTTTTAAACTTTAAACAATATAGTTCTCTTGGCGTGAGTAAATAGTTGAACAAGTATTACCCCATGGTTATGAATTCTCAACACAATTCAAAAAAACTATAAGCTCCTAGTCATCAAGGGATGGGAGAAAACGAGAAATTGGAGGCAGCTTCACATCTGAAACCCCTTCGAGGATCTGAACTGCTGGACCCATTGTTGACCTATGATTTTCATCTTGGATGCACCAACAAGAAACTCTACAAATTCTCCATACCTCTTCAACATCAACATTTTTCTCCAACTTATGGTCTGATAGACTAAGGACATCACCGCCTTCTATGGATGCATTTGCAGCCCAAATTGGGAAGAATTTAAATTTCCCCTCTTCGGATTGATCAGTGTTTATTCTTCCCGATATCAATTCAAAAAAGCATCATTCCACAGTTGTAAACATCAGCTTTAGTTGTTATATTATTCTTCCCGATATCAATTCAAAAAAGCATCATTCCATAGTGGTAAACATCAGTTTTATTTGTTATGTCTAACGTTAATATCCACTCTGGTGCTAGATATCCAATTGTTCCTTTCATGGTTGTCAGAACCCTGCTAAATTCTTGCCAAACAAGCTTGCTAGATCAAAATCCATTACTTTTGGGCAGAGTTCCAACATCTAATAGAACGTTTGAAGGTCATGGTGTATGATACAGTCCCTGCACTCTTTATGGAGTTAAGCCTAATAAAAGAGAATGAATAGAAATCTTGTATATACTTAAACAATCAACTGAGTACAATTATATAAGCTAATAAAATAAAACCCTAATAATCTAAAAGACTAAACTATCCTTAATGAACATTATAAACTACAAATTCACACCCCCCTTCAAACTGAGGATGCGAGCGCAGAAAGTATCGAAAATTTGCCAAGAAGAAAACAAAAACGAGCCATAGTGTGAGTCTTCGTAAAAAAATCGGCCAACTAAAGAGAGGAGAGTACAAAAGAGAGAGTAATAGTGTCAACTTGAAGATGCTGTTTGACAAAGTGACAATCTATTTCAACATGCTTGGCCTGCTCATGGAAGACTGAATTATGGGCAATCTAGACAGCACTCTGATTATCACAATACAACGGAGTCGGATCAAAAAGAGAGACCCATATCAGAAAGAAGCCACCAAAGCCAAATGATCTCGGAAGTAGCATGAGCCATGGCACGATACCCAGCCTCAGCGGTGGAACGAGCAACAACAGACTGTTTCTTGCTCTTCCAGGATATGAGAGAATCGCCAAGGAAAACACAAAGATCAAAAGTGGACTTACCATCAGAGATGTTACCTACCCAATCAGCGTTAGCATAAGCACGAAGAGGCAAGTCCGAAGAGGCAGATAACAGCAAACATTGCAACAAAGTACCACGAAGGTAGCGCAGAGTACGGAGTAAGGCAGCCCAATGTGTGGAATGAAGAGCAGAAACAACTGACTGAGAATGTGCACAGCATAGGAGATATCCAGACAAATAACAGTGAGATAAATAAGGCACCCAACCAACTCGCGATACACAGTAGGATCCTCAAGAGGAACACCATCAGAAGCCAAAAACTTAGCATGCAATTCAAGAGGAGTGTCAACAATTTTGTCATCAGTGAGATTGGCACGAGAAATAATATCACAGGCATATTTAGTCTGAGAGAGAAGATACCCAATAGGAGAAGTAGCAACCTCAATACCAAGAAAATACCAAAGAGATCCCAAATCCTTCATTTCGAACTCCTGAAACAACTGATGCTTAACCTCCTCAATAATACTATAATCAGAACCAGTAATGATCATATCATCCACATATAAGAGAATGAGAACAAGGCCAACAGTAGTGCATCCAACAAAGAAAGCACAATCATGATAACTAGGGTGAAAACCAAGCTGAAATGCAACAGAGTGAAAGCGCTCATATCAAGCCCGAGGAAACTGCTTGAGACCATATAGAGCACGGCGAAGATGACAAACAACACCAAGAGGGTGAGAGAGACGCGGTGGAGGGTGCACATACACTTCTTCAGCAAGATGCCCATTCAAAAAAGCATTTTTGACATCGAATTGAAACAAAGGCCAAAGATGGGCAGCAGCAATAGAGATAAGAGTGCAAACAATAGACATCTTGGCAACGGGGGCAAAAGTTTCATCAAAATCAATCCCATACTCCTGAGAATAGCCCTAGGCAACCAAACGAGCTTTGTACCGTTCCAAAGAACCATCAGAAAGGGTTTTGACCTTATAGACCCATTTACAGCCTACAATATTCCTATCAGCAGGTAATGGAACCAAATCCCAAGTCTGAGTGTTAGCCAAAGCAATTAACTCGTCATTCATGGAATCCAATTAGGATCATGACAAGTTTCCTTGTACGACCTGGGCTCAAAATAAGTATGAAGACAAGAAAGAAAAGACTGATAGGAAAGGGAAAAACATGTATTACCAAAACCATACCAGTTTGGAGGATGACGATCTCGCTTTGGAAAGCGATGTGCAAGAGAAGCGAGATCCAGAGAAACAGCTAGAGGGGCAGTAGAGCTAGAGACAGGCAAGCTCAGAAGTGTTTTGTGGTGCTGATAAACAAGAAGAGGAACACGTGAAGCAGGAGCGGGAGAGGAAATGCCTGGCGAGATAGCAGAAGTGCTAGTAAGAGGCAAAGTAGAGACCTCAAGATTAGAAACAAACTCATCAGGAGAAACATCAGGAGGAAATGGGTCAACGTGAACCAATTAATCATTGGTAATAGGGACAGGGGTGGAAGGTATAGTGTAGTATGATAGTTTTTCTAAAAATGTGACATGCCTAGACACATATAGCTTTTTGGTGGTAGGATCATAGCACCGATAACCTTTCTGAGTAATGCTATACCCTAAAAAGACACATAGTACACAACGAGAACTAAGCTTAGAGCACTCCCGTTTAGGAAGGAGCACAAAGCATGCAAAACCGAAAATACGAAGAAGAGAATAATTGGGAGTAACACCAAAAAGACACTCATACGGAGATGAGCTTGAGAGAAAAGGAGTAAGCATTCGATTGAGAAGATATGTAGCAATGAGCACAGCTTCTCCCCAAAAAACAGAAGGGACAAAAGACGAGAGCAACAAACAGCGAACAGTATCAAGGAGGTGGCGATGTTTGCGCTCAGCTCGACCATTTTGGACAGGAATGTCAGAACACGAAGATTGATGAATAGTGCCATGAGTTGTTAAAAGCTCCTCAAACTCAGACAAGTAATACTCACCTCCCAAATCAAAACAAAGAACTTTGATCGTGATGGAAAACTGAGTGCGAATCATGGAGTGAAAATTAGAATATATTTTGTAAAAATCAGATTTTCGAGTCATCAAATAAACCCAGGTAAATCGACTGTAATCATCCACAACAGACACATAATATTGCGAACCACCCTTGGTAACTATAGAAGAAGGACCCCAAACATCAATATGAACCAAATGAAAAGGAGAAAAAGAAATAGAACTACTTTTATTAAAAGGAAGAGCAGACATTTTAGCCAATTTACAACCTCGACACTCTGAAATATTATCAATGGGAAAATTGCCTAAATGTCCAGACCGAACTAACATCCTCAAATTGTCACTCGACAGATGACCTAACGTAGAATGCCAAATATAAAATAAAGAAGACTTATTATTTAAACAAAAAGAAGACAATGCAGTAGAAGGCACTTCTGAAGGAACATGCAAGCTATCCAAGATATACAGTTCTCTAACTCTACGCCCGATCCCAATCTGCCTCTTAGATACCCGATCCTGCACAACACAATGAGAAGAAGAGAAAACAACATCAAAACCGAAATTAGATAATTGACTAATAGAAATAAGACTGTGAAAGATGAGACACATAAAATACAGGAGAAAGAGACAAATGGGAAGAGGAAATAGAACCAATAGAGTGTACAGGCATAGAAGAACCATTAGCAGCAACAATAGTGATAGAAGAAGATAGAGAGACACAATTACTAAGAAGAGATGCAACAGGGGTCATATGATGTGAACAACCAGAATCTAAAATCCACGAAGTGTAGATATTGCCAAAAGAAGATGAACCAGACAAACCTAACTGAGTGTTAGTCATAGCGGAGGCCTGGGGCAAAAGATTTGGATTATCCAACATGAAAGACTTGAACTGCTCAAACATAGACTGCATATTAGAAGATGGCCCATTCTCAGAAGCTGGTGCAAAAAAGACGGTAGATGAGCAAGATCCCAAAAATGGTGACTTAGAAGATGGTGGACCAGACAAACGACCCTTGGGCTGCAAAAGTTTAGGACAAGCATGTTTCCAATGGCCTCGCTGACAACAGAAACTGCACTCATCCATGGAAACCCAAGACTTAGGCTTACCAGTAACCTAAAATAAATGAGATGATGGGGTAGGCAAGCGCGGAGAAGTGACAAAAACTGATTAGGAGGCAGGAACACCATGAGCCACCTGAAACCGAGTTTCTTTCGCAATAAACTCACGGATAGCACCATCAACAGAAGGTAAGGGGGACCAATGAAGAATAGCTCCCAAAGTGGCTCAAATTAATCATGAAGGGCCATAAGAAACTGAACAAGACATTGCTTCTCCCGATACTTGGTATAACTGTCAAGTAACTACAAATCTACTGGTTCCATTAAAGCAAGCTGATCCCAATAAGTTGCCATCTCATTGTAGAACTCCTGAATGGATTTATCTTTTTGACTAGCACTACGAATAGACATCTTCAGTTCATACTGTTTTGCAAAGTTAGACTCAAGGTACATAATTTTGAAATAGCCCCAAACTTGTTTAAAAGTAGAATACTTGAAAAAATTCATGCCAATGGCAGTTTGAATTGAATTATGAAACCAAATAAGAATTTGTGCATTTTCCTTATCCCATTTAGAAACATCAGCCTCAGTTTCTTTGGATTCCATAGGTCTAATAATTACACCAATAACATAGTTCCACATGCCTTTACCCATTATAAAATTCTTCATGACATGAGACCAATAAGAATAATTGGTACCATCTAACTTAGTAGTGATAGCTTGCAGTTTATCATCAGCCATATTTCTAAAATTCAATTCACTATTCCAACACGTATCAACAAATAGCCCTTAAATTTTCCTCTAAATACAATCTCTATATCTCACCAAATGCTCATAAATAACAACTTAAATTGATAGATGAAGTGAACAGTACCAGAAGAAGGAGGAAGTCTGGAGACGCTGTTTATCAACACAATCGTAGGGTTTCAAACACAAAATTCCAAGTAAACCCAAGTACATGATCAAACCACCCTGAAGGCTGAAGAGGGAGAGGAGTCACGAACCACTTGCAAGAAGAGAGAGAGTGATGTCAATGATCGATGATGCAAGAGAAGTCTAGAGACAAACCTGCGATGCACTGGGATGGACAGAAACGATGCCTGCGATGTGAAAGAGAGCCCTGTGATGCGAGAGAGAGACAGAAGCAGACCTGTGATGTGCAACGTCTGGTGCCAAGAATAACCTAGGTTCGATCGCAACTTTGCTCTGATACCATGATAAAAGAGAATGAATAGAAATCTTGTATATACCTAATCAATCAACTAAGTACAATTATATAAGCTAATAGAATAAAACCCTAACAATCTAAAGGACTAAACTATCCTTAATGAACAATAAAGCCAACCCTGTGGTTATCCCTAGTAAAACTTTGTACCTTTTTTTCTAGTCCTTAACCTTTTTTTACCCCTTTTCTTGGAAAAGATAGGAATCCAAGGAGTCATGTTACCTTCAAAGCAAAACCCACAAAGCTAAACAAGATTAACATGTTGATTAGAACCAAGCATGCTGACTTTTGCTCGAACTTCTTCCCTTGGTTGATGTTTTCCAACTTCTCCGTGACTATGATAATGGAATCAAGTAATGTTCCTTCAAAAACATAACCAAAACCTCCTCTTCCAAATTCTAGTTGAAATTTTTTGTTGCATTTTGGTTTTGGAGATTTTGAGAAAGATGATTGATAGAATGGGGCAAGGTGGTTTTCTTTAAGGATTTTGAGATTGGAAAAATTGATGGCTCCATGCTCAGCCTCTTATCTTCTTTATGCTAATGTTACTGTTATTTGTTGTAGGGTCAAGCCTCAATAGTTAGGTTATCTTAGTTGTGTGATGTTGGAATGTGTCTCACTTCACCTGGAGTTGCGCCATCTATGCTGGTTATAAGACTCCAATTTTCCTCTCCTTTTTTTTGAACGAAATTTCCCTCTCCTTAATATTTAAATTTTAAAAAGAAGTGTGGGCTAGACTTTTCAATTTGATATCAGAGCTTGGCTGGACATGTGACTGGTTATAAGGCTCTAATACTAAATTGAAAAATTCAACCCACACTTCTTATTAAAACCCAAGTATTAAAGAGAGAGAAATTAGAGCCTTATAACCAGACAGATGGGGCAACTCCAAACAATGTGAGACACATTCCAATACACCCTCATAGACCACAACTTACAATAGTCGGACAAACGGCATACAAGTCGCAAACCCAACCAAGCTTTGATACTAAATTAAAAAGCCCAACCCACACTTCTCCTTAAAACCCAAGTATTAAAGAGAGGGAAACTGAAGCCTTATAACCTGCACAGATAGGGCAACTCCAAACAATGTGGGACACATTCCAACACACCCTCTTGGACCACAACATACAGTAGTCGGACAAACGGCACACCAGTCACAAGCCCAAATAAGCTTTGATATCAAATTGAAAAGCAAAACCCACACTTCTTAAAATTTAAGTATTAAGAGACGGAAGCTAAAGCCTTAAAACCAACACAGATGGGGCAACTCCAGGCGATATGTGCTTCTATGCTTTGAGGTCATCTTAAGTTTGAAAGTGAATTTGGTGGAATACAACCTTATTTTGGTCAGGGAGGTGCCTCATGTTGCAACCTTGGCTAACATCCTAGGTCGTAAGGTGGAGCATTGACCTTCTTATCTAAGACTTCCTTTAGGAGCCACTTTCAAAGCAAAATCGGTGTGGGATTCTATGGTTTAGAGATTTCAGAGGCAGTTGGCAAGATAGAAGAGCCTATATCTGCCATCTAAAGGTGATAGATTGACATTGAATCAAAGCATCTTGTCCAGTTTGCCCAAGTATTTTATGTCCTTATTCACTATCTTAGCTTTAGTTGTGAAAAGGTTGGAGAAATAGCAACATGACTTCCTTTAAGGAGGTATAGAAGAGGAATTTAGGTATCATTTAGTAGATTGTTAGACTGTGTACCACCTAGAGAGAAGAGGGTGTAAGTATTGGCAAACTTAACCAAGATGCTCGTGATTTAATCATTGATGTAATTAGAGAAAGGAAAAACAGCATCATATAACTTACATTACCTTCAATAACTGAAATCAAGAAGAATAAGCTTCTTGCCATCTCATGGTCATTCATCACCATCCTTTTGTACAAGGAGTTGCAATAAAAGTCATGTAAAAAGTGTATTTGTCACCATCAACAATGCAACTAGGTGGTGATGGTGTAAAACTCAATAAGAAATTTCAAATGATCCTATACTTGAATTGCAATACCATGACATGACATACATAAACAGTGAGATGGTTAATGCAAACCTTTTGAGCCCAAAGTGTAAGAGACGTAAGACATAATAAGGTCCAATTATAAACCTCAAGATTCATATCCATTCTGATAGTCCGTAGAATCAATCTGTGCACAGTTCATAACTCTTCCTGAAACAAGAGTACCCCCAAAGCCATATTAGCTATTAACTACAGAATATTAAATGGGAAAAAAAATGTAATTTGTTATACCTGTAATTTCACTGAATTTCGGAATTTTATACAGGTATTCTTAGATGAAGTACCATACTCAACATTAGCCATTTAGTTTCAGTGTAACATAATGCCAAAATTCAACTCTTAACTATTCAAGTCAGTCAAGTTCCAATATTTTTGCACCACACCTTAGTCGTCTCAATATATTAACTCTACTCACATGAACACCTAAAAAATCATATTTCTTGCTTCTTTTGATTCCAGCTTCAGTAGAATTATCACTTCGAAGAGTAGATTTGTCAAGGACATCTTTAACTCTTTCATGGCCTTTTCTCACAAAATTTTGACATAAACCTTGTGGCTGTAGATTTGCTCCCGGAAGGCGGCCAAAATAGTAAAGAGGATCAACATAAGAACTTGAGGAAGACACAATACCTTTCAAGTTGGTTGGCTGGACAAGCTTAACAAACTCCTTTATCTCAGCAAAGCATGAATGATCAGAATATGGAACTGTATATATGTATTCATGATAACTTTCCACAGTTCTTGAATTATCATTAGGTTTATGCATATCTGTGTGGCTCCCAACTTTTGTACTCAATTTGCTTCTGCTATGGCGAGAAGACGAACCAAAAACATTGGTGTTCCCTTCAAGGGGTTTCCATGGAAGGCCAGATGGCATAATCCCTATAGTTGGACGCATCATATTTAACCCCTCCAGTGTGTCGATACTAAAACTGTAGCGAGGGACAGCTCGCACTCTCGTTAGAGAAACTTTAGTTGTGAAGATGTCGTGGAACCCAAGAAGATGCATAATTTGCAGGCGTTCTGGCCAGACCCAAATCTTTAAAGAACAAAACAAGAAAATATAAGGAACTACCGGTGATAGCTCATAAGATTACTTATATACATATAAGAAGGATAAAAATGATATTATTTCCTTTCTACCACACTAAACTTCTTTTTCAGTGAAAAAATGAATATACAAGTCTTCATGACTATGCACATTATTACAAATCAGAAAAACAACATTAAATTTAAAATGCGGTAGGCTGCATCCTGTATGACATCACATGACACAAGGGAGTGCAAAAGAATCACTAATTTTTAGTCTAAGCTACCAGCATTGTAGGCTTACATGTAGTGCGCAAAAATAGTCAAACAGATGAAAGTATAAACTCTCCAGATTACAGTATTTATGTAACCTATACCATATAGAAATAGAAAACATGCAGAACAGAGGGGAAAAAAACAAGTAGGTATTGTAACCTATACCATATAGAAATAGAAAGCATGCAGAACAGAGGAAAAAAATGAGTAGGTCAATTAGTTCCAATCTTGAACTAATATAAACAAATTATGGTATTTCTCCAGTACCTGCAGATTAATTTTCTGAGATAGTTAGCTCTATTTTCCCCAAAACTTATATTATAAATAAATAAATAACCAACAAAGTTGATGTGAAGAGCATCTGGGTATGTTCACATTATTAAAACTAAAAGCAAGTTTGGGTCGCCATTCTACTGTATACGCACTGCAAAGGTTACACTTTGCATAGAGACAACCCTAGCTGACACTTTTCCTTTCAGTAAAGAGTGTGCACACCTTTATTTTCAGCGCTTGTGCAATGTGAAGTAAAAGATCTTCTTTTCCCAAAGAGTCTATACCGATAATGATGTCATGTTCAGGATGAGAGGCAATCACATCAACAACCTGTAACTAGTCATAAAAATGTAAATGAATAATTTCCATATACATAATCACAAAATGAAGTTCAGCAGCGGATAAAACCAAGCTCCATTCAAAGAATGAAACTTATGTTTGAAATAATTATTCACAGTTGGAAATTTCAAGAAACAAGTAAATAGACATGCTAATCATTTTTTTTCATCCACATATTGTTCGAAATAGAGAGAACTCAGAACGTATTGTGCCCATTTGTAAAATTTTTGACATTTTTACTTTAGTCTGATGAAATCATGATGAAAGGTTGAAACTAATTTAATTAAAGTACTTAGAGAAATTTTCTTTCAACAATTAAATATCCAATAAATTTAGTTTTTTTTTTTTCTCATATTGATCATGTACCAACAACACATTTCTATTAGCATTATAAACATTTTTTTACATTCTATCCTGCTAAAACTCCACTCTCCTTAGATTTAGGTTTATTATATTTGATTCTTTTTCCTCTCAAGGAAACTTTAAAGAAAATATATTGGAAAAATTGCTTAATTCATCTTTTTGGAACGAAAATGTACCACATTTTAGAATGTGAGTTCTAAAACGTACATCACTAAGGTATCGGCATTTTTTGGTGACACTGCTCCTAGTCATATGATGCTAGCTAGTGCCACATGTCAGAGTGGATCAATAGCATAAACATCTCTTTAATGTCTAAAATGCCTAAAATTGAAGCCAAATTGCCTCACTTAGACCGACAAAGATCTCTAGGTTGCCTCACTCGCTTGGTCAAGATCTCCCTAAGCAGTCACCATAAACCCATCTCCAATTGTGAATTCCATGATTTCTCCAACATGTCTAAGGTCTCAAAACAAGCTACCCAGGTTGGGAGTAGGGCCTAGGATTGTTGCACAAGATCATTGAAGGATCGTGGCTTGGAGACTAGAATCAATGGACTGTTAAGGGTCCTTTACCCTACTGATTGTGGTACTCCCCTAACCAGCCTTAATAGACAGAATTGTTAACTGATCAAAGACATGAATCTAAGAAGCACAAACACAAACCAACTCGGCAATTTTCAAAAAATGCAGGACACAACATGTGGAAGACACACAAAATATATAATTTTATATATTTATTATATGTTATATATATGAATATACCATGGAAAAATATTAGAAAAAAAATATATAATGTAATACTAATTTCAATAAATTTGCATTATTTTTCTTTTATCTTGAATCCTAAGCTATTTTGTTCAAATTTATAATTAGTTTCATATTTCTAACCAATGGACATGTGTGTTTAAGGGATGGACACATGTGTCCTCCGAATGTCGAAGAGTGTCCGCATCTAAAAAAAAAATTAAAAAAATAGTACATGTGTTGACAAGTGTCGGACATGTGTTAGGATGTGTCTGACAAGTGCCAGTGTCCAACATGGACACGCTAGCTTCTTAGAAGTGTCCGCGCTTCTTGGCATACAATACTCTGATACCTCTAAGATGCCTTGACATACTAAGGTGACAGGCTACCCTGTGCTATCGGCTAAAGAAGGTTAAGGGACATAGATCCCCCATGTCACACGATCCATTGTCAAGAAATCCCAAGACAAGCATCTTAGGGCAAGAGATCCCCAATTGTCACATCAAGGGGACCAAGCCACCTATCCTCCCTCAGTTGACATTAATAACAACCCAAACTCCCTATAAAAGGAGATCTCATGCATATAAGACAAATCAACAACACTTCTCTGCAACATAAGCTCAAAGCTCTCTCCAATACCATTTTCTATCTCCTCTTCTAGGGCTTCCCTTGGCTCTCTCCTTCACCTTGGATATTTTTTGACTTTATTTAACAATAACAAACGACACAAGAATTATTCAGAGCTTCTCACATCAAAAACACGTTAGACAAAACTAGTTAATATGAGGCCGATTAAAATTTTGGTTAAAAAATGAACCTTAACAAATAAGTTAGTAGCTTCCAATAGTAATCAGGGTAGCAGTTTAATTCTACTACAAAAATTTAACTACAAAACTTCCACAAGAGAAGTAAACATGCACCTGTTGAGCAGCAACTTCTCGAGAAGGAAAAGAATATGATGGATTACAGTAAGTATTGTCCAAGTAAAGAATGTCAACTTTATCATTCCCAAGAGCACTAAGAAGCATGCTCCTTCCAATCTCTGCCCTCTTACTAGTTGTTTCCCAGCGAAAATCCCCTGTATAAAGCATGCACCCAAACTCACCACGAAACAAGTACATGACTGCGCCTGTCAAGTTGAAAACCATGAACAACTTAATTATGAAACCCTTTGTCATGACTATTTCCCACAAGAAAGAAAAAGATAGAAGAAATAAAAATCCTTTAGCACGGCAACTCAACCTAACATAACATATTGATAGATAGGATCAAGCACACAGATAGGCAATCTAGGACAAAATAAAGTAGAAAAATTAAAATTAAAAAAATTAAGCTTAGTAGTAGACTAGTTGCTTTTGACACTTGAAAATTCATTTTTGCCAATTATAATTACCATGGTAGATGTGGTGGCTAAAATTTATATATAAAACTTGGTGGACTTTTAGGAAAACAAAAGTCTCTTACATTTTCATACTTGATGCTTTCTTAATAAAACAAGGGAAGCTTTCCAACACTAGAGTTCCCATCTTTATTATCAACCTCGACTACTTAATATTTGAAAAGAAGACAATTTGTAGAAGTCAATTACACTTAAATATTTGAATTGTTGTCGGTAAAAAAGGGGAGGCATCAAACTAGTGTTTTAACCTTGATAAGTTTTAATCTTAGAACCAAAATTTGTAAGGTTTTTCAATCTACATCAGCAAAAGCTTATGGGGCATACTATAATTTGTGGCTATTCAGTATGCGTATTACAAGGAGGCAAGAACAGTTTAGTATGCCAATGGAACCCCCGTGGTACTTCATCGCAATAAACTTGAAGTTTCACCTTCAAGTTCAAACAAAAATGCATTGTTTAATTACAATGAATATAGTCCCTAGACAAGATAGAGTCCCCTAGCCAGCTGTCTTCATATAAGATGCCAGCATTGTAGAAGGATATTGGCATAGTGCTAGTGCATTGTACTTGTCGTAGGGGACTGAAGCCCTAGTCAATTGAGAGGACCAAGCCCTTTGCCTCACTCTTCCATAGCTACCATGATACTCTCATTTCTAAAGGACATGACTCACCAAGATGAGAAAAGGTTGTCCAAATATAGAGGCAAAGACTACCTTTCGAGCTTTCTACTACTAGGCTTCAATTAAGAACAAGGGTTGATTTCATTGAAATCAATTAAAATGCAAAGAGGAAAACATTCTTTCTAACCATACCACTAAGAAGGCACATTGTTTGATGGAGAAAGATATATATGAGCTAGTTGACCTTATATATCTATTCCTAAGTCAATCCCTTGCTCCCCTCTCTCAAGGACTTCTAAACTAAGAATTGAGGGTTCCAAACCTTGCTCCATATCAATCTAGTCTATCCCTCTTTCCCAAAACCTTATGGATGGTTTATAATAAAACCAATGTTTGAAAAATATGATTTTCAAAGCCCTAAAGTTACACGATCTATTGAATCTTAGACTTCAAGTAGTTAAAAAAAATAAAAAAGTTCCTCCAAGGTGGATGAATTATGTACATGCATATGTTCTTCTGCAAATTGTTGTCTTTGTGGTAACCCTAGTTAACAACATATAATATAGACAGCAAAGGTTAACCAAAAGAATTTTAAAAATGAAAATGTAATTTGGTTATTAATTTCAACAATTATCTCCTTGATAAAATAGGCTCTCATTACCTACCTACTATGAAGCACAAACACTTTAAACTAGTTATTGTAGTCATTTCCGACACCGACACACACCGGGACATGTAACGGACATGCCAGCTGATTGGAGAGACCAAATATTACCAAATACAATCATATGTCCTGCCTCTGGACACAGCCTTGGACACATTTGACTTGTGATATTTATGCATGTTCAAGAAAAAAGGAAATTTAAAAGCAAAACTAATTACGCAACTATAATAACTATAACCAAATATTAATAGAGGCAATAATAATTCATTTTCCACATAACACATATCTGACGGAAAATAATAATAATAATAATAATAATAATAATAATAATAATAATAATAATAATAATAATAATAATAATAAACTAGTAGCTTAATTATGATCAATAAAAATAGTAAATACAGTCATGTTCACAATTACTGTTGTGGCCAAAAAAACTGCAGTCCTGATCATCACAACCCAATGTCACATTCAAACAAAAACAGACTCCAGAAACCAAAGTTAAGCTGAGAAAAAGTATACCCGGACAGTGATGAGCATCGATGGCGATGACATCGACGGTAGTGTTCGATTCGGTGGTTGGAGAGACCAAAGGGATTGAATTCCATTGACCGACATCTAAAATTCGAAGCAGAGAGAGCTTGAAACCGGGGAACTTGGAGGAGAAGAGCCTGGCGGTGATGCGAGAGCAAAAGAGAGGGCCTCGTTTCCAGGTTGAGTACAAGCCGTTGGTGTGATCGGCGTGGAGGTGTGTGAGGAAATACACTTGGCTGCCTTCGGACCACCGGTCCACCGATATCATCCCTATGTCCATTCCCTCAATTTTGACCTAGAAAATCTAATTCTTATTCGATTTGAATTTCCATGGAGGTCGGTGTAGAGAGAGAGAGAGAGAGAGAGAGAGAGAAGAGAGTTTCGAATTCTAGGGTTTGAAGAGCGAGTTAGAAACATGGAGTGAAGAACATGGTGTGAATGTAGGATTCGTTTGGCGGGGTTTGTATTTTGAATTTCGGTGGCGCTGTGTTTGGGAGAATCTATTTACACGCATATCTCTCTCTACGCATCCTCCACACACACCTCTCTCCAACACACTCTCTCATTAGGTGTGTATGGAGAGAGTGTATGGTGTGTGCAAATAGCTCCTCCCGCTGTGTTTTTATGAGCAGTATGAACTTGAGATGTTTGGTTTTCTTTTTTGGGGGCTTTTCCCATATTAATCTTTTGCATTTTATTTCTCAAATTAGGCATAGTTTTGACAGATTTTCGAAACTAGGCTAAAGCACTATTACAAATCGCGCTTTCATTGTTTAGAGCTTAAAATTTGATGAATAATAAAACGCTATTTAGGCCAAGTTTGGCATCTACTAAATAATACAAAAAGTCACTATCCTATTTAAGTCACACCATCTTATTTAAATCACATCACCTCTCTAACACATCAGATCAAATCCAACCCAAACCCAACCCATATAAGCCAATAAATCAAAAAGTATACTTTTTTAGAACATCCCAAACCAACCCTCTTTTGATTAAGAAAGCGCTGTTCCAAATTACGCTTTTAACATTAAAAAAATTTCTGAAGAAAACGCTATTTGAAATAGTGCTTTCACTGTGTATGGCTGTTTTCTTAAGAAAATGTTTATAATATATTAAAATGTGATCAATATAAAAAATAAGTGTTTTGTAGCACAAATGGTAGTGCACTTGTTTTGCCACCACAGTGGCATGGGTTCAATCCGCGGGAGCTGGGCCTCGTTTGGGAACAGGCTATTTTAGTAACTTTTTGACTTTTTACGAAAAAATGTGCAGAAAAGTAGAGAGGTGATGTGACAACTTTTAGTAACCTTTTGACTTTTTGGCTAAAATAACTCCTTTTTTTTTTCCCCTTCCACTCACTATATACTTTATATATTTATTATGTAATTTTTTTATAAAAAATTATATATTTATTATGTAATTTTTTTATAAAAAAAAAAAAGTAAAATGTTTGTTTGGTTAACTAAAAATCAACTCTATAAAATACAATTTTTTCCAAAATGTCAACATGATTGTTTAAAAAGTATTCAGTGTATTTAGTTTGAATTTTTTGGATTTAGTTATTTGAAAATTGAGTTTTTTTATTTTTGTATTTTTTTGTTTTTAGTGAATATTTTTAAAATTTTAAACATTTTTTTTTACTTTTTTAGATGCACCTTAGTTAGATATATCTAAAAAGTAAAAAAATTATGAAAAAATATTTTAAAAACTTAATAAATACATAAAAATACAAAAAATGTACTGAAAAAATATTTTTGTATTTTTAGTATCTTTTCAGCAAATTATCATTTTTTTCAACAAAATGTACTCAAAAAAATATGCACAGTGAAAGCGTACTCAAAAAATATTTTTTCAGCAAAATGTACGCTTTTAAAATGTACTAAAATATTTTAAAAGCGTACATTTTTTTATTTTTTCATAAATATATAAAGTATAGAGTGAGTGAAAAAATACAAAAATACAAAAAATATACTAAAAAAATTAATACAAAATATTAATTTTTTCAGCAAAATGTACGTAAAATATTTTAAAAGCATACATTTTTTTATTTTTTCATAAATATATAAAGTATAGAGTGAGTGAAAAAATACAAAAATACAAAAAATATACTGAAAAAATTAATACAAAATATTTATTTTAAATATTAATACATTTTTTGAGTACATTTAGCTGAAAAAATTAATATTTTGTATTAATTTTTTCAGTATATTTTTTGTATTTTTGTATTTTTTCACTCAATCTATACTTTATATATTTATAAAAAAATAAAAAAATGTATGCTTTTAAAATATTTTAGTACATTTTAAAAGCGTACATTTTGCTAAAAAAATATTTTTTGAGTACGCTTTCACTGTGCATATTTTTTTGAGTACATTTTGCTGAAAAAAATGATAATTTTCTGAAAAGATACTAAAAATATAAAAATATTTTTTCAGTACATTTTTTGTATTTTTATGTATTTATTAATTTTTTAAAATATGTTTTCACAATTTTTTTACTTTTTAGATACATCTAACTAAGGTACATCTAAAAAAGTAAAAAAAAAATGTTTAAAATTTTAAAAATATTCACTAAAAACAAAAAAATACGAAAATAAAAAAACTCAATTTTCAAATAACTAAATCCAAAAAATTCAAACCAAATACACTGAATACTTTTTAAACAATCATATTGACATTTTGAAAAAAAATTGTATTTTATAAAGTTGATTTTTAGTTAACCAAACAAACATTTTACTTTTTTTTGATAAAAAAATTACATAATAAATATATAAAGTATAGAGTGAATGGAAGGAAAAAAAAAAAAAAAAAAGAGCTGAACTTAATTGAAAGGTAGCAACTCTCGCGCCACGCCACTGTGGTGCAAAACAAATGCACTACCATTTGTGCTACAAAGCACTTATGCTTCATGTTGATCACATTTTAATATATTATAAACATTTTCTTAAGAAAAAATCTATGCACAGTGAAAACGTGGTTTGGAAAAGCGATTTCATCATATGCACAGTGAAAGCGCTATTTCAAATAGCGTTTTCTTCAGAAAAATTTTTAATGTTAAAAGCGTGATTTGGAACAGCGCTTTCTTAATCAAAATCGCATTTTTAAATAGCGTTTTCACTATTCATCAAAATTTGGGCTCCAAACAATGAAAGCGCGATTTGTAATAGCGCTTTAGCCTAGTTTGGAAAATCCGTCCAAACTAGGCCTAATTCGAGAAATAAGATGCAAAAGAGGCTTAATATGGGAAAAGCCCCTCTCTTTTTGCTTTTGCGTGGACTGTTTGAATGGAATTTTTAAAATGTAATTTCATCGTATATTTCAAAACAACAGTAGTGCGGGACCCAGTACCCCACCTCTACATGACGGCTGTGAGAGCAATACTTAAAAAAATAAATAAATAAATAAATAAATAATAATTAGTGTGTTTGGTTTGAGTTTTTTAGATTAAATTTTTTTAAAACTCAGTTTTTTGGTTTTCGTGTTTTTTTTGTTTCTAATGAATATTTTTAAAATTTTAAACATTTTTTTTACCTTTTTAGATACACTTTACTTAGATATGTCTAAAAAGTAAAAAAATTGTGAAAAAATATTTTAAAATTTTAATAAATACATAAAAATACAAAAAATGTACTGAATTCTCATATTTTTTTTATATTTTTTGTATTTAGTGAATTTTTAAAAGGGTTTTTTCATAAATTTTTTACTTTTTAGGTATATTTATGTTAGGTATGTCTAAAAAGTAAAAAAATTACTTAAAATATTTTAAAAAATCAATAAAAACAAAAAAATACGAAAAACAAGAAAATAAAATTTTTTGAAAAGTGTTTTTGAAAAAATACAACCAAGCAAGCTGTAATTTTAAGCTAATCAAAAAACAGTGGGGTGGTGGGAATTATCCCCACTGAGAGTCTAAGACATTTTTGATTTCAAAAATATATCTCTTTTAAATTTAGTAGATTCATTTCATCTTTTCTATTCTAAAATCACACATTCTAAAATATATTTTTCTTTATGTTTAATAGATTTGTATGTATTCTCTCTTTTTCGTCTTTTCTATTCTAAAATCACACATTTCAAAATATATTTCTCTTTCACATTTGGTAGATTCATACATATTCTCTCTGTTTAGTCTTTTTCTATGCTAAAAAGCGGAGAAGTTTTTAAATTTTTGGTCTACTCAGTCATCCTCTCAAACGTCCCTCGGACATTCGGCCGATAGACCAACTAGTTGATCGGAACAGTATAATTTTTCTTTTTCTTTTTTTTTGCAATTGTCAATCACCACATGTGAGCATCTCTAACGGTAGTAGGCATTTTACCTATCTAAATATTACTATAAAGTATATATTTTATTTTGCCTATCAACTGTCTTATGTTTTTATTCCAACCATGCTCTTCATTTTAGCTATTTATTCAAATACTATTAATTTTATAGAATGCCACGTCAACAACAAAAATGAAGGGAAATGATCATAATGATTGAATACATTTTGCTTAGCGTTGAAGGCTAGCTACATGTAGCTAGTAAATATGAGTTGAGCCAAAATACCTAATCATATGCCTAGTGCATTGGAATGGAAAAAAGTGAATCACACTAGGCATTTTAACTAACAAGTATTATATGCCTAGTGCATTGGAGATGCTTTGGAGAAAAAAAAAATATTTATTTTTGATATTTTTTAAACATATAAATTATTTTTTTAAACCAAAATGATAAATTATTTTTTTAAATTAAATTTTAAAAAGAGTTTCGTTATGAATTTTAAATAGAATTATCAATAGAGTTTTGAGTTGTGTTTGGTTATAAGTTATAAATTTTTTATTAAATTTTGAATTTTTTTTTTCAAAACTCATAACTAAACTACTTTTTTCATTTCATATGTCATATCAAAAATTCAAAACTTAAGTCAAAATTCATAACCAAACAATTTTTTTCTTTTCAAATCATAATTTCAAAACTCATAAACTCAAAATATAACTTTATTTTCAAATCATAATTTTAAAACTCTATCAAATACTATAGGCTTATTTGGTTTGTTTATGGGAGAATTGTTTTTGAAAAAAAATTCCAAATTTTTGTTTAGTTTGTGGTTTTTCTCAAAAAAAAATTTAAAATCACTTTCTCTCTCTTACACATCAATCAATCACTTTTTCTCTCTCCTATCTTCTTTTCAATCATTTTTTCTCTCACACACATTTACTTAATTACAACAAAATGTCAAATAATTTCAAACTCCATAACTACTTTCAAAATATACAACCAGACAAATTAAAAAAAATTTAAAACTTTCTCCCTAATTTTTTTAAAAAAAATCACTCCCTCAAAAACAAATCAAACACACATCTTCTGATGCTGTGTAAATTATGTTACTGATTTCTAAATGATGAAAAGATAAGCTCAGGCTGGACAAATGGTTGGCATTGTCCAAGTACAAGTGAATTTTTTTAATATAAAGTTGCTTTCTCTTTTTTTTTGGTCCTGCCATCTGGTATCCGACCCATCGGGCCGACTAATCCGGATTCGGGGCTCAGCTCTGGCTGGTTAGGTTCCAGGCCCCTCCCAATTGGCGTTGCGGGGGATCGAACCGTAGTCCGCCCTACCAAGCCGAGCGCCAATCACCACTCGGCCAACAACCCTTTGGTATATAAAGTTGCTTTCTCAACTCTTGTTTATCAGCAATCGAATAGGGTGTCAATCATTGATGTTGATTAGCTAATAGGAACATGTTTTTGTAGAAATATCACATTAATATAACCAATCTACAACACAACAGTAGACACAGGATTAAAGAATGCATAAAAAAACATAGATGAGATTTCAAAATCTTTGTAGAAGTGAGAGTGTGGAAAGAGATTAGTAATAGACTAATAAAAGTGTGTTGTTTTATCATCTTATTTATTCTTACAAATTGAAAAATGAAAAAAAAAAAGTACAAAAAATAATAATAATAATAATAATGCAAGATTTCACTAAGACATTTAAACAAATACTTGTAAGGTATCATATAAAATCACAATATAAATATAATAATATTAAATCACAATTAATTCTTGATATTAAAAGATGAAAATTAATAAATTCATAAGTTAGAAGGTTACATTTTCAAATTGTATCAAGTGTTAGAGCATCTCCAATGGTATTTGCTAAAATAGAATTACTATTGCTATAATTTGACAATGAATAGTTATATTTTGTCAAATTATAGCAATGGTACTCCAATGGTTATATGTTATTTTGACAAATCTCTAACCAATTTTTCCTCCAATTTTGTAGGTATTGTTTGGATATACATTTTTTAGTATTTTTTTTTTTTTTTTTTTATTTTTTGTCTTTTGTGACATTTTTTCAATTGTTTGTAAAAACAATTATATATTTTACATTATACTCGATTAGACAAATATAAAAAAAATTAAAAATTCAAAAAAATAAATAAATATAATTCACCCCATCAAAAAATACTTATATTATTTAAAATTACATTACAAAAGAAAAATACTCAAATTATTTTTGGAGGAAGGAAAAGAGCCATTGTACTCATTTTTTGCATTCCTGGACAAAAATCCGTTAGATATTTTGATCATCCAACGGCTGAGAATCCCCTTCTGGAATATGCGAACATCATCTTGAACATCACTTGTCAATTGTTTTGATCCAAGGTTTTAAAAATCAGACCTGCCGGTTCGACCGTCGACCAATCAGGGTTCCAGACCGAATACACCCACTAAATCGTTCAAAAAAAAAAAAAAACAACCTATTTTGGGAGAACTAGGAAAACCGGCAGTTGAGAAGCCGAACCGGTCGACCTGGGGTGGTTCACGGAGTTAATAAAATTGAATTTTTGTTTTTTTTTTGTTTTTTATTTATTCTTTCTTTCTTTTCTCTTTCTTTCTTATTATATATATATATATATATAAGAAAATTTTAATTGGAAACTCTCTTTTAAGGGTCTCTTCTTATGAGGAATCCCATTGAGAGTTTGAAATTATTGTGAAAGCCTCTACCTATTTATGAAAAAAAAATTCTTCCAAAAAAACTCAAGAAATCAATGTGGGAGATTCAATCAAATTTATTGGAAGGAAACATAAAATTTTGATATCCCTTCAAAATTTTTGCTCTTCTTTCAATCAAATTATTTGAATTAAAATCATATGGAGAAAATATTGAATATTTGATTTCTTTTTCTAAAATTAAAATTAATAATATTTTAAAATATATTTTTATATTTTTTAGTAAAAATAGTATTAGGAGAAATATTTAAGATTATTTAATTTTTTTAATTTATAATTTTATTACTTATATTTTTATTTAAATATAATTTTAATATACTTATGACATCAGAATTCAATTCCGATTCAACCCAACGGCTGAATCGGTGACCCGTCTACCTGATCTTTTTTCCGGTTCACTCACTGATACGATTTTAAAATATTGTTTTGATCATCCAACAAGTTCTCTCTCTCTCTCTCTCTCTCTCTCTCTCTCTCTCTCTCTCTCTTTATCACTAATCTTTATCTCCATCTTTCATCTTCATCACTCATCTCCATCTTCATCACTCATCTCTAATTCTATTTTGAGGGTTTATTTTCGATCTTCCATTCATTCATTCATTCACTCTCTCTCTGTCTCTCTCTCTCATCCAAAGCCCTAAATATACAAAACCCATTAGATCCATCTAATAAAAAAATAAAAAGTTTTAGACAGTGAGTGTCACGACCCAAACCCGCCCCTATGGGTTTAGTTCAAGTAACGACCCGATGTCGAGATTACCAAGGCCTCTTGAGCGATGTCTGATAAAAGCAATCTGAGGGACATGGCGGAAGCCAATACATTAAATAAACTATGTCCAATGAGCTGTGACAGTCTGTATGCCAAAAAATTTTTCATACATACATGCATACACAGTGCAGAACAGTACATACATAATTTACAAACATACAGTGCATGGATTTAACCTCTATTAAACGGTACAGTAACAGTCTATACAGTATTATAAAAACAGTCCAAGATAGACGGGGAAATAAAAACACCCCTAAGCCTAAGCTTGACAGGCTCGGAACCTCATAGTGAGGCACGGTGGTTGGCTTGACAAAACTGGATTTTACCCCGACGCTCCTAGCTGCGGTCTGGTGCCTGTACATCTACACATATATATGAGCAGTGAGCTAAAGCCCAGTGAATAACATAAAGCGTAAAGGGGTTTAGAATGAATGTCCTTACATTCATGAAAACAGTCCATTAAATCAGTATTACAGTCTTTCAGTCGATCAGTCATATGTGGTACATTCATTAGCATAACAATACAGTAAACAGTAGGTCTTAAAGACCGAACAGTAATGATGGCCATCAATCGATGCGATGAGTGGTTCCACGAGGAATCGACAGAGATTTACATAAGAATAACGATGTGATGAGTGCTAAGGATGCCACAGTACAGTTCAGAAATAAAGGACATAGATTCATTCAGGCCTCGTTTGGCAAGAGGCTAGTTTAGCCAAAAAGTCAAAAAGTTACTAAAAAAGTCAAAAAGCTAACAACCCATACCAAAAAGTCAAAGATTTCCTTTTTCTCTGTACTTTTTGCACATCTTTTCGTAAAAAATCAAAAAGTCATCCCAAACATACTAGTTTTTTTTACATCACATTTTAGCCAAATAGCCAAAAAGTTACTAAATTAGCCTGTTCCCAAACGAGGCCTCAGTAATCAATATCAGTTCAGTAAACAGTTCAGTTCAGTATTCAAAAGATAATCATTCGAACATATCTTTACACAATTGTTACTCACAGAGTTCTGGGCTACAGTAGGCTAGGGCGTCTCCTCGAAATGCCAACCCTATACAGTTAACAGATTGAACACACTCTAAGTTTCACAGTTGGAAAAGATAATCATTGAATCCCTAGATTGCCTTGGTGTGTTATACATCTATATCCTCCTTAAGATGCCTTAAATATGCCCTAGGAATGCCTAGGATGGAAAGAGGATGCAAAGATGTACTTTGGAGTACTTAACAAATTTTGCTGAAAACAGGGGTCTCGCTCGAGCGTGGCTTTCTACGCTCGAGCGGACATGCAGACAAAGGAGCTCCGCTCAAGCGTGGATTCCTTCGCTCGAGCGGACTGCGTGCTACAGTAAAAATGCTGGATGCTCAGATTTTACGCCCGATGGACGCTCGACCATCGCTCGAGCGTAAGACATAGGTCCTCGCTCGAGTATAGGTTTCCTCGCTTGAGCGGACTGTGAACTCATGCAAAGCACTGGATGCACGCATTTCACGCTCAAGTGTAACTTTTCTCGCTCGAGCGAAAGGCATGATCACAGAGTGTACGCTCGAGCGTAGACTTCTTCGCTCGAGCGTAGACCCAAAATCTAGAAATTCCAGATTTGAGTCCCAAGCTCAAAATCAAGTTTAAATGCTAAAATTTCGATCCTCTTGGGCCAATTTTCTGGGAAACATAAGTAAACTCATAGAATAACATGTTACAAAGGTCAATTTGAGAAATCAAGGCCCAAGGGTGTTTCAATTAAACTCATTTTCAAACCCATTTTTCATGAACATGCATGAACATGCTATAAGGTGACATGCATGAGATTAACTCAAATCAAAGCTTCCAAAACATGCTCTATTGAGCTCATTCTTTTCAAAACAAGTTGAAAACATGAACTTAAGCTTATTTATAAACATGCATGTGACAATTTGCCATGAACTCAACTCCAAATTCAACAATACCACCATGCATGCATGAATTCTAACATAATCCAACATGTATGAGTTAAAACATGACTTAGCTCTACAATTTGACATGGATCATGCAAGAGCAATCTTAAATAAAACAATGAGAGAGGTCAATGGTCTACCTTAAGTCTTGTTTTCAAGGTCCATGAGCTCAATTAGCAACTACACTTCAATTTCCTTCAAGTTCTCAAGCCAAAGCAAGATGAGTTCAACTCTCTCCCTTATCTCTCTCTCTCTAGTCGGCAAAGGCAAGGAATGGGCTGAACAAATATGTGTCTAAGTGTATACTAAGGCTCCAATGTTGATCAAGTGGTGGGCCACTAGGGTGTCAAGTTAGTAAATAAGTCTAACTCATGTAATTTAGCTTATTTTAATCTAATTTAATGTTACAAAATCACATTTCAATTGAATACACCATAAAATCACATAAATTATGATGGTCCTAAAACACCAATTAATTTCTGGTTCGGCCGCCGATAAGGCCTTCAATTGACAGTTTAAGCATAAAAATACAGACAGATAATTAAACGACAACAGCTAGATATGCACTTTAACTAACATATACCCAGTCAATCAGTTTTAGATTTCAGTCGGTCAGTTCAGTATCTCGATCAATTCAATTATCAGTCTTAATCAGTCTTAATTTAGCAGTAATCGGTAATTAATCAGTCATTAATCCGTAAACAGTGTGAGGGTTGTTACAATGAGCTTGAGTTTGACCCACAAGAATTATAGGAGGTTATTGTAGTACGGAGGATATGGGGTCAATGATGGAGATTTCAATGGGTCGGTGTGATGGAGGTTCTGCTGGACTAGTAGTGGAAGTTGTTATGATGGGTCGGTAGCTGTATAGAAGATGAAGCTAAAGCATCTTCAAATCTAGGTATTTTTAATATAAATTTGCTTCATATATATATATATATATATTTGCTTGAGATTGTTTCAAATTTGGAAATGCTAATTGTGCTTGACATTGAGATTTTTTTTTTTATTATTGAAATTCGCTGAAATAAATATAAAAAAAATTTATTGAATTTTTTATCTTTTGACTTGATTCTGCTTGATTATGAGATTTAGCTTCAAAATTTATTATTTTGTTGCTTTATTTTGTTTCTATTTTGGGAGTTTTTGCTGAAAAGGAGGAGGGAGGGAGAATTGGAGGAAACGGTTGGTTTTGGTGAGTTGGCACTCTTGGCATTTGTCAAATATAGCAACTGCCAAAACTTACCATTAGAAAACCACTTTTGCCTCACACCTGCTATATTATAGCTTTAGCATCTCCAATGGCAAACCATTAAGTTGTCTATTGTACAAAAATGTTATCATTTGCTTAGAATGAATGATGGTTATTTTTAATTATAATGGCTTTGATTATTTTATAAGAATGATGATGCACAATGAATGAATGAATGAAGATGTTATTTTTTTCATTCAATGATGATTATTTTTGTAAGATAGAATTTTTTAGAATGAATATTAGTTTTTTTTTTATTTGGTAAAATTATTGAATTTAATATAATATAATATTTTTTTATCATTATCAGGTTGATATTAATATAATATTTTTTTGTTGGAAAATTATTGAATTTAATATGAATATTTAATTTGTTCAAATAAAAAATATTATGAATTTTTAATTTGTTTATTTGCATTAGTTTTTCCTAAACTGAACAATCTGGTTTTGATGGAAATAAGGGCAATATGGGTATTTAAAATGTATTATGCGGGCATATTTGAAAATTATTTGTTTATATCCCACAATATATTTTGTAAAACAAACATGAATAATATATATCCAGTCTTATATATCAAGTTAACAAACATGATTTGGGGATATATTATCTAATACATATATCATATTCATTATATATTCTTATTATATCTCACATCATATTATATCCTCTATTTTATATCCAATAAAACAAATAGGGTCTTATATTTTAAAATAAGATGATCATAAATAAGAGACAAAAAGAGGGGTATGGTGTGTGTAAGAGTGAGAAAGAGAGAAAGAATACCTAATAACTCACTAAATTATAGAAGATAAAAGAACTACAAATTTATAATATAAATAATAAATAAAGATAATATAAAACATGACGAATGATAAACCCTTATTCCATTTTTTTCCATCTGTTTATTCCCCGGCCACCAGGGAGCTTTGCTTTCCTGTGTTTCCATATTTCCTTTATGCTGTGTTTAGTTGAGAGATTTGGAGAGGGATTTGGAAAGGGAAAGCAAAAGGAAAAAGGCATATTTTATTCACATTTCACCTACCTTTTACATTTTTCTTTTTAAATCTCTCCCCAAATCCCTCAATCAAACACAACATTAGTAAAAAAAAAAAGCAAGATAAAATAAAAAGAGATACAAAAAGGTGGAGAATTGGTAATGAGGTGAGGTGAGGTGAGGTGACGTACCAAAAATAAATTTATTTATTTATATTTAAATAAGTTTGTTCATAATTTAAATAAAATAAATAAATTTTAATTTTGGACCTTACATTTTTAATTAGATCAATTTTGATCTTTAATTTTAAATTTTATGTTAATTTCGTACAATTGATAATACCAATAGTATTTTGACAAAAAATGATTATTGAATTGGTTGAAGTTAACTAACCGAGTTGAGTAAATTTATAATTTTGCCTCTAAAAAATATGTCAATTATATACATATTTTTCACTAAAAAATGTTAATAATTATAAGCAATTGGAATAAATTGAGATAAATCCGTAAATTTATAGTCAAAAGCGAGCCAATTGAAATTATAGGGACTAAAATGATGAAAAGACCAAATATGTCTCCTGAAATTTCCAATTTCATAATAAATGGCTCATTTTATTAATAAATTATCACGTTAATAAACATTTTTTTGATGATGTCATAAATTTATTTCAATTAAAAATCAAAAAGAAATATTTTTTCAATTAATTCATATAAGGCTGTTAACCAATTTTGTACATGTGGCACGTAGAATTAAAAAACATGTTATGTTCAATTTATTTATTTATTTTTATTTTGTTCATTTTACATCAATCCGATAATGGTAATTACGGTAGTTTATCATATTTGTCTGCCAAAAAAATAAATAGTTTAGTTTTCAAATAATATTTGTCGTTCATTTTTTTTTTACAAATAAATGTAACAAACTAATACAGCTAATATTATATTTGTCTCTCCAAAAAAGGATGGCTTAGTTTTCAAATAATATTTATCGTCATTTTTTTACAAATAAAATCACAAACTAATATAGCTATGGTTATCAAATTGACCTAGTTTTTATCATGGATGATCAAAATATTGCGACTTAAAATATGAACGGTTCGAATCATCAAAGTGGAACCCATAGTGAGCCCTACAAACCCAAACAATAGTGGACCGAAGCGAAGTTTATCCCTTTATCATTATATAAAATTATATATTTTGTATGTCCTTCACACGTGGTGTCTTACTTTTTTTATTTTTTGTTTTTTAAAATTTTTGTGGTAGTGTTTGTGTCATGTGTTAGTATTCGTATTTTTTAAAATACAATGCTAACACATGAGATAATACATTAAAGATGATATAATAATAAAGTTGCTAATATAACATTATAATGACTATAGATATATTTTATCCCATATATATGTTCTTGCTGTCAATAATCCTAGTAATTTAACATAATAGAACTTGAGATAAAATAAACATATAGTCTTGACTGAGCACATTTTATGATTAGCTAAGTTTTAGTTTTGTCACTTTTATTTTTTAATTTTCTAATTTGAGCCAAAATGCTCCAATCTCAATCGGATAGTCTAAATCATTAACAGATAAAATACCTTTATAATCCCTAAAATATGTTTCCTCTGTTACTTTAGTTTTTGTCTTTTTTTTGTTTTTTCATTAAGTGGAAGATTAATTATAAATATGGGAAAAAATATATCTAACTAGATTATTACATCAAAAATTGACCCCTTAGTGAAAATAAACAAACCCAATCTTTCTCTTTAGCAAGATTTGACCACTAAGGTATGTTTGATTGGGGGGATTAGGGGGGGACTATCCACTATTTGGACTTGAGTCCAAATAATGCTCATAATCCGTCGTTTGATTTTTTTTTAGTCCGTCGGATATGGAGTCCGGCCGGACTCCATGTCCCCCATATAGGGGACTATCCTGTCCTGGGGGGGGACAGAATGTGGGGGACTAATCACTGTTTGGATTAGATTATGAAATGACCATTTTGACCCTCTACTATTTAATTATGTATTATATTTAATAAAATTCAATAAAATTTAAATGTCTCAATTTAAAAATAAAATAATTTATTTAACTTTTTATTAATGTTTTATTTATTTAATTTTTTAAAATAATTTTTTTTAGATATTTTATTGATGTTTTATTTTAAAATTTTGTTTATAATTTATTTAATTTCATTATTTAAATTGTAATAGGTGTTTTATTTAAAATTTTAATTAAAAAAATAATATAAATTTTTTATACAGGTTATACAATATTTTATTAAATCAAATTTAGTGGTTATTTATTTATTTAATTGTGTATGTAAAAATTTTTTTTTGGTAAAGTTATGTATGTAAAAAAAATAAATTGGATTCACTAATGACTTGTATGTAAAGTTGGACCACACAGTAAAGTTTTGTATGTAAAAAAAATAATGATTTGTTATACAGTAATGATTTAAAACAAATTTTATCGATATTTTATTTATTTATTTATTTAATTTAAAAAAAACAAATTTATTTAATTAAAAATAATTAAACGTTGGATTCATTTGTCCAAAAATAATTATCCTATCCAGTCCAAAAATAATCCGACCAAATAATTATCCTATCCAAAAATAATTTATTTAATAATTATCCTATTAAAAATAATTAATTGAAAAAGGGCAAAATAGTCTTTTGTTCATTTATCCTATCCAGTCCGTCCAACCAAACGTTGGATTCACTGAAAATAGTTCTTTCCAGACATCTAATTCCATGAAAAAACAAACACAGGATACATATCCAATCCGACCAAATAGTCTGGGGGATTCACAGTCCCAGGACTCAAGTCCGATGGATTCTAATCCCCCATTTTCTAGTCCGCCCAATCAAACACAGGGTGTGTTTGATTGGGGGATAAGGGAGGGATTATTTACTGTGGAGATTGTAATCTAGGGCAATCATCTAATCTGATGTTTGTTTTTTTTTTAGTCCGCCGGATATGAAGTCCGGTCGGACTCCTTATCCCCCATATGGGGGATTATACTATCCTAGGGGGGGTGTGGGACAATTTGGAGGGGGGAGGTTATTTACTGTTGGGATTAGGTAGTGAAATGACCACTTTGACCCTCTCCTATTTAATTATGTATTATATTTAGTAAAATTCAATAAAATTTAAATGTCTCAATTTAAAAATAAAATAATTTTATTTAACTTTTTACTGATGTTTTATTTATTTTTTATAGATATTTTATTGATATTTTATTTTAAAATTTTGTTTACATTTTATTTAATTTCATTATTTAAATTTTAATAAATGTTTTATTTAATTTCATTGTTTAATTATTATTATTTTTAAAAACAAATTTATTTAAAATTTTAATTAAAAAAATAATATATATTTTTACTGATATTTATTTATTTATTTTTTAAAAAATAAATTTATTTAATTGTGTAAAAAATAAAATAAATTTTTTTATTTAATCTAGCTAAAAATAATTAAAATATTAAAGATATGTTTAATATTGCTATTACTTAGTAAACAATTGAAAAAGGGTAAAATAGTCTTTTGTTCATTTATCCAGTCCAGTCCGTCCAACCAAACGTTGGATTCACTAAAAATAGTCTTTTCTTTGTGTTTGTTTTCTCATGGGATTAGATGTCTAGAAAAGACTATTTTTAGTGAATCAACGTTTTTACACAATTAAATAAAATTATTTTTAAATTAAATAAATAATTTTAAAAATATATTATTTTAATTAAAATATTTAAATATTTTAAATTTTTTAAAATAATAAAATATAAAATTAAATAAAACAATAAATTTTAAAAAATTAAATAAATAAATCAATAATAAAATAAATAAAATATTTATTTTAAATTTTATTGAATTTTACTAAATATAATACATAATTAAATAGTAGAAGGTCAAAATGGTTATTTCACCACCTAATCTCAACAGTAAATAGTCCCTTCAAAATTGTCCTACACCCCCCTTAAGATAGTATAATCCCCCATATGGGGGATAAGGAGTCCAGCAGATTAAAAAAAAACAAACACCGAATTAGATACTTCCCCCAAATTATAATCCACATAGTAAATAGTCCTCTCTTATCCCCCAATCAAACACATTGCGGGGATTAGGGGGGGGACTATTTACTATTTGGATTACTTATCTGAAGGAGTGAGTAGTCCATCGTTTGTTTTTTGTTTTAATCCGCCGGACATGGAGTCTGGCCGGATTCCTTATCCCCCATATGGGGGATTATACTATCCGCGAGGGGGAGGGGGGGAGGTGAGGTATGGGATAGTTTTGGGGGGATTGTTTACTGTTGGGATTAGGTGGTAAAATGACCATTTTAACCCTCTACTATTTAATTATGTATTATATTTAGTAAAATTTAATAAAATTTAAATGTCTCAATTTAAAAATAAAATAATTTTATTTAACTTTTTATTGATGTTTTATTTATTTAATTTTTTAAAATAATTTTTTATAGATATTTTATTTTAAAATTTTGTTTATATTTTATTTAATTTCATTATTTAAATGTCAATAGATGTTTTATTTAATTTCATTGTTTAATTATTATTATTTTTTTAAAAAAATTATTTAAAATTTTAATTAAAAAAATAACACATATTTTTATTGATATTTTATTTATCTTATTTAAAAAAAATAAATTTATTTAATTGTTTAAAAAATAAAATAAAATAAATTTTTATTTAACCTAGCTAAAAATAATTAAAATATTAAAGATATGTTTAGTATTGTTATTATTTAGTAAATAATTGAAAAAGGGTAAAATAGTCTTTTGTTCATTTATCCTATCCAGTTCGTCCAACCAAACGTTGGATTCACTAAAAATAGTCTTTTCTAGACATCTAATCCCATAAAAAAACAAACACATGATACATATCCAATTCAATCAAATAGTCCAGAGGATTCACAGTCCCAGGACTTAAGTCTGATGGATTCTAATCCCCTTTTATCCAGTCCGTCCAATCAAACATACCTAAATGTTTTATAAGAGAAGGTAAACAACTCGATACCAAAAAAAAAAAAATCTTAATAATAAATAATTAATCTTTTTCTTTAGCAAGATTTGATCCCTGAGAGAAGGTAAACAACTCAATAGAGCAAAGAACCCTGATAATTAGAGAGAAATACTTAATGATTTCCTAGCAAAAAATTTGCCATTGACCTCCAAAATAAATTTATATATAAATAGCCAACTAAGCTAATACATTTGATTATTTTACTTTGGTGATACAACTATAATTTTGTGAATTTCATTCCTAGATGATGCAAAACTAAATATTTTGATGATCGAAAACTACAGAGTAATAAGGGGAGATCAACAACTATATTTTAATTGGAACTCTTTATAAATTTTATATTGTAAATTTCATTTTTAAATATTTTAATAATTATTTTTAAAAAAAATATTTTATTATTTAAAAGGGCTATTTATTCATAAATTTATTTTACCTACTTACGTTCTATTTAGCCCAAATTATTATTTTTATATTTCAACAAGTCTTATGGGTAACATAGTTATCAAAATATCTATAATAATAATAATAATATTCACATTGACAGTGTGAATATTTCGCAATGTGAACATTCATACTATAAATAATGAATCTTTATATTACCAAGTTGCTAAACATTCAAAAAATACTTATAAGGATAAAATTATTCATAAAATATCTTAAATATGAGAAGTAGGATTTGATAAATCAAATATCCAAATAATAGAACTTATGAGAATATATTATGAACTAATTGTGATATAAATACTTGAAAAATAATTTCTTAAAATCCCCCTATTTAAAAGTCCTCTAACCTTCACAATAAAAATAATTTTTACAAGGAGTTTTTTTTTTTTTTTACTATGAAGAAGCTTTTGTTGTATTCAATGAGAGAGATTTTGGTTTATTTTTAATTTGATTGGGAAACTAGGATAATTGATCAAGTCAAAATTTTGTTTTGTTTGTTTTTTTTTTTTTTTTAGAATTATTTCGATCAAATAATTTTTTATATATATATAGTATATATAATAAAAATATAATAAATGTGACTTTGTTCAACTCAATTCTAAAAATAAAAAATAAAAAAATACCACTAACGGCAACTTTTTTTTTTTTTTTTAAATAGTACTTCATAAACTTAAATCATTCGAGTACAAGTTTGTCTTTTAATATTTAAGGGTCTTTTGGCAACAAGCTAAAAAGTTAGTTTTTTGATTTTTTAGCTTTTTTACACAAAAAGCCTAAAAAAAAGAAATAAATCAGTTTTTTTACTAACTTCCCAAAATACCACTTAGTGCCAGTTAATTGAAAATAATAGAAATAGATATATGAAATATATGAAATCCTAACTCCATCTTGCTCCCAGTTTGCCAACAAGCCAGCACATGCATTTGCTTCTCTGTAACAGTGGTTAAGCTCCGAAATCCTCAGTTTCTCCAGGAAAAACCTGCAATCAAGTATGACATTTTGTAACTTTAGAGTTTGTATTATTTTTGTCCAGAACAAGGCCAATGACCATTCTTGCATCCAATTCAACAGTGATATTTCTCAGATTTGTTTCAGCCGCCATTCTAAGCCCATCACGCAAGGCCCAGAGTTCTGCTTCTATGCTTGACATTGGGGGATTCTATTTACACCTAGAAAATCATTAAGTACTCTCAATTTCTAAATATACACTGTTTAGTTATTTAAAATTTTATTTTACTCTCATTACATCCTATTATTCTTCCCAAATTACCCTCAAGGTAAACCCTAATAATAAATAATAAACAAATTAAGAAAAACTAAATTATTTCAAAAACTTTTCAATACATAAAATAATTCTCAAATACAGAAGAAAAAAAAAACCAAACTTATAAGTATATAAGCATTATAAATACAGAAAAAATCAAACTTGTACATAAATATTATAAAACTTTTCAATACAGGAAAAAATTTACATCATAAATTATCCACAAGAATGCTTATGAAAAGTAAAAATCAAACTTATAAGCGCATAAGCATCAGACAGTAACAAGAAAGAATAGTTCTCAAATAATGTACTATTTAAATAACAAAATAAGAACAACTCCAATAATATGTTATTGTTAATCTAACTATCGGGCCCTTTGAGTTTTGTTAAAAAAATGATATAGAAAATAATTGATGATGTTTTACAAAATTGTGAAACGCCTTCATATGAATACTTACCTCCTTTTTGATGGATTGTTTCAAAAAATTATTTTGATTATTACTCTCATCTATTATTTAATTTTGCTCAAACTTTCTTCTAAGGTTTAAGGTTTTAAAATAATAAAAAACGATGATGTTGATGATGATGGTGAGTTTTGATAGGGTGGATTGCAGTTTTAAAGGGAGGAAGAAAAATAAGAAATAACTTTGATCTCTTAGGAAAGAACATACAATGATTGTGAATAGGAATAACTGATTAGGGTATACTATGAGAAAAATGTATATATATTTTAAGATTTAATATGTGTTGTCCTTATTAGTAAATTCATATTATAATGTAATATAAATTAAAATTTATGAATTTAAATTGGGTGCACTGAGACATATTTTGAATTCAAATATAATCCCCCTTGACATTGTATCCATTCATCTGTAGAAGCCCATGATCCCCATTTGCCTTCATGATCACCAATAATGCCTCCTCCACTTGTTGGGCCAGGGTTGCCTTTGGAGGCATGTGTTCAGTTTCAAACAACCAACATCGGGTGGGCGCCAACTGATCTGGGTTGGGATTTTTGTAGGTGGGCTTCTGATTTGGGCTGAGAGAAGGAATCATTCAGAGGTTGTTAAGAATGATAGGGGTGGGTTCAGGGATGGGGCCTGGGTTTTGGGTGTAGGATTAAGGATGAGGTTATTTCTTTTAAGCCGAAGGTTCCAGCAGGTTATGGTGATGATGATAGCCCAAGGAATACCTGAGCTATGGTTTGTTTTGGAGGTGGAATTTGATTTGAGCCACTCAGTGAGATTAACGTTGTGTTTGGTTGGGGAATTTGAGAATAGATTTAAAAAGGAAAAGATAAAATGTAAATAAAATATATTCACATTTTACCTAATTTCACACATCTTTTTTCTTTTCTTTTTCAAATCTCTTCTCAAATACTCTAACTAAACACAGCGTAAGGGACCAAGAGATAGGTGAAGTTGGGAGGAGTTCGGACCGAGTATTCTTTGCGATAGTGTAGGCGCAAAGAACATGATTTGTGTCCTTAAGAGCTTGGGAGTGGCAGATTTGGTATTGTGGGTCAAAGTGACCACCTCGATGTGTTAGAAACTCTCTAGTGTTGATTCCATTTTGGATAGCAAGCCAAAGAAAGTGTTTGATTCTAAGAGAAGTTGGTGTTATCCAAAGCCAGTCCCTATTGGTTAGAGGAGGATTAGGTTTGGGAGATTGGATGATATCTGTGGGGGAGTATTTTATGAATAACAGCACGTGGCTAAGGTAACGTCGAAGTGTCAGCTGAGGTGCCACGTGGCTTGGTTGAATTGCTGAGATGATCTCAGCTAGGCCGAGATTATCTGCGGAGATTTCGGAATCCGAGATAAACGAATGAGGGGCAAGAGTTCTAGAACAAGGAAGGGTCTCAGTTTGGATAAGGATAAGGCTCAAAAAGAGTTTATCCTTATCTAGCTAAGAGTCCAAGATAAGCATTAAGCCTAAGTCTATTGAAGTGAGACTTCTAAAGGGATTAGGTCAATGCTGGTTATAAAAGTGAGGCACCCTCGTGGGTCTAAGGTATGCTTTTTATGTTCTTTCTTAGGAGTTAAGCACTATTTGTCATCTATGAGACATATTTGTTTACTGACTTGATCGTCGGAGTGCCCCCAGGTGGACGAATCACCACCGGATTCTCATCTTCTTGTTACAGGTTGTTCGAGCTTAATCTATTATGCCGGTGTTCTCTAGCTGAGTTCCCCATTTAGTTGTGTGGTCAAAAATCAACACACATAATTTTCAGAAGTCAAGGATCTATCATGATTGTTTTTCCAAATGACAATGTTATCTCCGCTCACGACAACTTTGATTGTATGAGTTTATGGATCCAATTATACTCAGAAGAATCCACTATTTTTCTAAATTTGGAAGCCCAAAAATAATAGTCCAATTTCACTAACGCTGTTTGTTTGGGTGAATTTTTTATTTTTATTTTTTTATATTTGGCATAATAAAAAATAAAAATTAATGAAAAATATTTTTTATGGTCAATCAAAAATAAATATATTTGAACAGAAAATGTTTTACTAATTAAAATTTTATCAACGTCACTACACTACCACCACCAGTTTTACCTCCATCACCACACCACCATGCCACCATCTCCACCTCTACCTTCATCCTACTGCTATCACCACCAAACATAAAAAAATAAATAAATAAAAATAAAATCTCCAAAAAAATTCTCTAAAAAAGAAATTTCCATAGAAAATATTTTCTTGCCTAACAAACGGGGGGGGTACATGTTTCTTGTTGTATCCCTCCTAACATAGTGCCAGAACATGAGAAAATTCCTAAAAATAATCTAGTCTACTAAAATATGCATAAACATCTAGATCCTATACAATAAAAACACAACTAATTATTTTAAAAATATTAATAAAACATAAAATAGAATCAATTGCAGCAAATTATTGTTTTTGGATATAACTAAATTAAGCAAATCTCATACTCCATTTTTTAAAAAAATTTTATTTTTTACACAAGGAAAATTTTTATTTCCACACATCATTTACTCTTGGAAAATTCTATTTTCACACATCCGATTAACTTATGACACACACTTAATGAAAAATTAATTTAATAACAATTATATCTTAAATAAAAATTACCAAAATAGACATTCATCAACACCCATAATATGATATAGAAAATTTTCTATACACATCTTTTAAAAATAATAAAATCTCAATATACACATTTTGAATTAAAATAATTAAACCTTAATTTTTTCATGTTTGTCATTTTACTTCTTACACATTCTACACACATCCATTGCTTGCAAAGCAATACTCTAAAAAATCTCTCTCTCTCAAAAAGCAAAAACCAACAACCCGTCAAAAACCCATTTAGCTAAACCAATCGGCAAATGCAAAAAATAATCACAACCCGTCAAAAACGATTACGTGAAATGGATGAAACTGAAAAGTGAATTCTTTGTTTCATATTCAAGTGGAGGCAATGAGTTGGATTTGCAGCAAAAGTTGAAGAAGTCGGAAAACAGGGGACGATCTGGTGCAGAATCAAACCAAGGTGAGGATTAGGATTTGTATTTGTATTGGTGTGTGTGGGGAATTGAATTGGAGTAAACGAGAAATTGAAAAAAAAAAAAAAAAAAAAAAAAACCGAAGAAGAAGAAGAAGAAGATAGAGAATTGGCGGGTAAGTTTGTTAGGAGAGAGAGAGAGAGAGGGGTTGGGGGTACATGGTGTGTTTACAATAATTTGAGTGAAGGATATAATTATAATTTTTAGTGTGTATTGAGAAAATTAATTAATATATAAATTAATAAGGGTGTGTATTGAGAAAATATATGTCCTGAGTTAATCAGTTGTGTGGAAATAGAATTTCCCTTAGCGCATATTTCTCTTAGTTACAAACTTAAAAATTATAATTTTCTCACTCCACACACCAACACATACAATTATTCGAAGGATATCCTTTCATGATAAACAAATCAAAAGTGTACACATACTCTAGTTACACCCACCCAATCATATAGTTACCCATTCGTAAAGAGAAATTCCATCAGACCTCCATTAATCTCCATTGTTGAAAGCATTTCTGAGAGGGTAATTTTTATATGTAAAATTGGGCCGAGCTAAGTAAGGGCCGGCATGGGCCGAAGTACAAAAGGCCTAAGAAGGGCCATTGAGTTAGTCCGGTCCTAAGGTACCTTTTGATTATCTCGGTTGAAGTATGCTGTACGGTTAGACCGGTTTAAGAATGCTTTGATCTTATACCGGTCATAGCGCAATGAATTTAGACCGGGCTAAATCGGTAGAAGGTAGTTCGGTTTTAGGCATGCCGTGGTTAATTGAAGAGGAACTAAGGGCAGAGGACCGACCTAAGCATAGTTCGGCTAAGTATTAGCCATAATTACTTCGGCCGTATGGTAGTCCGGCTGTGATAAAACCATCTCACTTGGTTTAAGCAGTGAGGGGGGTGTTGGAGGATAAGCATTATCCTTCAGGAGTATGAATCCTGGGAGGACTCTGCATGGAGGAATAAGAGTCCTACTTGGATTGTGCCACACGAAACCTATAAAAGCTCACAGACATCACCCATGGAAAGGTAACACAACTTTGTTTTCTGAATACACGGAGCTTTTGTCTATTTGTCAAGCCTACTGACTATGGCATCGGAGAGGTTTCCGGCACACACCCGCCGGCTAGCTCACGTTTGTATTTTCAGGTGATAAAGCGACGTCGTACGGAAGAGCGCAGATTTGATCAACAGGATTATACGAGAAGGTGTATTTCTTTCCCGTACAATCTCCATTTTTTAAAGGGAAATTTAGCCATAAGCCCCTCTTACCTTCTTTTTCTTGTTAAAACGACCCCTAAAAAAAATTTATACTTTCAAAATCCCCTTATAATTATAAAGTCATATCTAAAGGACAAACATTTTCATATTTTTATTTTGTGTGACAAATTTACCCCTTCACATACAGACTCTCTATCTTTCTCCTCTTTATCATCATCAGTTTGTCATCTGTCTCTTAGCTCTTTTTTTTCTCTATCTCTTCTAAGAGCTCTCACCACCACCACTACCACCACCACCGTCTAGACCACCACCATCACCATCTCTACTACCACGACTACCATGACTATCATCGTTTCCACCACCTCCGTCGTCTCCACCAACACTGTCTCAACCATCGATGTTGTTCATCACCACCACTACTACTACTGTTTCACCACCATCATCTCAACCACTAGCGCCATTCGATGCCACCATCGTCATCCTTAGCATCCAAGACTTTTAGATCTGAGATTGATGACTTCAGATTTGAGATCTATCATCTCAGATCTATATTCTCTCCCTTTTTTTCTCTTTGTCTCCTCATCTTGCTTTGTTTTTCAGACAGTAAAATTTTACTCTGGTTTGAACCAAATCTAAGGCAATATATGTGCTCTCTCTATCTCTCGATTTCTCTATTTTTTTTTCTCTGGTATGTTTTCTATTTTTATTTGACAGAATGAGAGTAAAATTTTACTCTAGTATGCGCACTATTTTATTTGACAGAATGAGAGTAAAATTTAACTCTGGTATATGCACTGTTTTCGTTTGATAAAATGAGAGTAAAATTTTACCTCTAAGGCAATATATGTGCTTAACGATAGAAAATTTTATTTTGAATTATAATAAATTTTATTTTGATTCAGAGTAAAATTTTATTCTGAAATACACTGTGATGATGACTTTACAGGAGAGCTGATATATATATATATACATATGAGGGTAGTATAGTAAAATAAACAAGTTTAAAAATATTAGCGAGTTTGAAAGGATCTATATAATTATTGTCCTTTTGAAAGACAAATTAGACAGTGAGAGGTCTATTACCAAATCTCCCTTAGTTAAAGGTAAAAATTCATGAAGATCCAGTGTAATGTGTTACTACTTCATATATTTGTATAGATTTATGCTCGCATTTGCATATATTTGTGTAGGAATAACTTTTTTAGATTATGATTATATGTATGTGAATATAATCTTGTAATGCTTACTTTATTAATACAAATCAAGGAACATGTGTGATAATGATTATAGTTATTCACTCTTTTTTTAAAATATTTTTTTTACCATTTTTGAAACATTTTTTGGTTATTTGGTAATTGACATTGATTTTTTGTATGGAACTTACTATTCAGACATAGTAAATTGAACAATTTTTCCCTCACTCGAACTTCTAACTTTCGAACCAAAAATAAAAATTTGGACTTCTATTTTCAAATTAAACTTATTTTTTTTCAAAGGACTACTACCGAACCAAAAATGGAATTTCAAATTTGTACTAAATAAATAAGTGCTAAAAAAACAATTTTATCATAAAAACTCATGTCTTCATTATTAGTTTTGTCATGAACAATATCCTTCTCAAAATACGAGCTTTTGTCTTTCAAATCTTCTATAATGATGACGAATGATTCAAATAATAAACTAACGTGAGGTTTGAGTAATAATAAATTTAAAAGATAAAGATTTTGAAACATGTGAGTGAGAAACAATAGAGAATAAAATAAGGATTTAATGTTGGGCTTTTAATAGATATGTACTAAGAAAATTTAAATCTAATAGAATTATTTTATCCATATGTATTAAGAGTTTTAAATAAGTTTTAAAAATTATATTTTACAACTTAAAAATATTTCTCATTTTTAAATTTTTTTTCAAATTAGTTGAAAAAATGCAATAAATTATAATCTAAAATTGCAATCAAACACAATTAGTGTTTTTTTTTTTTGGTTAAATAATTGATTTATAAGTGTTATCAAAAGGGACAAAATTATAAACAAAATATGAAAATTATGAAATTGTCCAGGCCAAAAAAAGAAAAAGAAAAAGAAAAAGAAAAAAAAGATACAAACACAAAACAAAAGGGAAGGAAAAAAAGAGAGCCATGCTATGGCAACTGCCTCTTATATTATGGTAAGATAAGATAAGATATATATGCGCAAATGTAATGTAATGTCAAAATTTTTCAAATGTTCATTCCTAAATATATATAACTTAATGTCTCTCCCAACATCCTCTTTCTTCATTGTATTGATTGTTAGGCTATTCTTAATTCTAACGCCCTATTTAGTTATTAAAATGAAATAAAATAAAATAAAATGGTTCATTCTTTAAATTCTCTTATAAAATAATTATTATTTTATAATAGTAAATGATAATTTCATTTATAATATATTTATTATTGTTTTTTTAATCAACCAAACATAACAATAAATGATTTAATAAAATAATTATTACATTTTATTTCATTTCAGTCAATCAAAAGTGTGAGCAGTAACAATCAAACTAGGTCTAACCTAGTTGACCACCATGCCTTTCTTAGGACTCAGTCCCAAGGAGGTCATGGATTTAATTCTCCTTAAGGGGTTAAATTAAGAGAGTGCAAGCACTTAGGTGTTTTCCTAAAAGTAGGGAGATTTTTTCTCATAGGTGCTAATTTAACAACTAACAGCTAACATTTGTCAATAAAAAAAAAAAAAAAAAAAAAGTGTGAGCAGTAACATCCACATACAACTCTGAGAAGATTCAAAATTTGTGTTCAAACTTTTTTGGACCATAACAAAAGAAAATATCTTTTGATATAGCATCCTTCAGAAAAAGGGTTTCATAGGTAATTTATTCCTGCACGTCCCTCTAAGTTCACTGGAAGATTGAAGAATCTTATTTTTCATCCAAACACACTCTAAGATTGTGTTTGAATCTTCAAAGTCCATGGAGTAGAAGCTAAACTTTTCACTTCTAATTTCTCTTTTTTATCCTCTGCAATTTCAAGATCCAAACACAAGTTCAAAAATTTTAACAATAATAATAATACTAACAATTCAAAACAGTAGAATTTCTAACAAATTCATTGAAAACCGTAGAATTCACTAAACGTTGGGGACTTATTTAACACACTTGTACTTCTGAGAGACGTACATGAAAAGTTGAACAATGCACAATACATACCAAGTACAAAACCCAATAATATGTAGTGCTCAAGCACACCCATGATTTATTGTCTTAGACTTGAAACTGGACAATACAGTGCTCTTGGCCTGAGGAAACAGTTGAAGGATTGCTCCATAGTTGTGACTTCCATTTGATCAAAGAAGGAATCAGTGAAGAAATGAGAAAAATTATAGATATGCTCCTAGTCGGCAACAAGGGCTTGGAGCAAGCGAGGAATTCGAGACAGGTTCACATCCACAATCCCTTCGAGGATCTGAACAACCTGACCCATTGATGGCCTATCATTCTCCTCATCTTGGATGCACCAAGAAGCAACTTTACAAATTCTCCATACCTCTTCAATGTCAACATGTTTCTCCAACCTATGGTCTAACAAATTAAGGACATTGCCACCTTCTACGACTACACTTGCAGCCCAAATTGGAAAGAATTTAACTATCCTTTCTTCAGATTGATCAGTGTTTCTTTTTCCCGAAATCAATTCAAATAGCATCATACCGTAGCTGTACACATCAGCTTTGGTGGTAATGGCCAACCCTAATATCCACTCTGGCGCAAGATAGCCAATTGTTCCTCCCATGGTTGTCAGAACCCTGCTGAATTCTCGCCCAAGAAGCTTTGCCAAACCAAAATCTGCTACTTTTGGGCGAAGTCAACATCTAATAGAATGTTCGCTGGCTTTATGTCACAATGTATGATGCAGTCTCTGCAGTTTTCATGGAGATAAGCCAACCCCCTAGCTGTCCCTAGAGCAATTTGGTACCTTTTTTTCCAGTCCAAGACCTTTGACTCCTTTTCATGAAAAAGATGGGAATCCAAGGATCCATTCTGCATGTAATCGTATACCAACAACTTCCTTTTACCTTCAGAGCAGAACCCACAAAGCCGAACAAGATTAACATGTTGGATAGTCCCAAGGGTGCTGACTTCTACTCGAAATTGCTTCTCTCCTTGGTTGATGCTTTCCAGCTTCTTCACAGCTATGACAGTGGAATCAGGCAATGTCCCTTTGAAAACAGAACCAAAACCTCCTCCCCCAATTTTCTCCGAGAAATTTTTGGTTGCTTTTTGCAGATCTTTGTATCTAAATGCAACCAATGAACCATCTAGCGCTTTTGTTCCAACCAACCTCCTTTGCCGCTTCCAAATAACAACAAATACAAGGCCTAGCAGTACTACTGCTGCAACTGAACCCACTACAGCACCAATAATAATCCCCTTTTTACTTTTTGGCTTTGGAAACTCGGAAGCAGCAAGTTTGAGATAAAGAGCGTTTCCACTACCATCTTGCAGATTCATGAGCTCCCCAATCCAAATTGGACACCCATTACTATCATAAGCATAAGAGTGCAAGAGCAATTATTCAAGCAAGAAGATTCACATTCAGCGGCACTGCCAACAGCCATAGATTGAGGAAATTCAGGTAATCTCGTGTTGGAAATTTCCCAAAACCTGTCTTTCTCTTGATTAGCAGCAGTAATATTCCCACACAGCAACTCGGTTCTCCTCACACACCCCCCAGAATAATCACTCAAATTCCAATCATTGAGCGACTTACGATTGAAACCCGCCAAACAATTACAGAAGGGTTGTATAATATTATTGCATATTCCATATTGCCCGCAGAAATCATAAACCTCACATTGCTGTCTCGGCAGAGCGCAAAACAAATCCACTGCTTTGTGCTTTCCAACCAAGTGAGTTGTTGGACTTGCCCCGAAATATCCATAATCAATCTAGAAATAATCGAAGGATTATACATGGAATATGTGAAGTAACTCTCATTCTCGTTGTCTTGATAGCTATAATTAAAGATATAATTAGCTCTCATTTCAGGTACTAAGCTGAAAATCTGTCCATTCCAAGGACCACTAGTCCAATACTGTTTGGACCCATTCCAAAATATAACATACTGACTATTATTTGCATCAAGATTAAGAGAATACAGTCCTGTTGAAGGGTCTTCTGAGTTCTTCCATGAAGTTAAACGTTGGTGTGTGTTGGTAAGCTTATTGTAAACAATCTTTCCACCAGGCAACCAAGTGTGAGCAGGGTGATCAAAACTTTGCCAAATTGGTTGATATGAATTAGACCCACCTCTCAAAATCAAATTCCCATCATCCCCAAGAACAGCCACCACAGAATTGGAAGTGGTAGAGTTCTGATTTGTGGACCAAATCAGGGTTTGGGATTCATTTAAAATCACCAAATTACCATCTAAGATTTTGAGTACAGAGGAATACTTATCAGAGATGGGATTATCTCTATTGGCTACCCAAACTATTGTTAGAGTAGATACTTTGGCGTACCACATGGATATGTAGTAGAATGAGGAATTACCTGGTTTGTAGAAACCCAGTTCAAAATTCCCACCAGCAGAGGTTATGGTCTGGTTCCCAGAAAGAGATTGATTTGCAGAGATGGTGTCAGCTCCATGGGAGAGATGGTTGATGAAAGAGAAGAAGAGGAGAAAGAAAATTGAAAATATGAAGGATGAGTTGTTTTTTATACCCATTATTGGCTCAAAGTTTTGTTGATATTATTATATAATCAGATGTTTGAATAAGCCTTAAAATGCAACCAAGGTCATGATAGAAGAAGGAGAAGCAGAAGCTTATCAACAATTTAATCTATGTCAATTTCTTCTGTCTTACTCCACTGATATTTTCTTAGTTCAACATTATGGTCTTAAAATTTCCAAGTCAATAATGTTTCTTTATTTGATCATCTAACCCCTTTCCAACAATTTAATGTATGTCTCTAATTTCTTCTGTCTTTCTACTCTTCTTTGGACTTCACTCTCACTGTAAATGATGATAAAAAATTATGTATTTATAACTGGATTGGAGTCAAAAAATTTAGAGACTGTTTGGCCAATTCTTTTGTTCAGAAAGAATTGATTCAAAAATTTCAGAGTTATCAACAAATATTGTTTTTTTAAATGATAAAATATATTTGTAATATGCATTTTATGTTACTTTGGTCCTCCAATTTTAATTTTAGGATAAATTATAGTAAACCTCTTTAAATATGACCTATTTACATTTTATACCCTAAATTTTAAAACTTAACAGTTGACTCCCTAAAATATTAAAACCTGAAGTGAATTTATACTTTACAAGTAATTTTAAAATTGTTCACTCAGTGAGTTTTTAAAGTCATCTATGGTTGAACTAATTTAATTAAAATGACACAAAATACATATTTTATCATAATTATAGTTTAAAGCAATACAAAAAGAGTTCATTGTTAAAAAATCCAATCACAGGAGGGTATCCAGTGAATATTTTGTTAGTTAAAGGTCCATTTGTGAAATAATTTGGTAAAAAGTCATTTTGTTAGTTTTGAAAGACATTTGCTTCCTTTTTTTTCAATTTTATCTCTTAATTTATCTGTGGACTCTTTTTTGACCATCTATTCAAATTATTTTCTATTTGTTCAATTTTTTACTACCTATTCAAATTTATATCTATCTGTTAATTTTTTTTCTATCTATTCAATTTTTTCCCATATTTGTTCAAAATCAGTGGGTTTCTCTCCTTATCTGTTTAAAATCAATGAGTTTCTCTCTCCATCTGTTTAAAATTTGTCTATGGGTTTCTCTCTATTTGTTTAAAATCTCTAGGTTTATTTCTGTCTAAAATTTCACAAACTTGTTTTCTATCTGTTGGAATTATTCACTTTCACAAAAACACACCAATAAATCATACAAACACCTCATCTCTTCTCACTCCTCATCATCTCTTCTCCTTCTCTATCTGTCCCTTCTCTTTTTCTCTGTCACAGTGCTAAGTTGCTTCCAGTTAGGATTTTCACAAAGATCTGCATCTGTTCAACACAAGAATAAAAAATTAAAAAAAAAATTAATTACTAATTCAAATTCAATATATAGAGAGACAACAGATCCAACAAAAAAATATTATGAGAACTGAATCAAACATCCAACATTAAATCAACAACTAATAAAAATTAACATATTAAGGGGGGAATCATCTGATATTCAAAATTTCCCAAAATAAAATGATTTCATTCTATCGAATCTATAATCATAACTGTGAAGAAGATCTATGCGATAACTTGCAAAAAAAAATCACAAAAAACTACTTCATCTATTCATATAAAGCACTTATATAGACTGAAAAATCAAGGAATATGAATACATACCTGAATTAGCGAAAGGATTGAGAGAAACTGATGAGCTCTGACAGTGTTTTGAGCTTTCAATGTCTATTTTTTGTATACAGAGGTGGGGGTTTTGCAATGGCAAATGTCAAGTGGGGGTTTTTATAGATGAAGCAAACGGAGAGGTTTCACATTTCGAAGCTTAGATACAGAAAGTGACCATTGTTGCTGCGAGGTGTGGTGGAGAAGGAGAGAGAGGGGTGGTGAGGAGGATAAGAAGCTGGATCTTGGAACCATAACCACTGAGGGCGACCAAAACCCTAACGACGAAGACGATCTGAGGGAGATCGTTGCGGTGATTGACACGGCGGCGAGGGACGATGATGGAGACAACCTATGGCAATCTGAGGCTATCGAGAGGTCAGTGATGAAACCCTAATGACGTTGAAGATCAGTAACGAAACCGTAACGACGGGTCCACTCTCCGCCTCCAACGGTTCACTGCCTCATCTTCACCGACAGCAACTCCTTGTTCCGGTCGCTTAAACCTTTAAAAAAATTTGATAAATTACATTTGCTTAAGATATGAATTGTTAGGCCAAGTTTGGCTATAAGTAAATAAGTCCATACTTTTTATCTTTTTTAGATCACATCAATTAGTATCTCCTCTCTATTTTTTCTATACATAATTCAATAAAAGTCAAAAAGTACACTTATTTAGTTTTTCCAAACTTGGCCTAAACTGTGGTTGATTGCGTTTGGTAGGATTTTAAAATTATGATTTGAGAATAGAATTGTATTTTGAGTTTGTGAGTTTTGGAATTATGATTTAAATGTAGAAAATTTATTTGATATAAATTTTAAAAGAGTTTGAATAGAGTGATGTGACATATAATATTGAAAAGTGTGTGTTTTGAAAAGTGTTTTAAAAAGTAAGTGTGAAATTAATTTTCTAAAGCTGCAATCAAACAACACACTCAAACTAAGGAGTAGAATTAAATTTCAAAAACTCTACCAAACAGAGTCTACAAATATTTCTCTATCAATTTTTTTTTATTTAATAAATAAATTGAAAAAGTAAAAATTTTAACTGTTCACCTATCCAATAAAAAATTATCTAAATTATTAATTAAAATAAAATTTTAATATTATTAAAAATTATTAATTAACTTGATGATTTATTAATAAAAAAATCTATTTATTATGAAATTAAAAACCTGACATAACGGTCCCATTTGATAAAACCGTGGGAAAGTGATTATAGATTATAACTTAACATATTATAGCTTATAGCTGTGCGTATAAGCTGGTAACTTGTTTAGTGTAACTGTGGGATTATAGATTTAAGCAGCAGAGTGGTGTTTGGTAAATAAGCTGTAAAATAACTTTTTGTTGTGTAATTGTCATTTTTATCCTTATGAATAGAAAATTTGTAATTTTGTCATTTTCTTCTCTTTAAATTTTGAAAAAGTTATTTCATTAATAGAAGTTGATTAATTAGTACCTAATTTGGTACATTTTATTACCTCAAATTTATTTTTTTTATTTAAAATTTTTTTTTTGGTAATAATATTGAGTTGAGAAGGAAACAAAAAAAATGTCATTGCAATAAAAATACAATAAATTACTATTAAAGCAATAAAAATAAAACTTCTTACATATTTAAAGATCTCCTAATTTCGTCGGCAAATTGACATACAAATATTATGTCTTCTTACTTCCATCTCGTTGTCATCACAGTCAACATCATTTCCATGATGTGTTTGTTGAAACGAAGATCCTTCCTCTTCATTAGGCACATAATCCACGAATCTATCATAAGAGTCAAATGTAATATCGCGGAACTCAGTTGGATGAAATTATGAATTGCCAATATTGCACAAACAAGTTTGACTTGGGTCGCCCAGCTGTAATTTGGTGAGATATTCTTTATCATCGGCCAACTTGCTTTCCAAATCCCAAACGTTCTTTCTATTACACTTCTAAGTAATGAATGTACTTGGTTGAATTTTTCTTGTGTATTTTGAGGGGATTGACCATGTTCAAATTGAACTAGATGATATCTCTCTCCTTTGTAAAGTGCAAGATATCCTTTCATGTTTGGATACCCAGCATCCATCAAGTACAACTCATCTATTTTAAAATTGCAAAATGAAATTAAAGTAAGCAATTATAAATGTAAAAATAAATATGGAGATGTGAGTGTGGTGCATCTACTGTAGCAATGAAATATAAAACAGTTACCTCCTTGTGGTTTTGAAAAATTATAACTAGGATTCCTAATTGTATCTAAGAAGATCTGAGTATCGTGTGCACTTCCTTTCCATCCTGATAAGCAAAAGGTAAAACACATATCAAAGTCACATGCCATTATGTTTTGAGTTGCATACCCCTTTCTATTTATTAAACGAGGTTGCTTATCTGGAGATATATATGCTTTGATGTGTGTTCCGTCAATTGCTCCAATACAATCTTATTATAAAATAGTTCATAAAATTATTTTTAATCACAGATTATTAGAAATATCTGTCCAACATTATTATATGTAACACCGAAGTTCCACTTGTAATTATTTTTTTACCTTGAAATGAGGATAATATTTGCGCTTTCTTCGAATAAATGGATGCACACCATTTTTCGGTTGAGGCCTTCCTCAATCAATAAACATCATTGTAACAACTTTTAACATATTCTTGAAGTATTTTGAAATAGTCTTGCCAGAATGTTGAAATCTTTCTTGAGCATTTCTGTTTTGAATGTCACCCCCAACAATATACAAAAATATTGCAACCTGCTCCTGAATCGAGACTTTCCGTCCAGTTTCAAGGCCATACTTTGTATGTAACAAATCACACAATTGATAAAATACCTCTCTTTCCATTCGAAAATTTTCAAATATTCTTGTTCGATTCCCTTCTTATAATTCTACCATCCACTTCCCCCTGTTAAACTAGATGTCCTACATGGTTCTTTTATCAAATAATTTGTCGCATATGTCACTGCAACCGTTGTTGCCGTAACTAAGAGCATGTTATTATGTTGTTGGGTTTCTAATGTGCTGCCTTCATCTTCAGTATCTTCATTATAGTGATCATCATTCTATTCATTATCACTATTACTTATCTCCAAAATACCTACCCATTTAAAGGCTTAGTTACTATTATATTCATTTACACTCACAGATTTCAAAGTTATTAATACAAAATAGAGCTATTAATGAAGTAGGCCACTAGCACAAGCACTATTGGACAAGCATTACACAGAAATGAGGAGAAACAAAAACAACATCCACTATAAGTTGTCTAGCCAACTTTTATGTATATGCAACTCCACTACATAGCTATCTCAAATAGAATTGATGCATGACATAAATAAAGAAATAAAACTATAAAATCAGCACTCTGCACTGCAGCATTGATTAAAAAATAATAAATAAAAAAAAGATGATCAATTTTCCAATTAATCTTCTAAATGTCATGTTCATATTCACTTTATCAGCCGCAGACTCATAAATTTTATAAAAGAGAATTATTTAGAAATTTTGGGGTTTTTTTTCCTCTTCAAATACTCAAAATTGTATAGAGGCTAATAAGAATTTATGAAGTTTGGGAGGTAAATTACATTGACCTCCCTTGAGATTTCTAAAAAATATAACATGTCCCATAATTTTGACATAATTATATCGATTTTTCTTTTAGTAATATATAAAAAAGAAGAAGAAGATATAAATAGATGGATTTATATGATTTATAAATGAAAGATATAAATAGATGGATTTATATGTTCAAACTTGTTGCCACCTATTATTCTAATTTTTTTTAATTATATATTATTGGCCTTGAATCACAGTACACTAGTGTGTATCCTCGTAATACATAGGTGGCAACAACTTTGAACATAATAAAAGATAAGACAAACTTTCCACTTTCTAACTCTCAATTATTTTACCTTCTTAACAAGTTTTAATATGTAATATGAACAAGTGGAATGGATTAAGTAGTCTATTTATACAAGATATCATCAATTAAAAAGCCAAATACGGGCATTTTTAGATTCTTAACTAATGACATTAAAATCCCCCACAAAAAAAGAAGATATAATTCTCATTTAAAATCCAACACATATTGGTGAATTTTCACTATTATATTTTTGATTGATTACAAACATCCCAACCACAGTACCACATGTACTAAAATACATAACAGAGCTACAAAGTGAATTAGAAAGACTAGTTCACAAGAAGAAAAAGCTAATTTCAAGGATTAATTCTAGGCAACAAGAAGATATATTATTTGCAGACTAAATAGACTAGCTGGCTAGAGAAACTTCATTATAGAAAAAAAGTCAAAAACCATCTTTTATTAGGCACAGAGGGTGGTTACTACCATAGACACCAAGGGTTTCAATGAACCTCACCATATGTTCTCTGGCGTTGCCTTGTTTCCCATCAAACTTCACAAACTTGGGTACTGTATACCTAGTTGGATATAGCATGGCCAATATCTCCTGAGGATATGGGGCTTTATATCTAGATCTGGTAGAGATAGTAGTTACTTCTTGCTACGCTCTTGCTCGAGCATAGCCTAGACATCAGCTACAGTAATAAAGTGAGTAGGTTGTTAAGGGCCAGTCTGCCCCTGTGCAGCTGAACCAGCAGTCGTGCCATTCACCTGAGGCACCTGGATCGGAGCCCAATCCACAAGGAGTGAGTTAGGCACTGGGTTTGGGATTGCTACAGGTAGAAAGGCTTGTGTTGGAACTAGTCTGGATACCATGGCCATAGTAGCTTCGGTGAGAGTTTGTAAAGCTGTCAGGATTTCCCTCTGCGTATTCGGAAGTGATTGGACTACTTTGATTACAAAGTTGTGGTCATGGTCTTTAGCATATATTACTCCGCCATTAGAAGAACCTAGCTGTCGCAGGTGTTGTTGAACTTTGTTGTTTGCTATCATTTTCGATGAAGTATGAAAGCCACTGTAGGTATGGACCATCAACAAAGCAGCCTCCCCAGTGGAGTTGCTAGAAATGTAGGGGGTTCGATGTGAGCTATGATTAGGAAAGTGATTAGAGAGGTAAAACTATGTCAATGGTCCAACAATGATGGAATGGTTGGAGAATGAGTTAACAAAACTCTAGGAAATTGGAGAATGAGTAGTTAGGTGAAGGTGGAGCAAGTGGCTCAAGAATAAGTGAATGACAGTGCACAAAATGGGCAATATCTCCCCAAGTTTCCTAAAAATCCTCCTTTTTTAGACATTGAGAATGGGTTCTATTTATAGGCTTTTCCCTAGTCCCAAAGGATACTAAGTGGCCACATAAAATAAGGACATGTGTCCCTAAGAATCACATGGAATATTCTGCCTTAGGTACTAGGCTGAAGGTGTTACGTGTCCTTCTGCATGTACTGTGTACTATCTGTTTGGCACAGATGCCTCAGCAAGTGCACTTGCGGTGGGAGTGTTCGCCGCTGCAACTTGTCTTCTCAGCTTAAACCTCAGCAAGTGTACTTTGCTGGCAATGTTTGTCGCTACACTTGCCTTCTCAGTTCAGTTTAGTCAAGACATGCATTCTCAGGACTTCATAGCCTGATATCAGCCATGTTTGCGTTTTCACCTTAGCGAAGCCTCCACCTTTAGCCACCTAACCACAAACTCCCTAGCTTCCCAGGGCGAACGCCACAGCCAAGCTTGCTATCAGCTATGCTGTGCTTTAGTACCAAGCCCAAGGGGACTTCCTTGGTCCTGCCTGTGCCACCAAGGCAGGTCTATCACCTGGGTAAATAGAAAATGGGGTCCCTTGTGCTCGGGCTGCCCTGCTCTCATCTTCATGGGGTTGCCACAGTATACTGGTATCCCTAGGTCTACTATCAGCTTCAATCAGTAAGCCTTAGGGCCTGCTATCAGCGCTAAGCTAGTGAGCTTTGAGGTCTGCTATGAACGCCGAGCTAAAAGTGACTTTTAGGGGCCTTCTATCAGCCCTAGGCTAGTAATCCCTTGGGGCCTGCTATCAACGCCAAGCATTAGCCTCTACTTGTGGAGGGAAAGCTTCTCTTAAATGCTGCTATCACCTTGGCGGGGTGTTCCCTCCACAAGTTAGTTGTGGCAACTGTAGTTGTTGCGGTGGCTATTTTTTGTGGCAAATTCAAATGGTGGCGCAGAAAATACTAGAGATGGTGACGCCGACAAAGACCTCCGCAACCTGGTCACTGCAAGTGTTGCCTCTGTAACTTAGTTGCTTCAGTTTTCTCGTTACCTCAGCAACTTCAAGTGGCGGCCTTGACAATAATAGGAATAGTAGTGCTGAGGCAAAGTTCCTCAAAAGCTTCTCCCAAAGGTGGCCCTATGAGCAAGTGATCTGCCCCCAGCATGGCTTTTGCATACACCTTCATGGATCTCATACAGGAAGTCCTCTATCTAGGATGGGTGCACACATCTCAAAAGGGGCCCAATGAAGGACCATCTGTAGAAATGGCCTTCTGCTGTTAAGTTGAACGTGGCCGACTTCAATCTTATTTTGTGTGCTTCCTTTTTGTCTGCTGGCAGCCTGCCACTCTAAGAAACACAACTATGGCATCCATCCAGCTTAGACCCATCTCTACACACATTGCTTCGTATTCTGTGATAAAGGGTTCTATACTTGGGCCTGACAGATAATCTACCATTATTGTCCTGGCCTCCCCTGATTTCATTGTGCTAGTCAGGCTAGCCAAGGCATCGACATGACTATTATCATCTCGGCTAACCTATTGTAGCCGGCAATCCTGGAATAATGAAAGCAGCCTGACAACCTCTTTGACATAGGCTATCATCCTTTCATCTCAGGCTGCATGCTGGCCCGTTGCTTGATTCACAATAAGCTAGGAGTCATAGAAGACTACCATTTCATTGGCTTCCATGGCTGCTGCTAGCCTTAGTCCAGCAATCAGTGTCTCATACTCTACTTCGTGGTTTGAGGCCTTGAATCCCAAACGGATTAATTGCTCTATCATTCGCCCATCCGGTGATACCAAAACCACTCCTGCCGTCGCTCCTTGACAGTTTGAACTTCCATCAACAAATAGACGGAAGGAGTCATCGATGTATATGTCGCAAGGTTTTGGTGTCTCTACTTTCTTCTGCACTGCTAGTGTGGGGTTTTTTGGCTCCAGTTCGGTTTCTTCTTACTCTATTAGGCATCCCAGGCCACGGCTCACCGGAGCCCTCCTTGGGATCACACCAGCAGTGAACTCAGTCACAAAATTGACCAGAACTTGGCCTTTGATTGCTTTTCTAGGCCTAAATTCTAAGTCATATTGGCCAAGTAACATTGCCTATCTGGCTACTCTGTCTGTCAGATCTCCATGCTGCAACAGGGACTTCAAGGGGTCCTTAGCCAGCACCACAATCTTGTGGGCTTGAAAGTAGTGATTCAACTTCTTGGAAGCCATCACTAGGGCTAATATTAACTTCTCCAAAGGCAGGTACCTGGTTTCTGCACTTGCCAGGGTCTTGCTCATGTAGTATATTACCTTCTGTTCCCCCTATTCTTCGTGGATTACCACCTCGCTAACAGCGTGGTTTGATACTGCCAAGTATAGGAATAGTTCGTCTGCAGGTACTAGATTTGAAAACACTGGTGGGGTTGTCAAATGCCTTTTCAAGTCGGCCAAGGCAACTTTACACTCTTCCGTCCACAAGAAATCTGTTGCCTTTTTCAGAAAACTAAAAAACAGTTTGCACTTATCTGAACTTTTGCTAATGAACCTGTTCAAGGCTGCTGCCCTTCGAGTCAACATCTGTGCTTGTTTGGCTAATGTCGGGCTTTTCAAGTCAATAATGACCTTGATCTGATCTGGGCTTGCTTCAATGCCCCTTCTAGTGACCAAGTACCCTAGGAACTTACCGGATTCAACTCCAAATTTACATTTTGAAACATTGACTCGGAGCTGATATGTTCTTAGGATGTCAAAACTGTCTTCAAGTCGGCTAGATGGTTCCCAACTTCTTTAGTCTTCACGATCATGTCATCAATGTAGACCTCTACTGTCCTCCCAATCAGATGTTTGAACATCTTGGTCACTAACCTCTGGTAGGTTGCTTTTGCATTCTTCAACCCGAAAGGCATCACTCTGTAACAATAGAGTCCTTTCAGGGTGATGAATGACGTCTTCTCTTTATCTGGGGCATACATTGCTATCTGGTGGTAGCCTCTGTATACATCCAGGAAACTCATTCTCCCATGCCCTGAAGTGGCATCTACTAATTGATCAATCTTGGGCAGCAGGAAATTGTCCTTGGGGCAAGCCTTATTTAGGCTGGTGAAATCCATGCAGACCCTCCACTTGTCGTTCTTTTTCACTACCACTGTTTTGGATAGCTAGGTAGGGTAGTTTACCTCTCGGATGTCCTGGGCCTCCAACATCTTATCCACTTCCTCCTCTACTACCTCCACCTGTATCAATGTTGGCCTTCTTGCTTGCTGGATGACAAGCTTAGCCGACCTCTCCACATTAAGCCTATGACAAGTGACCTTGAGGTCAATGCCAAACATCTCATAGGGCATCCAAGCAAATAATTCTATGTTTGCTCTCAAGAAAGTCTCCAACTCCTTTTCTTCCTCCTTGGCTAAGCCTGAGCCGAGAAGGAAGAAGCGCTTCTCATCACCTTCTTGGACCAGAATCTTCTTCAAAGCTTCCTCACTCTTGTCGGCTAGTTATTTGCCAATGTTATCTAGGACCTCCATGTCTTTATCCTCGATTTCCACTGTCTCTATTTCTTGTATGTTGCAGGTGGACTTCATTGCTGCCATGGAGCAATTTTTCACCTGCACCTGATCCCATCTGACTTCCTCAATCCCCTGTTCGGTTGGGAATTGTAACAGATGGTGCAGCGTCGAGGGAATAACCCTCATTGCGTGCAACCACCGTCTTCTCAAAATAACATTGTAAGTAGAGGGGGAATCAATCACTGTAAACTCCGTGCTTACCTTCTTGGTGCCTGCCTGCATATGTAAATTCATGGCTCCCAGAGGCCATGTCGGCCTCCCGTTGAACCCGACCATGGGACTATCGGACTGCTCCAGATCATTTGGATGAAGGCCAAGCTCCTTGTAGCATCTGACATATATGATGTCACAAGAGTTGCCTTGGTCGATCAATATGCACCTCACCTAATGTAGACATCCCATTTTTGACCGCCTTTAAGACTTGGACGCGACTGATGGTTTTGGAAGATGTGCAGGGCAAAGGTTCAATTTCTTTGGCAAAGAGAGTCAAATCTCAAGTTCATACCCCTGTTCTAGACCAAAACAATCTTGATCAAAATATTTTAGTCTTAAAACCCTCTCTTTCAAAACGTTTTTGAAATAAAGTTTTTACGATGTTCCGAGGCTCGCATTTTGTCAAATGTTGCGCTTTTCGGTAAACCGAGCAAGGACAAAGTGGAAATGAACGAAAGAGAGATGAAATCTTTGAAAAATCTTTCAAAACACCGTACTTAGGGGTTTGGAGTTGAAGAAAGGAGGAGAAGAGAGAGGAAAACTAGTTTGGGAGAAGTTCGGCATGAATCCGGGTAGGACCGAATCTGCGCGGCTTCACCGAAACGGCATAACTCTTTGCACAGGAGGAATTTTGATGCGAGGTTGGTGCCGTTGGAAAGCTAACTTCTGGGGCTTCAATGTGGCCACATGGAAAACAAGCAAATCAGATGGCTGACCAGCCTTTTTTGGTCAAAAGTGGTTCAGCATGAATTTGGGAAGGAGAGAAAACATTGCGCGGCTTCACCGAAAAGGGAATAACTCTTTGCACAGGAGGAATTAAGGTATGAGGCCACCACCGTTGGAAATATTATTTCTAGGGCTTCATTTTTCACTCAAGAATCTCCTAGAGCCAAGTCCAGGTGGAGGAGATATGGTTGGTTGAAGTCCGTTTGGAGCGAATCTGCGCGGCTCCACCAAAACTGGTATAACGTTTTCCACAGGAGGAATTTTAATGCAAGGTTTGCGGCATTGGAAAGCTAACTTCTGGGGCTTCATCTTAGGGGGTGGCCGGCCACCTTGACCCTTTTGACCTGGTCGGCCACCTGAACTGGTCGGCCGGCAACCTTGCCTGGCCGGTCGGCCACTTGAACCTTTTGAACCTGGTCGGCCATATTTGCCCTCTTGACTGTGTTCCAACTATGCCAGCTATTCTGCACTTGACCCACTGTCCAAGGGGCTGCCCTTCTCGGGGGAAATTTGAATTGGTTTTTCCCTCCCTTTTCTTTGCTTCTCTCCCTCTATAAAGCCAGCACCTAAGCTTCATTTTCAAGGGTTAGAAAAAATCCTCTTGGAGCTTTTGTATACAACTTTCCCCCTCCCTCTTATCCAAGCCTCCAAACACCTTGGTTCTTCACCATTTACACACCAACCCATAGCACAACACCTCCATCACTCATTCCAGCACCTTGGAGGACATTTGAAGAGGTTGAAAGTTCAGAAATTTGGTCCAAAAGCTGCTGGTTTGCTGATCTTCAAGGGTAAGCACCTATTTCCCTTAAACTTGCATTTTTTTGTTTCATTTATAAGCCATACTTGCAAGCATTTCTGGACTTTGTCATGAACTGAAAAAGATCATATTTTGAGTTCTTCTACATGTTTGATTAAGAACTCTTTGCTGTTTGAGGTCTTCTACTACCTCTTGTCTCCTATCTCTCTTTTAAGGCTATTTCTTGCATGATTTATTAGCCCTGTTTGTAAGCATTTCTGGGCTTCGATCCAAACTTTAAAGTGATTTATTTTGAGCCCTTATTCAACTTTGTTGAAGGGCTCTTCACTGTTTGAGGCCAGCTACTGCCTCTTGCTCTCTATCTCTCTTTTAGGGCCATTTTCGCATCATATTTTAGCCTTACTTGTGAGCATATTTGAGATTTTTCATAAACTATAAAGTATCTTGTTTTGAGCCCCTGTTCAACTCTGTTGAAGGGATCTTTTCTGTTTGAGGTCTTTTGCTGCCCTGTTTGTTTATCCTCTTTTTTAGGGCTGTTTTTGCATGATATATTAGCCCTATTTGTGAGCCTTTTTGGACCTCGACCTAAACTGAAAAAAGTCTTTTTTTGACATCATATTCATTTTTGATTAAGGTTTATTCACTGTTTGGGGTCATCTTCCCATATGCATGCTTCATTCTTTCATGATTAGGGCTATGCATTAGAGCACTTGCATTGGCCATGGTTTGACCTCTTAGCCACTGAAATCTAGTGGATTTTTAGTGGCTTTGATGCATTTTTGAGCCTCAAAATCAGAGGGGGGTGACCCCCTCTCACCTTGTTTTGTTTAATGGTCATTTTGGCCTTCCAAAGAGGCCCGATCTTGCATGCTTAATTAACTGATTTCAGGGCCAATTTGGGGAGTTTTAGGGATATCATATTTGATTTTCAGAGTTAATTTTGCCATGCTTCATGTCTATCTTGCATGTGCTTAATAACCCCTTGTATGGCCCTTCAAAGGAACTCATTATTTGTGCACATGTTGGCTACATTTCAGAGGTTATTTGAGCATATTTTGGCATATTTTATTCACTGATTTTTTCTGGTTTGATGAGTTCTCACCTACTTCATATACATGCCATGTAAACCATGTTTGCTAGTCAAAGTTGCATGCTATTTTAGTCCATCTTGCTAGAATCTTTTGGCCATGCTTTGAACTAGAAATGTTCATATTTTGGGACTGCCTTGGTTCTGTCTTCATTCTTCATGATCAAATAATGCATGCTTTGTATAGCTATAGGTCAATACATGTGCCTAGTTTTGTGTTTCGGGACCATTCCATGCATCGGGTGCCATGTTTCCATGTTTCGGGATCATTTTGCATCACATTTTAGTGCTGGAACTTGCATGTGTGTATGCCATATTTCATGCCTTGCCATGCCTTGTTAGAGTGGCCTTTGTGCCTTAAGTTCGGTCCTCGGTTTGCGTGCATGTGTGCACGCATTTCGATTGTCTCATTTTCATCTGATGGCCACTAATGTGAGTGTGGCTGAGGTCCACTCATATTGGTGTAAGTCCATCGTGCATCGTGCCATTCTATTTCATAACATTGCGTATGCTAGGTTGTATGTTAGAGCATTGTGTATGCCATGTTACATCGTGCATTGTGTATGCCATTTCATATCATTGTGTATGCTAGGTTGCATATTAGGATTGTATTCATGCATGTCATGCATATTGCATTGTGTTTGGGATAGGAATTAGCCCGAGCACGGGAAAGCGAATGCTTTCGTACTCGAGTGACGGGCGTGTCTCAATTCGATCGCGCACTCGGATTAACCATGATGGAGTCTCGGTCTTGTTATGTTTATATGTGCATTCATTTCATATTAAGTCGTGCAATTCGACTCCTCGGCCATCATGCATATAGATGCGTGATTGGTGGCATGAGGATCGATGACTACACTTCCTGAAGAGTAGTCAAGCATACATATGTGAAAATACATTGCCATGCCTCTTTCTTGCTCTCTGTTGCAGCAAATCAAAAACCGGCAGTCTTTTGGGGCTTCGTGCAATATCTCGGGTTTAATTATAAACAGAGGCTAATTGGGGCATCACAATGGATTTCCGCACAAAACAACTCAACTATGCATCATTCATCATCCGGAGCAGAGTTGAGGCAGTCCATAGTCTTGCATGCTAATTTACTGCTTTCCTAGATTAATTTGTTAATTAATTAAGGTTTTTTTTGCACTTATTCGGACTGTATTATTTATTTGGGACTGTATCATTTATTCAGACCCTCCGAGCGATGGCACAATTGTAATAAGTGTGCGTGAGTGTGATGTATGTCTTCCAACCCCACGTCTTTCTCCATTTTATTTACCAGCTTATGATGGTTAGATTAGGGCATGTTTCAATTAGCATACAATATGATAGCATGTTTGCATTTATTCATCTGTTTTGCATGCACCGGGCTCGGCGCATCATAACCCACTGCATTCTATTTCAATTCCGAGTTGAATACTTGTTAGCTGTAGCATTCCATATGCCATGTTTAGAATAGCCGAGCCTGCTATAGTTGCATTTTTGCATGTGTTGCATTAGGCATTTCTGTATAGTTAGGATCATGCATGGATTTCTAACATAGCTTCTGTTTTGGCTTGGAGTACTCGGTAAGTCTTTATGTTTTAGCATCCTTGCATGCGTGTGAGTGACTGCCATAATAGCATGCTTACCATGAGGCTATGTGCTTATGTGATATAACTACCTGAATACCTGTGGGTGAAGGTTGGGTTACTTAGATTGGAACGAATCATCAACTGTGAGTTTTAAGCCCACTAGATAGTGGCAAAACCATCTTTTCTAAGCCCAGCTGAGGGTGGCAAAATCCGCATTTTAAGCTTACTTGCGAGTAGCAAACCACTTTCTAAACAAACATGAAATGTTTTGTTCCAATTCAGGCGATCCAGTCTATACTTGTATGCTGCGCGCATCACATAGTAATTCTAGGCTAATAACCGGAATAAGAGCACATAATGTTTTCAAAACTAGATATCATGGTTAGTAGAGGCCGATCTTTGATCGGGCGAGTGGGGGTGCTCACGAAGTGACCTTCCCCAATCGTACCCAAGTTCCCGAGCCAAGGCAACTTTGGTGATGATGGACACGTGGCCTTAGGCAACGAGTCAGGGTTTCCTAAATTTCCCAAAAGAAAATATTTAGGTGGCGACTCTGTATCTGGCAAAGCAGTCCATGTTTGGCACTTCTTTCAAAAATCTGTTTTCTCAAAACGATTTGTCGGATTTGGACTCTTTGGTTCAGATTGAGAACCGTGACAATTTGAGTCCGAACTGTAGTGAGCCCAAAATGAACAGAACGGGAGTCATCCTCCTAGGGCGTTCGGGGACGTCTACAGTTTCTGGCGACTCTGCTGGGGATTTAGAAAACTTGACTCGAACTCATGATATCTGGTTTTGACTACACTTATGTGTTTCTTTGCATTGCATGTGCATTGGTGCGCCTAGGACACCGTGTTTGCCATCTGCTATTCCTCAGCGGTTTGCCAAAGGCTGCATGCCATAAAGCTTACGATTCTGAGCTCGCCAAGATAGAACACAAACCCCGGTCTTACCGGGGCACCCTTTTCGACCATTCGGCCTAGTGTATATCGAAATCCATAGTGACCATTCCAAGCTAGGACAGGTTGCTTACCTGATATAGGTTGTTTGAGACTGCTGCGTGCGTAGTGAAACCCTAGCTCCTGACAAAATAGGACAGGGAAACCCTACCCCAACATAGGGGTGTTTTGGCTCTCACTTGCTTGTTATGTGCATTAGAGTGCGTCTCTATACAAATGCATGTATCAGTTTACAAGTTTGCGCATCAGGCCTGCGCGCACCAGTTCAGTATTTTGGGATTCAGTTTACCTAAGGGTATCAGTTTGCAAGGGCAGAGATTTGGGCAGAATTCAGTAGAGAGTACACTCACTCAGCTTTGCTCATATTGGTTTTGGTGAAATTAGGCTGAGATGCTGTCTGTTTTCTCTTTTGCTAGGGGTAGTCCTGGAACCATTGCTTCAGAAGGCTCCGATATCCCCTGGGTACATTGGACTAGTGATAATAGACTTTGTTAGGTCAGAGATTCAATTCAAGGGCAACCAGTGTTCTTTCGCTGAGGCAAGGCAAAGAAAGGCCAGTCAGGGCTCACCGGTTCATCTAATCCGTCAATCGCCAGTCACATCACCTTTGTTCGGACTCAACAGACCGTGATGGCACAGGGTTCGAAAGAATTTGTGGCCGTGATAGCGGCCTTCATCGAGAATGCCGTGCGCGAGACCCGATATTGAAACGCAACGCCCATCTGGGGCATCTGCCTCACATCCAGCTTTGGGACCCCAGCCGAACTTTGACCCACTTCCGCCAGTTGAAGATTTGCAGTGTCCGAATCCTCGAGAAGGGTTGGCTCAAGCCCGAGTTTTCAGACCCCTGGTGCAGCCTAATGAAAGGCTTTATCCCCTTGATACTAATGACCTCGATCTGACCGCAGTGAAAATTACGAACCTTGAGAAACAATTCAAAAAGGCACAAGGCCTTAATTCCATTCCCGACATTGAGGATGGGCACACTGAGTCTGCCGTACGGCTCCCAGACAGATTCAAAATGCCATATATTGACCGTTTCGACGGGTCTGGAGATCCAATGGTACATATTTGACTTTTCTTGGATGTCCTGAAGTCGATGGGTCTAACCAAGCCACAGAAACTCTCTCTGTATGGAAGAACCCTGTCGGGTGTAACAGCCACTTGGTACACTAGGTTGGAGGATAAAGTGAAGCAAAACTGGGAAGAACTGGCTGAGGCCTTTGTCGATCAGTATTCTTACAATACCCAAGTTGAAATGACCATCCAAGAGCTTGAAACAACCCGCCAGAACCCAACAGAGCTTTTTTTAGAATTTGTTGCGAGGTAGAGAGCAAAGGCAGCACAAATGATAGATCGCCGCCCTTCTAAGAGGGATCAAGTGCAGATGATGGTGCGAAACCTTGAGCATGATATGTTGCAAAAGTTGATAGTCGCTCCACTATTCACTTTCAAAAGTCTGCATGAACTGGGGGTTCAGATCGAGAATGCGTTCAACAGTGGGATCATTCCCAGAACAAGTGAACCGACAAGGAGAGTGATTTCAAGGAGTACCAATGCTGGTAGTCGCACTATTCCCAAACCCGCAGAAATCAATACAGTTGCCACAACCAACCCTTTTGCCAATCCAAGCCTACAAACAGCCGACCTAACCCGAGCTCGGGGTAGAACTTTTACTCCCATCTATATGAGCCTAACTAGGGCACTAAAAGTCTTGATGGAAAGAGGGTCAAAGTTGGGAGATAATGTGATGTGATCGGGGAATGAACCACCTGCGGGCGGCGCTCGATTAACTCCAGATATGGTGGATGGCATGCACTGTTTTGAGCATTTGCGAATGCTAGCTTTTGTGCTTTCTGACTTGGGTATTGGGTCAGTCTTGTTGTTTTGTTTTGAGTCTGTCTTTTTATTTTGAGTCAGTCTCTTTTGTTTTGGGTCTGTCTTGTTGTATTGAGTCAGTCCTGTTGTATAGGAGTCGGGTGATTCCGGGGGGTGTTACCTCGGGCGTCACCATTTTGTTTTGTGTTTGTCTTTTTGTTTTGTTTTGAGTCTGTTTCTGCCAGGGAGTTAGTTGTGCCAACAGATTTTGAATGAAACAGTAATGATTTTCACGCTCTTGCATTTGCTTCTGCCTTGTGCCAGTTATGCCGGAAGTTCTGAATGAGATGGCAATATTTGACTAAGAACTCTATCTTTTCTGTGCCTTGAAGTCATTATAATGACCTGAGTTTTTCAAAACCTTGTGAACACTGCGGTGAAAACAAAGAGGGAGGAATTCCTCGGGATTTGCAAAACTTTGATCAAATTGAGAGAAAGAGAGGCGTGCTAAGCTCTTAATGAATGAAAACATGCTTGTTAGTGTGAGTACTGAGAAGGACCCTAGCTTTGATCCAGATTGGTTCTACACTGTCTTCAGTGCGAGCGATTTGTCGCTTTCTTAAAAACTTTCAAAAAAATATTTTGTGCGGTCCTGCGAGGACATGTGTGGAATCACTTTTGAGATTGTGCAGCTTAGAATCGCTCTCAGCCCCGAGACTTAACTACTCACTTTCGAACCTTGAACTTGAATTCAGAACGTTCTACGGTCAACTACAATGTGAGGCCTGAGTGGCCAGATTCGAAGCAGCCCATGAATTAGCGGCAAGAAAATCAGATCAAGAAGACCAGATGTCACCAAAAACAGCTTGCAAAGTTAGGTCGGAAGCACCCTTCGAACTAGGGGCAAAGATGTTAGATGTGCTCGAAGAGCCGAAGATGAGTCCTCTTGCAAATCAACAGCCACTCTTCTGGATACAGATGACTTCAAAACCCTACAACCATTTGGCATGGACCAAGCTACACTTTTACCCTTTGAGAGGCTCGCTGGGTCGAAAACCCAGAAGGGCGACCCAGGCAAAAGTTAGAGTGAGACAAAAAAAATATACAAAAAAATGCAAAAACGAAAGAAAAAAAAATGCAAAAGAAGAAGAAGAAAAAGGAATGAAAAGAATATAAAAAAAAAAAAGAAAGAAGAACAAAGCTCGCAAGGTCGAAAACCCGCGACAGGCGCCTTGGCAAAAGTTAGAGCCTAAAAAGGAGAGGTTAATACCCGAGTGTACCTTAACGCCGAACTACGTAAGGCTTGATTCCCATCTTTGGGATACATAGGCAACTTCGTTCTGAAGTCCAGCTGCAAAACACTTCAAATTCGATTGTGTCCATGTGATGGTTCTAGTCTTTGTCTTCACCGTATCCGAGAGTTTGGTTGCGTTCGTTACTCTGAGGACTGACGACAATGCGCTGCGGTGCCATTCAAACAAGGGGCAACTTTCCGTTGCCATTCAATGCGCTACGGTGCCATTCAAACAAGGAGTAACTTCCCGTTGCCATGAAGTGTCCTCCAGACAAGGGGCAATTTTCCTTCGGATCTGAGGTTGTGCATCTCAAGAGTAGGTTCCGTGCTCGTTGAGCAGTGGCCGTTTGCAAAAACAGTTTTTGAGAATTTTTACTGAGGTTGACTAATTCTCTCGAAAATTATCCGATTTTTCTAAAAAACTGGACCATTTCTTGGACCCAAAAAAGGAAAATTTTTAGTGCTCATAGCCTGACTTGCGTGATTTCAAATCAAAAAGTTGAACAAGTATGTTAATCTAACTCTCGTGTTGGTCAAAACTGTTTTAGTAGAAAGCAAAAAGAAAAAATGGTCGAAATGATGAACTAGGGGCACAGTTGAGTCAGGTGTTTTGTCTTTTCCCCATTGTCACAATACTTGCCGGATAGGGCACCGTATTCGCCAAAAAAGGGCACAACAAAAGGGCTGAAAGCTCTCTCACCCGCCAAACAGCGAGGTATCAGGCCATGTGTGAAGCATGAATTGGAATGGATCAAGATATTCCACTCCCTCATCTGGATAGATCTGATCACGTCCAAACTCCCCAGCAGAGCATCGTCAACCGATGTCAGCTGCGGATTTGCTACACACCCAGTTGTAGCACAGCCCCTCTATGGGAGAAACTCACTAGTTGCGTGCAAAAGAAGAAGAATCTAGTTGAATACCAGGGGCAAGAGCCACAACTTCCTGCTTAACCATCAACCACCCAGGGGAGGGATAAGAAAATGAGAGATTAAAGAATAGAGAGATGTGCGCTAAGAGAAAAAAGTGAGGAAAGGGCTTTTTCAGAAAAATAGAGCTAGAGGGTCGAGTGATGTGAGAATCACAAATGAGAAAGGGCAGGAAACAATGCCCGGAGAAACTAGCTCCTCGTGCACCGAGAGGTCTCTCGCCTTTGCAACACAGCTGAGTGTTGTGTTTGTGCGTTTTGTTTGTCTCGATTCTTGTTTTGAGTCGTTTGAGTGTCAACAAATGTGTTTAGGTCATTTTACCTTGTTTTTCCTTTGTTGAGTTGTGTTTAGGTTGTTCTACCTTTGTTTTCCATTGTTGAGTTGTTTTGGCTGTGGCCGGTTGTAGGCTCAATACCCGGTTGAGAACCCTTTTCTCATTTCAATTTCAAAAATCGTTTTGTGCTCAGAGTGCCGTGTCTCTACATTTGTGCAAAAAAGGATCAATTCTTTCATAAAGCTGCAGGGTTCAACCCAGGTCATGTCAGAATAGTAAAACAAGGACCTATCTGAAGCTATTTAGGTTCCGAACTGCAAAGCAAAAGAAAAGAGGGAAAATTTGGAGCATCTTAGCATGTTTCAACTTTAGCAAAATCTGAGACTGCATTCCAGGTGCACCTTCTCAAGCCTCGCCATTTCTCTGGAGTATGAGTGTATCTCAACCCCCAAGTGTAAGCCTGCTTCAAGTCAGAATGGCAGTCCAAGCAGCACCCGAGGGTTTCACATGCAGATGTCATCTCTCGCCAATATGAACAGGGTGTGCCCTTTTTGAGCTGAGTGTGTTGCGAAGTCCTCTAAGAGGCAAATCAAAGGCACCAGAGTACATATTTGATGCTCCTCTACTGCATAGAATGTGAACTTTCATATACACTATTGTTGCATGCGTGCCGCGCGTCGTTATGATTCCGCATAGAATATGCTTTGCTTGTTTCATGCATAGAATATGCTTGCTTTCAATATTACATAGAATGTGCTTCCATACTTGCATAGAAAATGCTCGTATCTTTTGCATGGAAAATGCCCCCATACTTGCATAGAAGATGCATTTTATCGCACTATCTTGTGCATTTCAAATCACTCGCGCTTTTAGCGTATCGCGCTGTTTAGCGTATCGCACTGTCTTGTGCATTTCAAATCATTCGAGCTGTTTAGCGTATTGCACTGTTTTGTGCATTTCTAATCACTCGCGCTGTTTAGCGTATCGCACTGTTTTGTGCATTTCTGAACATTCGCGCTATTTTGTGCATCGCACTGTTTTGTACAGTTTATCATTCGCGCTATTTTGCGCACCTCAATCGCATTGTTTTGTGCAGTTTACATTCGCGCTATTTTGCGCATCGCACTGTTTTATGTAGTTTATCATTCGCGCTATTTTGCGTACCTTAATCGCACTGTTTTGTGCAGTTTACATTCGCACTATTTTGCGCATCGCACTATTTTGTGTAGTTTATCATTTGCGCTATTTTGTGCACCTCAATCGCACTGTTTTGTGCAGTTTACATTCGCGCTATTTTGCGCATCGCACTGTTTTGTGTAGTTTATCATTCGTGCTATTTTGCGCACCTCCATCGCACTATCTTGTGCTTTGCATATCACATCGCACTATCTTGTGCATTTCAAATCAACTGCGCTGTTTAGCGTATCGCACTATTTTGTGCATTGTATCATTCGCGCTATCTTGCGCACCTCACCTGCACTTGTTAGTATATCGCATCGCGCTATCTTGCGCCGTGACCATTACTTGTATTGCGCATGCATTGCATCGCGCTATCTTGCACACCTTACCTGCACTTGTTAATGCATTGCATCGCGCTATCTTGCGCACCTTATCTGTATCACACTGTTTTGTGCGTTCACCCTGCTCGTATTGTTTTAGCATCGCACTATTTTGTGCATCTGTTTAGCACTGTTTTATGCATTCACTCTGCATCGCACTGTCTTGTGCACTCTTTGGTCTAGGAGACCTTAAATCCTCTAAAGGTGCAATTCCTTTGGTGTTTGTCGTGCTCGAATGACTTCCAGTGGTCTAGTATAGCCACCTGCCTGTGTTAGCGGTGAGTTCATAGGAGACCAACTGAGACGGTGGAAACTAGAGTTTGAATGGCTCATGCCTAGAACGCAAAGGTTCGGGATTTTCGGGACTAAAGTCTGGTTTAAATACCCAGGGGTATATCCTCGGCTTGAAATCTGTATGGCAGCCCCATAGATTGAGATAGCATATGTATGCGCCTCAATTCTGGATACTGAATCAACCTAGTCTGTCACCCTGTTGGAGAATAGGGAAAGCTACGACCATAGTCAGGGAGAAAAATAGTACTTGTGGTTCAACAGAGAAGAAGGGGAAGATCCCCAGCGGCATGAGGTAAGTCATTGCCCATTGCCCCTATAAAGTACCTTCACCTCTTAGCTATTACATTGCATTTTAGCCACTACATTACAGTGCATTGCATAAATCCTCAATTTTTTTAAACTGGCTTCGCGTAGCATATAAGTCCAATCATCAAAATCTTTCTGCATATCATTTTGCATCCTGCCCCTAAACTACGCTGGTTTGATTCCTTGCAAAGGGATACGTAGGCAGCTTGCGGGCACAACCATTTATTTATCTATATTTTGTTTATTTGTCCAAGTCTTCAGCCTTGTCAAAAATGGGTCATCTCTGGGCTTTGACACTCACTCCCGTCACTTCTTGACTTCCGAGTTCTGTCAAAGAGGGGCAACTATAGACACCCCATTTTTGACTGCCTTTAAGATTGGACGCGACTGATGGTTTTGGAAGATGTGTAGGGCAAAGGTTCAATTTCTTCGGCAAAGAGAGAGTCAAATCTCAACTTCATACCCCTGTTCTAGACCAAAACAATCTTGATCAAAAGATTTTAGTCTTAAAACCCACTATTTCAAAATGTTTTTGAAATAAAGTTTTTACGATGTTCCAAGGCTCGCATTTTGTCAAATGTTGCGCTTTTCGATAAACCGAGCAAGGACAAAGTGGAAATGAACGAAAGAGAGATGAAATCTTTGAAAAATCTTTCAAAGCACCTTACTTAGGGGTTTGGAGTTGAAGAAAGGAGGAGAAGAGAGAGGAAAACCAGTTTGGGAGAAGTTCGGCATGAATCCGGGTAGGACCGAATCTGCGCGGCTTCACTGAAACGGGCATAACTCTTTGCACAGGAGGAATTTTGATGCGAGGTTGGCGCCGTTGGAAAGCTAACTTCCGAGGCTTCAATGTGGCCACATGGAAAACAAGAAAATTAGATGGCCGACCAGCATTTTTTGGTCAAAAGTGGTTCAGCATGAATCTGGGAAGGAGAGAAAATATTGCGCGGCTTCACCAAAAAGAGAATAACTCTTTGCACAGGAGGAATTAAGGTATGAGGCCACCACCGTTGGAAATCTTATTTCTAGGGCTTCATTTTTCACTCAAGAATCTCCTAGAGCCAAGTCCGGGTAGAGGAGATATGGTTGGTTGAAGTCCGTTTGGAGCGAATCTGCGCGGCTCCACCAAAACTGGTATAACGTTTTCCACAGGAGGAATTTTAATGCAAGGCTTGCGGCATTGGAAAGCTAACTTCTGGGACTTCATCCTAGGGGGTGGCCGGCCACCTTGACCTTTCTGACCTGGTCGGCCGGCCACCTTGCCTGGCCGGCAGGGCCACCTGAACCTTTTGAACCTGGTCGGCCATTTTTGCCCTCCTGAGTGTGTTCCAGCTGTGCCAGCTATTCTGCACTTGACCCACTGTCTGAGGGGCTACCCTTTTGGGGGGAAATTTGAATTGGTTTTTTCCCCCCTTTTCTTTGCTTCTCTCCCTCTATAAAGCCAGCACCTAAGCTTCATTTTCAAGGGTTAGAAAAAAATCCTCTTGGAGCTTTTGTATACAACTTTCCCTCTCCCTCTCATCCAAGCCTCAAAACACCTTGGTTCTTCACCATTTACACACCAACCCATAGCACAACACCTCCATCACTCATTCCAGCACCTTGGAGGACATTTGAAGAGGTTGAAAGTTCAAAAATTTGGTCCAAAAGCTGCTGGTTTGCTGATCTTCAAGGGTAAGTACCTATTTCCCTTAAACTTGCATTTTTTTTCTTCATTTATAAGCCATACTTGCAAGCATTTTTGGACTTTGTCATGAACTGAAAAAGATCATATTTTGAGTTCCTCTGCATGTTTGATTAATAACTCTTTGCTATTTGAGGTCTTCTACTACCTCTTGTCTCCTATCTCTCTTTTAGGGCTATTTCTTGCATGATATATTAGCCCTATTTGTAAGCATTTTTGGGCTTCAATCCAAACTTTAAAGTGATTTATTTTGAGCCTTTATTCAACTTTGTTGAAGGGCTCTTCACTTTTTGAGGCTAGCTACTGCCTCTTGCTCTCTATCTCTCTTTTAGGGTCATTTTCGCATCATATTTTAGCCTTACTTGTGAGCATATTTGAGATTTTTTATAAACTATAAAGTATCTTATTTTGAGTTCCTCTTCAACTTTGTTGAAGGGATATTTTCTGTTTGAGGTCTTTTGCTACCCTGTTTATTCATCCTCTCTTTTAGGGCTGTTTTTGCATGATATATTAGCCCTATTTGTGAGCCTTTTTGGACCTCGACCTAAACTGAAAAAAGTCTTTTTTTGACATCATATTCATTTTTTATTAAGGTCTATTCTCTATTTGGGGTCATCTTCCCCTATGCATGCTTCATTCTTTCATGATTAGGGCTATGCATTAGAGCACTTGCATTGGCCATGGTTTGGCCTCTTAGCCACTGAAATCCAGTGGATTTTCAGTGGCTTTGATGCATTTTTGAGCCTCAAAATCAGAGGGGGGTGACCCCTTCTCACCTTGTTTTGTTTAATGGTCATTTTGGCCTTCCAAAGAGGCCCTATCTTGCATGCTTAGTTAACTGATTTCAGGGCCAATTTGGTGAGTTTTAGGGTTATCATATTTGATTTTCAGAGTTAATTTTTCCATGCTTCATGTCTATCTTGCATGTGCTTAATAACCCCTTGTATGGCCCTTCAAAGGAACTCATTATTTGTGCACATGTTGGCTGCATTTCAGAGGTTATTTGGGTATTTTTTGGAATATTTTATTCACTGATTTTTTCTGGTTTGATGATTTCTCACCTGCTTCATATACATGCCATGTAAACCATGTTTGCTAGTCAAAGTTGCATGCTATTTTAGTCCATCTTGCTAGAATCTTTTGGCCATGCTTTGAACTAGAAATGTTCATGTTTTGGGACTGCCTTGGTTCTATCTTCATGCTTCATGATCAAATAATGCATGCTTTGTATAGCTATAGGTCAATGCATGTGCCTAGTTTTGTGTTTCGGGACCATTCCATGCATCGGGTGCCATGTTTCCATGTTTCGGAATCATTTTGCATCACATTTCAGTGCTGGAACTTGCATGTGTGTATGCCATATTTCATGCCTTTCCATGCCTTGTTAGAGTGGCCTTTGTGCCTTAAGTTCGGTCCTCGATTTGCGTGCATGTGTGCACGTATTTCGATTGTCTCATTTTCATCTGATGGCCACTAATGTGAGTGTGGCTGAGGTCCACTCATATTGGTGTAAGTCCATCATGCATCGTGCCATTCCATTTCACAGCATTGCGTATGCTAGGTTGTATGTTAGAGCATTGTGTATGCCATGTTACATCGTGCATTGTGTATGCCATTTCATAGCATTGTGTATGCTAGGTTGCATATTAGGATTGTATTCATGCATGTCATGCATATTGCATTGTGTTTGGGATAGGAATTAGCCCGAGTACGGAAAACGAGGTACGTTTCGTACTCCGAGTGACGGAACGTGTCTCAATTCCCAATCGCCGACACTCCGGATTAACCATGATGGAGTCTCGGTCTTGTTATGTTTATATGTGCATTCATTTCATATTAAGCCGTGCAATTCGACTCCTCGGCCATCATGCATCGAGATGCGTGATTGGTGGCACAAGGATCGGGGACTACACTCCCTGAAGAGTAGTCAAGCATACATATGTGAAAATACATTGCCATGCCCCTTTCTTGCTCTCTGTTGCAGCAAATCAGAAACCGGTAGTCTTTTGGGGCTTCGTGCAATATCCCGGGTTTAATTATAAACAGAGGCTAATTGGGGCAACGCAATGGATTTCCGCACAAAACAACTCAACTATGCATCATTCATCATCCGGAGCAGAGTTGAGGCAATCCATAGGCTTGCATGCTAATTTACTGCTTTCCTAGATTAATTTGTTAATTAATTAGGGTTTTTTTTGCACTTATTCGGATTGTATTATTTATTTGGGACTGTATCATTTATTCGGACCCTCTGAGCGAGGGCACAATTGTAATAAGTGTGCGTGCGTGTGATGTATGTCTTCCAACCCCACGTCTTTCTCCATTTTATTTACCAGCTTATGATGGTTAAATTAGGGCATGTTTCAATTAGCATACAGTATGATAGCATGTTTGCATTCATTCATCTGTTTTGCATGCACCGGGCTTGGCGCATCATAACCCACTGCATTCTATTTCAATTCCGAGTTGAATACTTGTTAGCTGTAGCATTCCATATGCCATGTTTAGAATAGCCGAGCCTGCTATAGTTGCATTTTTGCATGTGTTGCATTAGGCATTTTTGTATAGTTAGGATCATGCATGGATTTCTACATAGCTTCTGTTTTGGCTTGGAGTACTCGGTAAGTCTTTATGCTTTAGCATCCTTGCATGCGTGTGAGTGACTGCCATAATAGCATGCTTACCATGAGGCTATGTGCTTATGTGATATAACTACCTGAATGCCTGTGGATGAAGGTTGGGTTACTTAGATTGGAACGAATCATCAACTGTGAGTTTTAAGCCCACTAGATAGTGGCAAAGCCATCTTTTCTAAGCCCACATGAGGGTGGCAAAATCCGCATTTTAAGCCTACTTGCGAGTAGCAAACCACTTTCTAAACAAACATGAAATGTTTTGTTCCAATTCAGGCGATCCAGTCTATACTTGTATGCTGCGCGCTTCACATAGTAATTCTAGGCTAATAACCGGAATAAGAGCACATAATGTTTTCAAAACTAGATATCATGGTTAGTAAAGGCCGATCTTTGATCGGGCGAGCGGGGGTGCTCACGAAGTGACCTTCCCCAATCGTACCCAAGTTCCCGAGCCAAGGCAACTTTGGTGATGATGGACACGTGGCCTTAGGCAACGAGTCAGGGTTTCCTAAATTTCTCAAAATAAAATATTTAGGTGGCGACTCTGTATCTGGCAAAGCAGTCCATGTTTGGCACTTCTTTCAAAAATCTATTTTCTCAAAACAATTTGCCGGATTTGGACTCTTTGGTTCAGATTGAGAACCGTGACAATTTGAGTCCGAACTGTAGTGAGCCCAAAATGAACAGAACGGGAGTCATCCTCCCGGGGCGTTCGGGGACGTCTACACCTGGCATTCTCCAATCTTTAGAGTTACCACCAGGGCATCATTGTATAAATGCTGCACTATATCCAGGTCTACCTCAGTAAAAAAAAAAACCATTGGTTCTTGATACTCATTTGTCCTAGGCTTCTTTTGCTGGACCTGATACATGTGCTGTAGGTGCCTTGCTCTCTAGGTCTCCCCTCATAAAGCATTCTAATTGTCCTTCGAGTGAATCACATTGATCACTCAAGGTCCATTTACTTGCTTTGGTGGCAGTAGTAGAGGTGGTGTTGTCGGTGCCTAGGGAAGCCTCACATGCTTTTCCCTCATCCTGGCCTTATCTACTAGGTCCCTCAGGTGACCTTGTCTGACCAAATCATCCAATGCGTCTTCAGAGCCCTGCACCCCTGAGTCAAGTGTTCATCTTCATTATGGTAAGCACAATGCTTTCCAATGCTCCTTCCCATAAACTTGCTATGGATCTTCTCCGACACTCTTTAATATGGCTGGTTCCTGATCCTTTCTAGAACTTTGTAGATCGGGATCCTAAATACTGTGGTGACTGCATGTGTAGCCCTCAACCCCGTCTCTTGCTAGTTTACACCAAAATTACCTCGGCCCCGCTTCGGCGAGCCGTTTCTCTTCTCTTACTTTGGTGTCTTTGCTCCTTGCCTATCTTCTTCTGCTCTGGCATACTTCTCAATCCGCGCCATGAGTTCTTCCATACTCTTCGATAGAGTTTTTGCAAGCGATTTCTGAAGCGGGCATTCATCATCCAGGCCGTTCTTGAAAGACGCGACTGCCAGCTCCTGGTTACAAACCGAAATTCGATTGAACACCTCATAGTATCTCTTCGTGTAAGCCTTGAGGCTTTCACCATCGCTAATATTCAGTGCCAGTAGGGAGTCTACCCTTAGTGGCTGCAACTTGTTTGTAATAAACTTGGCTACAAATATCTCAGCCAGGCCTTCCCAACTCTTCACAATTCCTTTTGGCAACTTATGAAGCCAATTAGATGCTATCTCCCCAAAGGATGAGGGGAATACCTAGCCTAACAACTGCTCATTCCCACTCCACAAAGCCATTGAATTCAAATATAGACCAACATGAAAGTTCGGGTCAGACTTACCATCATATATCTGGAACCTTGGCATGTGGAATCTTTTTGGGGCCTCAAATGTATCCAACTCCACCAAGAAAGGCATCCTCGGCTTCATCGTCGGCTTCACGGGGGGTGTAACCTTGGCATTATGCTGTTTCCTCTGGAGGTAGTCTCTTAAATCCTCATTTGTTCAATCGGGAGCTCAACTATCAATAGATTTCAGCCTTTTTGGCTCGTTGCTCCCAGTGTCATTATGCGTCCTTTTGGACTTCTCTTCATTCACTGCATCAAAACAAAGGTCCTTCTCCTGAATATGCCGAGGTTCTTTGACATATGTCCCCTTGGTTCAGGGCATCTTCTTTGACTCACCTCTTAATGACTCTATTCGCCCGACATCCCGTGACGGCCGATGTGAGTGTTCCTTTCCCTTGCCGTGCTGCGGGACTACTGGGATTGTTTTTTGCCCCCCTTTTTGGGCATCGGCCTTGGCTGCTGGTACTAGTGTGTCTTACAACAGGAATGGTGGTTCATGAAGTTCACAACCGACTGTAGATTTGCTAACTTGATTGTCATCCTTTTCATCTCGCCGTCCTCCTCAGGCATCTATCTTTCCATTCTTGGAGGTCGCCTTCATTGTAATATTCATCTCGGCCAATTTTCTTCGGGACGTTACCCTCTTTGCCGTTGTCCTTCTCCCCAGGATTCGGATCATATGCTCTTTCATTACGGTTTTCCTCCCCGATGTTAGGATCTACATGTTCACAACTCTCACTGTGGATGTCGTCTCCAATCTTTTCTTCCTGCCCGTTGTTGGCTATTTATTCTCCTTAAGTTCCCACAAATGGCATCAAATTGTGGGTGTAGATTTCCAACCACACAGCCAATTAGGGGAACTCAGCTAGAGCGTACCGGCAAAATAGATTAAGCCCAAACAACCTGTAACAAGAAGATGAGAATCCGGCGGTGGTTCCACCTAGGGACACTCCGACGATCAAATCAGTAAACAAATATTTCACAAAGATAGCAAATAGTGCTTAAACTCACAAGGAAAAACTTACCTTCGACTCACAGGGATGCCTTGCTTTTATAACGAGCAGTGACTTGATCCCTTTAGAAGCCTCACTTCAATGGACTCATGCTCAATGCTCTTCCTCGACCCTCAGCTAGATAGAGAAAAACTCTTCTCGAGCCTTATCTTTATCCAAACTGAGATCCTCCACTATTCTAGGACTCTAGTCCCTTATCTGCTTATCTCAGATTTCGATATCTCCGCAGATAACCTCGGCCTAATCGAGATCATCTCGGCAACGTGACCAGGCCACGTGACACCTCGGCTGACACTTCGGTGTCACCTTAGTCACGTGTTGTCATTTACAAAATACTTCCCCACATTCTTCTTGAAATATTCATATAGAATTCTATCCTTATGCTCTTTCCATTCTCATCATAGGCACACGCAGCATGAGGGAATTTCTTAAGGATTTCCATTACCAACTCATTGATACAATTCTTTGTTGCTTCAATAAGAGGGTTTTTCATTCTATTCAATATCTTTCTCTCTGTCTGTAACTGTGTCAATGAGAGCCAATAAGTGGACACAGAATCTTCGATCTTCCAATTTGTATAGTCACTCCAGTCCCCCTCTTTTTCTACCATTTTTTTTGCCAGCGCCAATGCAGATTTGTGCTTTTGCTTTGCAACATCAATTCCCACCAGTTTATTGCATTTATCATGTTTTGACGACATTTTCAAGAAAAAAAAAAAAAAAAAAGAAAAAAAAAAAAAAGACAAAAGCTGAGACATCTGCACCAACAAAATATTAGTACAAATATTTATAGTGCACAATTGTGTATGCATAAAGCGATTTTTGTTACGAATAAAAAATGCAAACCTGGGACTAGTTTTGATGCCAAAAACCCAAGGAATCCATTTTGATATGGATGATCGTTGCTATGTTTCGGATCATTAGATGGAATGCCTGCTTAATAATAGGAGAAATTAAATTATCTATTTTTTTTCCCTGTGTTTCAAAACATTAATTACTAGACTAACATGACTACTAACATACAAAGGAAAATAATTTGTAAACATATTTTTAATAAATAAATAAATAAATAAAAGTCAACTACAAAGATGTGGCAGTGGCAATATAGAAATTAAAATAATAATGAAGGATTTTTTAAAAAAAAAAAAAAAAAAGTGTGGTCACCTTTTGTCTTAATATTTATGAGACAAATATCTCATAAATATTGATGTTCTGGGAAAACCCAAAAAATTGACAATACAAGGAAGTCAACAATTTATCATTTTATTGATGTATTGATTCATTTTGTATTAACTTTATTAGTTTCAATGATTACAACAAAACTTGTATTTTCAATTATGCAAATTGTGAAAATTAGACTATATAATAGGATGTGAAATGATTTTCTGGCATTTACTTGATAATATTTATTCATCTCGTGTTACTTAAAATGTCAAATTTTAGTAGATAAATTAAATTTACACATGCAGTTTTTATAACTCAATGTGGATACAAAAAATATACTTACTTTTGCATATTTTAATTTAGTCCACACTTAAAAAATTAATAAATAAATTATGATAGAACCCATGCAGTTTGGTTTGACCAATGTATCATAAAGTCCCGTTTTACATATGTAGTTTTTATAACTCAATGTGGATACAAAAAATATACTTATTTTTGCATATTTTAATTTAGTCCATACTTCAAAAAACTAAAAATAAATTATGATAGAACCCATGCAGTTTGGTTCGACTAATTTATCATAAAGTCCCGTTTTGATAATTCAAATTGTTTATGTTTGAAAATCTTGTGCATTGACCAATTTACCACCACAAGTGGCACCCTACTACCATCACCATCCTACAAATCTCATGCATAACATGAAGAAAATGTGATACACAAAGATATTTTTCATTCTCATTGATCTGAAGAAGATAAACTCAGTATTTATACAAAAATATTATATATATTCTAAACTATATCTAATATACACGAGCATATCCTAGATTGTGGAAAGTGGTACCTTTAGCTGTTATGTAGTCATTATGGAAAGCAAGGAATGGTCTTTTTTGTGGCAAACCAGTAGATTGGATTCAATTAGCAGAGTTGGTGAAGGTAAGGGTAGCCCTTTGGAGTAAATTGAATATTGTGGGGATGTAGTATTCAGTGCCGGAGATAGTCACTTAATTGCATCAGATTATGGCTTGTACTGGAATTAGCAGGTTGCCTCTTGGCTGATGTTTTGTGTTGAGCTATAGAGGCACCAGCCACTACTGTTCTGGGAATGTCTGCGGTGTTAGTGTTTCTTCTGGTCTATGAAGAAAGGTGTACTTCAGGGGAACTTAAGTGGTATTGCTACTGCCTCTGCTGTTCTGTCGTGGGAGCTGCTGTGGTATTACTACTGCCTCTGTGTAGCTGCCACTGCCTTTGCTGTTCTGGGAGTGTTTTTGGACATTTCAGGGGAGTTTCTGCAGTTCTGTTTTACAGGAGAGTTATTCTGGTTCTTTGTTGTTGCTTTGTTTTGTTTTTCTTCTTCTTTTTGTGCTATTTCGATTGGTTCCTCACCAATCTTGGGTTTTGTCCCAGCTTTGTTGTTGTAAGGTGGCATGTTTTTTGCTTTTTTCATCAATAAAGTTGTTACTTATCAAAAAATATATATATATACACGTGCATATCTAACGAACTAGCTTAATTAACTAACTCACTCTAACAACCTCTTGTATAGCTAGACTATCAGTTACATTGCCTTTCTTATCATGCTCTTGATATATTAGATGATTTCTACTGCTGCAGCTCATGGACCCTTTGATCAACTCCTTATCATAACGAATACTACTTTACCACAAGCGCCACTGTCACTACCTTATCATCACTATCACTTCCATACTACCATTACCGTGCCATCACCTTACTACCGTTGCCACTATCATTGCCTCCACTGCCACTATTGCACTGCAACAACTACAACAAAAAAAGTCTTTGGTGACGAAAATGCATGATGAAAAAAAATTTCGTTTCCAAATATACATATTTTAGAGATAAAAGATTTCGTCTCCAATTGTAGTATTTTTAGAGAAAAAAACCAAATTTTGTCACCAAATGATTAAAATCAATAAGACAATAGGTGACAAAAATTTTATTCGTCTCTATATTTTATTTTTCGTCGCAAAAAACATTTCCACCCTTGAAAAATTTGGCGGAATATTTGGGCAGCATTTTAGAGACGAAAATTTTTGTCACCATTGTACAAAATTTTATGCGAGGAAATAATTTTGTCTCCTATAGTTTTATTATGCAAAACAACGTTATTTCATGCTATAAGTGAAAAGCCCTCTTTGTTTGCCCAAATTCGTTCCTATTTTGCAAAGCCCTCTTCGGGTTAGACATGAGTACTTGTTTAAATAGATTTTTCTACCACCATTGCCACCACTCCAACACCATCACCATCTCTGCCGCCACGGATCTGTTACCACCGCCGTTATTGTTGCCACCACTTCACCACCATCTCTCCTCCGCTTCCATCACCACAACCACCACTACTCCACTACCGTTGTCACTCCACCACTACTATCACTACTACCACCACCTATCTTCTACCACTGCCGCCACTACCTCTCTTCTACCACCACTACCACCATGGCCACCTCAGCCACTTTATCACCACCACTGCTACTACTTCACCACCACCACTACCGCTACTCCACCACCGCCGCCCCCACCACTACATCACCACCACCACCACTACCACTGCCCCATCACTACCATTACCACCGCCACTGCCTTACTTTACCACTATCGTTGCTGCCATTCCACTTTCACTGCAACCGTTCCACTACCACCACCACCACCACCACCACCACCACTAGCACTCCACCTCCACCAAACCCATTCAAACCCCTTTATTAAATAGGTGAGTTTGAATCAATTTCATTTAGTTTCAGTTTCCGAAAACTATTTTTCAAGTTTCAATCCTTATTTTTTAAATTTTTAGTGAACTTTCTTAATATTTTAATCATTTTTTAATTGATTAAAATACATTTTAATTGATTAATATATTGAAAAATTTCACTAAAAATAAAAAATACTAATTAAAAACTCAAAAAATAATTTTCAAAAATTAAAACAAATTTTTAATATAAAACTTATTTTGACTCGTTCAAACCCTTCCCCCTCCCCGCCCCGCCCCTCGCCCCCCCGTTTTCCATGTCTGAAAAAAAAAAAACTAACAAATTATTCCCAAAATCCCCGCCCCCAATTTTCTTCTTCTCTTGCTCACAGTAGCTCATCTGTTACTCAGTCACGCTCATCTCTCTCTCTCTTAACGGCGCCGTAGCCTCTCTCTCAACGGCGTAGCACAGTAGAGGCTGTGGCGTGCAGCAGCATCCAGTAGCGGCAGCATTTCTCTCAGTCCCTCATCTCTCTCTCTCTCTCTCTCTCTCTCTCTCGTACGCTCACACAGTCTCAATCGCCTCTCACTCACTGACTCACTCAGCGACGTAGAGTGACTGCAAATAGCAGTAGCGAGTAGGGGCAGTGGCTACAGTGTGATGACCGGGTCCTTGTTTTATTTATTTTTCTTTCTTCTTCACTCCGTTCTCCTTTTGCTCTCGTTGCGTTTGAAACGTTCGGAAGTTATTTTCAATTAAAGTTCTTGTTCTTGTTTTCGTCGGTGTTGAATTTCACTTGTTTCGGAGAGTGCACGGTTGAGTCCGGAGTGCCCGAGAGAATGAACCTAAATTTCTGAGCTGTTGGGCCAGGGCCGCACGTGTGGGGCCCTAGGCTGTACGTGCAGGGTGGGGGCCGCACGTACGGGGGGTAAGGCCATACGTACGGGGAGAGGGGAGGTTCGGAAGATTGCACACTGCCTAAAAGGCAGGTGCAGGCTGAGGTGCGGTAGGGCCACCGCACGTGCGGGGGTGAGGGCCGCATGTGCGGGGATGAGCGCCGCAGTGCAGCAATCTGGGCAGCCCGAAACTCTATTTTTTTCTCTCTTTTTGGCCGTGTGTGTATCACATTTTAGGCATTTCTCTCCCAAGCTAAACCCTATTTTTCTTCTTCTTCTCTCTAGAAAACCTCCTCCAACATTAAAACTCTTTGATTTTTGTAATCCCTTGGATCTAGATTCATCATCATCATTATCTTTCCCTCTCAAGCTTTGGAGATCAAAAGCTGGAGCTTCACTTGTGGTGGTGGAAATCAAAGCTCTCTCATCCTTGATCCTAGAGTTTAACTTATATCTTCATCAAAATTTGAGGTAGGGTTTCCTTTGAGTTATATATGTGTTTATGCAAGTTTTGATTGATTTTATGAGCTCACTTTGGTCTATTCCGAAAAATGGGTTTAATGGCTCTAGAAATTGTTGGTTTGTAGAAGAAATTTGTCCTTGTTTCCTCTCAAAGATTTTTTCCTAACTCAATGAGCCATATGGGTTGAGATTGGGGGGTGTAATGAAGTTTTACAAAAGAGATGGAAAATGTTAGGGTTTTTGTGAAAATCTAGAAATTGGGGGTTTCTTGAATGAAATAGGGGAGGGCTCATGTTGATATTATATATATATATAAAGATATATTTATAGATGCATTGTTGTGTGACATGGTGGACAAGAGGATAAGAAATGGTTGTTGTATACAAATGTTTACACATATATATATTTTCATTGATGAAGAATTTCTTGCCATATGAAAGATTTTGGAACATGAGGGTGACATTTACATATTGTTATGTTATGAAATGATTAAATGTTGAAAGAAACACAAACAAAATGTGGTTTTATTGTTGCACATGGATATTTGATGACAAAATCTTGGCTTAATGGAATGGCATGGAAAGAAGAAAATGGAGGTTTCGAACCTCTATGGAAGGTTAACTATGGTTTTAATCAATGTAGAGACACATGAAGTAGTATGGTTGATTATTTCATTGACATTGCGAATATCTTGCATATCATGAGAATTGGTTTTGAAAATTGGAACTTCCATTGAGAATGTAATATTGTGATTGAAAAACTTTGGAAATGTTGTGGGGTAAATACGTTGGTAAGTCCGGTTAGGGAGTGTAGATGAGTTTGATAAGTTGGCTTGAGTGTCCAGGGTGAAAGACCGAAAACACACCCGGAGGAGGTACCACTTCCCTTCCGATTAGCAACTAGTAAAGTGGGGTTATTGGTAGTGTTTGTTGAGCCTACTTGCAGACACCAACCTAGGGATTACCTGAGTCGTATTTACCACCCCTTATGTATTAAAATTTAAAGTTTGGAAATTAATGAGATTGCAACATGTTATTGAAAAACAAGATGGTTTTTAAGAAAAACATGACATGTGATTATTTTTGAAATGGCATTGTGTAGACACCCCATTTTTGACCGACCTTAAGACTCAGACGTCATCGATTGAGTGCTCGGTGATGTTGCATTTTGTGCTTGTTCAGAAGTCTCAGAGTCGCGGCCGTGCGCCCTGCCTCCGGACTTCCGAACCCACTTCTGTGCCTTGCCTCGGTTTGCGAACCAGACTCGATTTTCTCTGTTTTCTTTCCTGAGGGGAGGGAGAGGTCCCGTAGACCATCTCTCAGTGGCCGTGGGCTACATTTCGTGGCCGTAGGCCATTTTGCCCATTTTGGAGCCCTTGCCTCGATTTTCGAGTCGGGCCGTGTGCCTCGGTTCGACCACCCAACCATCTCCGATTCCTCCGATTTTGGCATGCATCTCATTTACTCCCTTTCGAGGGACACTGGGTCTTAGATACCCACTTCTGCCAAACACCACTTTGCTTAACGGCGGTTTTGGGATCCCGAATCACGTGTTTTGGCCCCGAGCATTCGTTTTGCATCGGTTTTTGTTCATTTTGGCAGTACCTCTGTTTTATCACCGGGAAGATCACTTTGGAGGGTGGAGGCCAGCAATTATCTCAAGAACTGTTATGCTCTTCCCTGGCGCCCGTTTTTCTCACTTCCGGGCTAATGTTGAACACCCTAAGGCCATTTTCTTCGAGCCAAAACCACATATTTGTGTTGTACACACATGGGAGGACCCTAAAAACACATGGCCGGCCAGTAATTCTTTTGTCCATTTTGGAACCTCTTTGAAAAGTGGATCCGGGAAGGAGAAAAGTCTGCGCGGCTTCACCGAAACGGGCGTAACTCTTTGCACAAGAGGAATTAAAGTATGAGGCCACCATCGTTGGAAATATTACTCCCGGGGCTTCATTTTTCACTCAAGAGTCTCCTAAATTCAATTCTGGACGGAGGAGATATGGTTGATTGAAGTAAGGCATCACTCCGGTTGAACCGAAATCTGCGCGGCTTCACGGAAACGGGCACAACTTTTTCCACAGGAGAAATTTTGATTCAAGGTTTGCGCCATTGGAAAGATAACTTCTGGGGCTTCAATTTGGACACTTGAATGGCCACATTTGGACTTCCCTAGCACCCACCGGCCAGCCTTCTTCCCGGCAGTTCCTGAAAACTAGATGGCCGGCCACCCTTTTTGTGAAATGACCTTTTTGCCCCTGTAAGCTGGCCGGCCATTTTCCTCTCCCTCAGTATATTCCAGCTGTGCCAGCTGGTTGCCAATTGGACCATCCTCCATACACGTGTATGGAGGATTAGAGAGGTCTTTTAGATTTTTTTTATGCCTTTCCTCTATAAAGGAGAGGATTGGCTTCTTGGCTCAAGGTTGGACATTTGTTAGACACATTTGAGAGAGAGCTACACCTTCCACCTCCCATTTCTCTCCATTTCCAAGCTCCAAAGTCATTTTTCTTCAAGTTTGGTGCCATTTCTTCAGCACTATCAAGCATCCCCATCACCACTCCATTTCCAGCAGCAAGGAGAGGTTCTCAGAGGCTTAGAAGCAACATTCCTCAAGCCAAGAGGTAGAAAAGAAAAGGTCTACAAGGGTAAGTCTCCATTTCCCTCTTTTGTAGCATTTTCTTGCTTCATTTCTTAAGCTTATTTTCTCACTTTTTTAGGCTCCGACCCTAACTGAAAGGGTCACTTTTTTGAGCTTATCTTCATGTTTGTTTAAGGGATCAATCCTGTTTGAGCCCTCCATTTGGTACTTGCTTCAATACCATCTTATATGCCATTTTTTTGCATGAAATTTCTAGCCTATGAGTGATCTGTTTTCGAGCATAATGTAAACTGTGAGTGGGCCTATTTTGAGCCCCTCTTCAACATTTAAGAAGGGCTCAACCCTGTTTGGCCTCTCTATCATGAACTTGCTTCATAATCTCTCATATTTACCGTAAATTTGTATGATTTGTTTGACCTACATGTAATCTGTTTTGGAGCATTTCATGAACTGTGAGTAAGCTTATTTTGTGCCCCTCTACAACATTGTAGAAGGGATTAACCTTGTTGGGGGTCTCCATGTTGTGCTTGTCTTTATATCCCTCTTTGCCCCCCATTTTTGCATGCTTTGTTAGGCCTTTCTAGCTTCTGTTTTCGGCCATGAGAAGTACGGAAAATATCCATATTTTGGCCTTCTTGTCATGTTTTGTTAAGGGTCCAAGGCTGTTTGATGAATGTAAGGCATACCTCATGTTCTAGCCTTTGTTGGCTTCATTCTTGCATGACATTTTTAGCAAGTTTTCATACTGATTTTAGGGTTGTCATAAAATTTAAATGTGCATATTTTTGGTCCCTCATCAGTGTTGTAGAAGGAAATTTTTCAGTTTGAGCATCGCATACATCACTTGTTTCAATACCCCTCTCTTGGCCCCAATTTTTGCATGCCATTGTTGTCCTATCTATGCTTACTATTTCGCCATGTCTTGTACTGTAAAAAATGCTATTTTGGGGCTGCCTTGCTACTGTTTTGCATGTCATGTACCAATTATGCATATTTAGTATGGTCAGAGGCCATTTCGGGTGCTTAATATCGCATTTCGGGACCATTCCGTGCATTTGGTGTCATTTCCCCACCTTTCGGGACTGTTTTGCATCATTTGTGAGTGCTGAAATTCCATTTGCATGTTTGCATATCATTTTCTATGTCATTTCATACTTTAGGGCCATTGCCTCGGTTTGCGTGCCCATGTGCGCGCACTTCGAGGCACTTCATTTTCATCCATTAGCCTCTCATGTGAGTGTGGCTGAGGCCCTCTCATGTTAGTGTAAGCCCAATTTGCATTGTGTATGCCATTTCATACCTTTATGTCATTGTTTGCACGATTTCGAGGCACGATTTCTCATGTTCATCCATCGACCTCTTATGTGAGTGTGGCTGAGGCTCTCTCATGTTAGTGTAAGCCCATATTGTATTGTTTATGTCATTTTAGCATCATTGCATTCCGTATGCCATTGCCTCGGTTTGCGTGCCCGTGTGCACGCATTTCGAGGCACTTCATTTTCATCCATCGGCTTCTTATGTGAGTGTGGCTGAGGCTCACCCATGTTAGTGTAAGTCCATTTTGCATTCTGTATGCCATTTTAGTCTCATTGCATTCCGTACGCCATTGCCTCGGTTTGCGTGCCCGTGTGCACGCATTCGAGGCATCTCATTTTTCATTTCTCGGCCTCTTATGTGAGTGTGGTCGAGGCTCACTCATGTTAGTGTAAGTCCAATTACATTGCGTATGCCATTTTATGCCTGAGGATCATTTCCTCAATTTGCGTGCCCTTGTGCACGCATTCCGAGACATCTCATTCCATAGCATTGTGTATGTTAGGATTGTATCTTAGTTGCATTTCATACATATCATGCATATTGCATCGTGTTTGGGATAGGAGTTAGCCCGGACACGGGAAACGAGACACGTTTCGTACTCCAAGTGACGGAATGGGTCTCAATTCCCAAGTCACCGACACTCCGGATTATCCATGATGGAGTTAGGTTTTGTTGTAGTGTTCATATGCATTCATCCTATATTGAGCTGTGCAATTCGGCTCCTCGGCCATCATGCATCGATATGCGTGATTGGTGGCACGAGGATCGAGACATGCATATATTTGTGAAATACATTGCTATGCCCCTTTCCTGCTCTATGTTGCAGCAAAATGAAGAATCAGCAACTTTTCGACGTCTGGCACGCATTTCGAGAAAAGGTGCAAACAGAGGCTAATTGGGGCATCCCAGTGGATTCCCGCGCAAAACAGCCCAAACATGCATCATTCATCAGAATCAAGGCAGTCCCTGGCTTGCATGCCAGTTTTACAGCTTTCTTATCTAATTTGTTAATTAATTAGGAATTTGTACATTATTTGGACTGTAATATTCGGACTGTATTATTCTTTTATTTCGGACTGTATTATTTATTCGGTCCCTCTGCGCGAGGGCATAACTGTAATAAGTGTGGGTGAGTGTGATGTATGTCTTCCAACCCCACGTCTTTCTTCCCTTTTATTTACCTGCTTACGATGGTTAGATATAGGGCATATTTCAATTAGCATACAGTATGACGGCATGTTTGCATCATTTATCTGTTTTGCATGCACTGGGCTCGGCACATCATACAAACTGCATTTGCATTTCAAATTCTGAATTGAGTACCTGATAATTGTAGCATTTCATATGCCATGTTTAGAATAGCCGAGCTTGCTATAGTTTGCATCTTTGCATGTGTTGCATTAGACATTTCAGTATGTTTAGGTCCATGCATGATTCCTAATGAGCTTTTGTTTTGGCTTGGAGTACTCGGTGAGTTTTATGCTTTAGCATCCTTGCATGCGTGTGAGTGACTGCCATGATAGCATGCTTACCATGAGGCTAAATGCTTATGTGATATAATTGCCTTGAATGCCTGTGGGTGGAGGTTGAGTTATCTGAATTGGGACAATTCATCAAATGTTTGTTTTAAGCCCACTAGATAGTGGCAAAATCATGTTTTCTAAGCCCACCCGAGAGTGGCAAATTCACGTCTTAGCCTACTTGCGGGTAGCACCATCAAACCATTTTCAAACAAACAGACATGAAGTGTTTTGTTCCAATTCAGGCGATTCAGTCTATACTTGTATGCTGTGCGCATCACATAGTAATCTAGGCTAATAACCGGAATAAGAACGCATAATGTTTTCAAAATCAGATATCATGGTTAGTAGAGGCCGGTCTTCGATCGGGCGAGTGGGGGTGCTCACGAAGTGACCTTCCCTAATCGTACCCAAGTTCCCGAGCCGAGGCAACTTTGGTGATGACAGACACGTGGCCTTTGGCACCGAGTCAGGGTTTCCTAAATTTCCCATTTTAAAATATTTAGGTGGCGACTCAGATTCCGCAAGCGATCCATGTTTGGCACTTCTTTCAAAAAATCTGCTTTCAAAACGATTTGCGGATTTGGACTCTTCGGTTCAAGATTGAGAACCGTGACATTTGAGTCCTTCGAATCGTAGTGACCCAATATCGAACGAGCGGGGCTCGCACTCCTTTCCCGAGATGCGTTCGGGACGCGTCTCAGATTTCTGGCGACTCTGCTGGGGATTTAGAGGACTTGACTTGAACTCATGATATGACATTTTATCTGCACTTGTGTGTTTCTTTGCATTGCATTTGCATTGGTGCGCCTAGGACACCGTGTTTGCCATCTGCTATTCTTGAGCGGTTTGTCGGAGGCTTGTCTTGTCAAGGCATGTCCATAAGGCTCACCGTTCTGGCTCTCGCCAAGATGGAACACAAACCCGGTTTACCGGCACCCTTTGACCATTCGACCTAGTGCATATTCGGATCCATAGTGACCATTCCAAACTAGGACAGGTTGCTTACCCGTTTATAGGTTGTTTGAAGCCGCTGTGGCGTAGTGAAACCCTAGTTCCTGACAAAATAGGACAGGGAAACCCTACCCCAACATAGGGGTGTTTTGGCTCTCACTTGCTTGTTATGTGCTTTAGAGTGCGTCTCTACAGGAATGCATGTATCAGTTTGCAAGTTTGGGCATCAGGCCTGCGGGCACCAGGTCAGTATTTTGAGAATCAGTTTTACCCGAGGGTATCAGATTTGAGGCAGAATTTTGGGGGCAGAATTCAGTAGAGGGCACAGTCATCCTACTATGCTCGTATCTGTTTTGGTGAAGTTAGGCTGAAATGCTGCATGTTTTCCCTTTTGCTAGGTAGTTCTGGAACCATAGCTTCAGAAGGCTCCACTATCCCCCAGGTACATTGGACTAGTGCTGATAGACTTTGTTAGGTCAGAGATTCAATTCAAGGGCAACCAGTGTTCTTTCGCTGAGGCAAGGCAAAGAAGGGCCAGACAGGGCTCATTGATTCATCTGATCCGACAGTCACCAGTCACATCATCAGAAGACCCGTGATGGCACAGGGTTCGGAAGAATTTGTGGCCGTGATAGCAGCGCCGAATCAGGGAACTGCCATGCAGGCTGAGACCAGTATTGAAACGCAGTGCCCATCTGCGGCATCTGCCTTACATCCAGCTTTGGGACCCCAGCCGAACTTTGACCCACTTCCGCCAGCTGAAGATTTGCAGGGTCCAGATCCTCGAGAAAGGTTAGCTCAAGCCCGAGTTTTCAGACCCTTGGTGCAGCCTAATGAGAGGCGTTATCCCCTTGATGCTAATGATCTTGATCTGACCGCAGTGAAAATTGCGAACCTTGAGAAGCAATTCAAAAAGGCACAGGGCCTTAACTCCATTCCTGACATTGAGGATGGGCACACTGAGTCTGCCGTCCGGCTTCATGATTCAAAATGCCACATATTGACCGCTCAACGGGTCTGGGATCCAATGGTACATATCCGACTTTTCTTGGATGTCCTAAAGCCGATGGGTCTGACTAAGCCACAGAAACTCTCTCTGTATGGAAGAACCCTGTCCGGCGTAGCAGCCACTTGGTACGCTAAGTTGGAAGACAAAGTGAAGCAAAACTGGGAAGAATTGGCTGAGGCCTTTGTCGAGCAGTATTCCTACAATACCCAAGTTGAAATGACCATCCAAGAGCTTGAAGCAACCCGCCAAAACCCAAAAGAGCCTTTTGTGGAATTTGTTACAAGGTGGAGAGCAAAGGCCGCACAGATGACAGATCGCCGCCCTTCTGAGAGGGATCAAGTGCAGATGATGGTGCGGAACCTCGAGCATGATATGTTGCAGAAATTGATAGTTGCTCCGCTATTCACTTTCAAGAGTTTGCATGAACTGGGGGTCCAGGTCGAGAATGCGTTCAACAGCGGGATCATTCCCAGAACAAGTGAACCGACAAGGAGGGTGATTTCAAGGAGTACCAATGTCGGAAGTAGCACTATTCCCAAACCCACTGAAATCGATACAGTCACCACAGCCAACCCTTTTGCCAATCCAAGCCTGCAAATAGCCGACCCAGCCCGAGCTCAGGGCAGAACTTTCACCCCCCTCTATATGAGCCTGACTAGCGCACTAAAAGTCCTGATGAAAAGAGGGCATCTCAAACCCCTCGATCCTCAACCTCTTCCCGACCCACTCCCAGCCAGACATAACCCCTCCAAGTACTGTATGTACCATCAGCAGCGCGGCCATGGCACCGACCGTTGCTACCGCCTTCGTCATGAGGTCCAAAATCTCATCGACAACCGGACGATAGCTCCACCTTCAGGCCCCAATGACCAAACATTTCCTGCCTACCTCAATCTCATCTATACACTGCCATCCACCTATGACCCCAGCATATACATCACCCTGGTCCATCTACCCAAGCCTGAGGTGTTTATCCCAGAAAGCATGGACTTATGCATGATGGGTGCACCTGAACCCCAATCATCTCAAACCCATGAACCCACTACTTCTGAGCTGATGAGGATGATTGAAGATCTTCAGAGAACTGTGACCGATCTGGCCTCCGGGACATTGGCTCCATCATCAACCACACCACATACTGGGAATTTCATGTCAAAAGGCTCCCCAGTCTTGGGACGGGCTACATCTGAGGAAGGCCAATCCCTTGGGAAAGTGGAAGCGAGTGGGAAGAACAAGGTAGGGGTAGGCATGGATCCCCATGAGTATCTTCTGTTGGCTGTTCAGGCCTTGAAAGCTGAGGGACTGAACAAAGAGCAAGTGCTCGCAGTTGTTGCAAAAACTGTGGACGGCATTTTCGCCACTCAAGTTGGGGGCAGTTTGAATCAAGGGGCAAGCCGGGAGAAGGGCCGATATACCAGAGGCAATCCTGTTAGCTCTAATCCTCCACTCAGAAGAGATCAAGAAACCAAAGCAAGACTGCCAATCCTTTGCGGTGCACCCAAAGAAAGATCCACAAGCTCAGAAGTACCAACCCCGAGGTCAAAGGGTCTTCCATGCCCTCTACATGCCTTTGTCCAAAGCTCTCCAAATCCTTGTTAGACAAGGCCATCTCAAACCCCTTGAGCCTCGGCCTCTCCCAAACCCTCTTCCGGCTACGCATGATGCTACCCAGTACTGCGCATACCATCAGCAAACTGGCCATGCTACCAACAACTGCTTCCGTCTTCGCCATGAAGTACAGGATCTATTGGACAATGGGGTCATCCTCCCGCCGAGCTCTGCAAAGTCTATCGGCACTTGATTAGTGAACTTGTGGGGGATAATGTGAGGTGATTGGGGGATGAACCACCTGCGGGCGGCGCTCAATCAACTCCAGACATGGGAATGGCACGCACTGTTCTGAGCAATATGCAAATACCAGTTTTGTGCTTTCTGACTTGGGTATTGGGTCACTTTTTGTTACTTTGTTTTGAGTCTGTCCTTTTGTTTTGAGTTAGTTTCTTTTGTCTTGGGTCTGTCTTGTTGTATCGAGTCAGTCCTGTTGTATAGAAGTCAGGTGATTCCGGGGGTGTTACTTCGGGCGTCACCATTTTGTTTCGCGTTTGTCTTTTTGTTTTGTTTTGAGTCTGTTTCTGCCAGGGAGCCAGTTATGCCAACAGATTTTGAATGAAACAGCAGTGATTTCCATACTCTCGCATTTGCTTCTGCCGTGTGCTAGTTGTGCCGGGATTTGAATGAAATGGCAGTGCATTCCACCTGCTCTCTTGTGCCTTGAAGTCATTGTATTGACCTAAGTTTTTCAAAACCTTTTTGAACACTGCGGTGAAAACAAAGAGGGAGGAATTCCTCGGGATTTGCAAAACTTTGATCAAATGAGAGAAAGAGAGGCATACTAAGCCCTTAATGAATGAAATCATGCTTGTTAGTGTGAGTACTGAGAAGGACCCTGGCTTTGATCCAGATTGATCCTACACTGTCTTCAGCGCGAGCGATTTGTCGCTTTCTTAAAAACTTTCAAAAAAATGTTTTGCGCGGTCCTGCGAAGACATGCGTGGAATCGCTCTTGAGATTGTGCAGCTTAGGATCGCTCTCAGCCTCGAGACTCGACCCCCCCCTTTGCTTTCAAACCTTGAACGTGCATTCAAAATGTTCAACGGTCGACCACGATGCAAGGCCTGTGGGGCCAGATTTGAAGCATCCCTCGAACAAGAGGCACCGAAGTCAGATCAAGAGGATCAGATGTCGTCAAAAGAAGCTTGCAAAGCTAAATCAGAAGCACCCCTCGAACTAGGGGCAAAAAATATCCGATGTGCTCGGAGAGCCAAAGGTGAATCTTTCTGCAAATCAATACAACAGCCACTCTCCTGAATACAGAGGGCTTCAATCTCAAAGCCATTTGGCATGGACTTGTTACACTTTTACCCTTCGAGAGGCTCGCTGGGCCGAAAACCCGGAAGGGCGACCCAGGCAAAAGTTAGAGCAAAGAAAAAAAAAAGAAAAAAAAAAATGCAAAGATACAAAAATGCAAAAAGAGAAGAAAAGAAAAATGCAAAAAAAAAAAAAGAAAAAAGAAAAAAGAAAAGAAATGAAAAGAAAAGAATGAAAAGAAAAAAAAAAGAGAAGAAGAAGGCTCGCAAGGTCGAAAACCTGCAATAGGCGCCTTGGCAAAAGTTAGAGCATAAAAAGGAGAGGTTAAATACCCGAGTGTATCTTTTTTTACCCCGAACTACGTAAGGCTTGATTCCCATGTTTGGGATACGTAGGCAACTTCATTATGAAGTCCAGCCGTAAAACAATTCAAATTTGATTGTGTCCATGCGATGGTTCTGATCATCTTCGCCTTCAGATCCGAGAGTCCGGTTGTGTTCGCCTTCGAGTGGACTACAATGCTAAGATCATCCAAACAAGGGCAACTTTCCGTGTTATTCAATGCGCCAAGGTTGCATTCAAACAAGGGGCAACTTTCCGCCATGCGCCTCTCTTCAAGCACGGGCGCTTTTCCTTTGGATCTAAGGTTGTGCATCTCAGGAGTAGGTTTCATGCTCGTTGAGCAAGTGGCCGTTTGCAAAAATAGTTTTTGAGAATTTTTACTGAGGTTGGCTAATTTTCTCGAAAAATCATTCTATCTTTTCCAAAACTGGACCCTTTTCATGGACCCAAAAAAAGAAAATTTTCAGTGCTCATAGCCTGACTTGCATGATTTCAAATCAAAAACTGAACAAGCATGTTAATCTAACTCTCATTTTTGGTCAAAATTGTTTTAGTAGAAAGCCAAAACAAAAAATGGTCGAAATGATGAACTAGGGGCACAGTTGAGTCAAGCTTCCTGTCTTTTCCCTGTTGTCAATGCATTTGCCAAAAAAGGGCACTCTACCTGCTAGAAGAGGGCACAACTGAAGCTAGAAAGGGCAGAAAGCTCTTACACCCTCCAAGCAGCAAAGTATCAAGCCAAGTCGGCTACCTAACCGAATGGGGCAAGATATTCTACTCATCTGGACAGATCTGATCACGTCCGAACTCCAAGCAGAGCATCATCAATCGATGTCAGCTACAGATTTGCTACACACCTGGTTGTAGCACAACCCTCTCAGGAGAAACTCACTAGTTGCGTGCAGAAGAAGAAGAATCTAGCAGAATGCTAGGGGCGAGAACCCGCAACTTCCCATTTATCCATTAACCACCTAGGGGAGGGATTGAAAAATGAGAGATTGAAGAATAGAGAGATGTGCGATGAGAGAAAAAGTGAGAAAATGGCTTTTTGTCAGAAAACAAGAGATTGAGTGTCGAGCGATGTGAGAGACACAAATAAGAAAGGGTGGGAAACACCACCCGGTGAAACAGGCTCCCTGTGCACGTCTGAGTGTCGTGTCTTTTTGTTTTATCTCGATTCTTGTTTTGGGTTGTTTCAAGTGTTACTCGATGTGTCTAGGTTGTGTGCCTTTATTTCCCCGTGATGAGTCGTTTTGCTGTGGTCAGTTGTAGGCTCAATACCCGGTTGAGAATCATTTTCTCATTTTCAAAAGAAAAATCATCCTGCTCGAGTCTTTGTGCCATTCTCCACATTTGTGCAAAATGTAATTGGTTCTTTCATAAAGCCGCAGGTTCAACCTGTGTCATGTCGTAACAAGAAACAAGGGCCTATCTGAAGCTATTTAGGTTCCGGACTGTAAAGCAAAAGAAAAGAGGGAAAATTTGGAGCATCTTAGTATGTTTCAACTTTAGCAAAATCTGAGACTGCATTCTAGGTGCACCTTCTTAGGCCTCGCCGTTTCTCTGGAGTATGAGTGTATCTCAACCCCAAGTGTAAGCCTGCTTCAAGTCAGAATGGCAGTCCAAGTAGCACCCGAGGGTTTCACATGCAGATGTTATCTCTCGCCAATATGAACAGGGTGTGCCCTTTTTGAGCTGAGTGTGTTGCAAAGTCCTCTAAGAGGCAAATCAGAGGCACCAGAGTACATATTTGATGATCCTCTATTGCATAGAATGTGAACTTTCATTTACACTGTTGTTGCATGCGTGCCGCGCATCGTTATGATTCTTGCATAGAATATGCTTGCTTTCAATATTGCATAAATTGTGCTTCCATACTTGCATAGAAAATGCTTGTATCTATTGCATAGAAAATGCCCTCATACTTGCATGGAAGATGCATTTTATCGCATTTTCTTGTGCATTTTATCTCGCTCGCACTGTCTTGTGCACTTACGCTTTGTATCTCACTAGCCCTGTCTTGTGCATCTTGTGGTTGTATCTCACTCGCACTATCTTGTGCATTTCAAAGCACTCGTGCTGTTTAGCGTATCGCGCTGTTTAGTGCATTTCACATCATTGCACTATTTTGTGCAGTTTACATTCGCGCTATTTTGCGCACCACAATCGCACTATTTTGTGCAGTTTACATTCGCGCTATTTTATGCGACCTCAATCGCCAGACATCACGTGCTTTGCACCTCATATCGCACTATTTTGTGCAGTTTGCATTCGCGCTTTTTTGCGCACCTCAATCGCACTGTCCTGTGCTTTGCACCTCACATCGCACTATTTTGTGCAGTTTACATTCGCGCTATTTTGCGCACCTCAATCGCACTGTCCTGTGCTTTGCACCTCACATCGCACTATTTTGTGCAGTTTGCATTCGCGCTTTTTTGCGCACCTCAATCGCACTGTCCTGTGCTTTGCACCTCACATCGCACTATTTTGTGCAGTTTACATTCGCGCTTTTTTGCACACCTCAATCGCACTGTCCTGTGCTTTGCAAACCTCAATCGCACTGTCCTGTGCTTTGCAAACCTCAATCGCACTGTCCTGTGCTTTGCATATCACAATCGCACTATATTGTGTATTTCCAAATCAATCGCGCTGTTTAGCGTATCGCACTATTTTGTGCATTGTATTACTCGCACTATTTTTGCGCATCGCACTATTTTGTGCACATTACTTGCATTGTCTATGCATTTTATCGTGCTACCTTGCGCATCTCACCTGCACTTGTTAGTGCATCACATCGTGCTACCCCGCGCACCTTGTCTGTATCACATTGAATATATGTTGTTAGCATATTGTTCTTGTTGAATTTCTCTCTTTTGCAGGCACAATATTGTATGTACGGTTCATTTGAGGTCAGTGCAACTGCATTTAAATCGCTACAGTATCGTATCTTCTCCGTGTGAGACGCGACGAGAATTGAATGATTCTCCGCATTCCTAACTGCATGAAATGTAGTTGTTGCTTTGCATTCTTGCTTAAAACTGTTGCATTTATTTGCGAATACTTGCCTCATTACAGCTTGCTGCATTTGCATGATCATTTGGCTCTGTGCATGTCGCTTTGCATTTTGCCTCCCCATGCCTGCGGGCATGCCTGCGGGCACATATCTTTGTTTATCTTGTATGATTGTCTAAGTCTTCGGCCTTGTCAAAAATGGGTCGTCTCTGGGCTTTGACATTCACTCCTGTCACTTCTTGACTTCCGAGTTCTGTCAATTTTTGACCGACCTTAAGACTCAGACGTCACCGATTGAGCGCTCGGTGATGTTGCATATTGTGCTCGTTCAGAAGTCTCAGAGTCGCGGCCGTGCGCCCTGCCTTCGGACTTCCGAACCCTCTTCTGTGCCTTGCCTCGGTTTGCGAACCAGACTCGGTTTTCTCTATTTTCTTTCCTGAGGGGAGGGAGAGGTCCCGTAGACCATCTCTCTCGGGTCAGGCTACATTTCGTGGGTCAGAGGCCATTTTGCCCATTTCGAGTCCGGCCCCTGCTGGAGTTATCGTGCCGTGTGCCTCGGTTCGGGACCACCCAACCATCTCCGATTCCACCTATTTTTGGCAAGCATCTCATTTACTGCCTTTCGATGGACACTGGGTCTTAGATACCCACTTTGTGGCCAAACACCACTTTGCTTAACGGTTTTCGGGATCCCGAACTGCGTGTTTTGGCCCCCGAGCATTCGTTTTGCATCGGTTTTTGTTCATTTTTGGCAGGTACCTCTATTTTATCACCAGGAAGATCACTGGAGGGTGGGAGGCCAGCAATTATCTCAAGAACTGATTATGCTCTTCCGGCCAGCTTTTTTTCTCACTTTCGGGCTAATGTTGAACACCCTAGGGCCATTTTCTTCGAGCCAAAACCACATATTTGTGTTGTACACACATGGGAGGACCCTAAAAACACATGGCTGGCCAGTAATTCTTTTGTCCATTTTGGAACCTCTTTGAAAAGTGGATCCGGGAAGGAGAAAAGTCTCATGCTTCAATTTAAACAGGCGTAACTCTTTGCACAAGAGGAATTAAAGTATGAGGCCACCATCGTTGGAAATCTTACTGCCGGGGCTTCATTTTTCACTCAAGAATCTCCTAAATTCAATTCTGGACGGAGGAGATATGGTTGATTGAAGTAAGGCATCACTCCGGTTGAACCGAAATCTGCGCGGCTTCACGGAAATGGGCATAACTTTTTCCACAGGAGGAATTTTGATGTAAGGTTTGTGCCATTGGAAAGATAACTTCCGGGGCTTCAATTTCGACACTTGAATGGCCACATTTGGACTTCCCTAGCACCCACCGGCCAGCCTTCTTCCCGGCAGTTCCTGAAAACTAGCTGGCCGGCAAGAAAATCTAGCTGGCCGGCCACGCTTTTTTTGAAATGACCTTTTTGCCCCTGTAAGCTGGCCGGCCATTTTCCTCTCCCTCAGTGTATTCCAGCTGTGCCAGCTGGTTGCCAATTGGACCATCCTCCATACACGTGTATGGAGGATTAGAGAGGTCCTTTAGATTTTTTTTATGCCTTTCCTCTATAAAGGAGAGGCTTGGCTTCTTGGTTCAAGGTTGGACATTTGTTAGACACATTTGAGAGAGAGCGACACCTTCCACCTCCCATTTCTCTCAATTTCCAAGCTCCAAAGTCATTTTTCTTCAAGTTTGGTGCCATTTCTTCATCACTATCAAGCATCCCCATCACCACTCCATTTCCAGAAGCAAGGAGAGGTTCTGAGAGGCTTAGAAGCAACATTCCTCAAGCCAAGAGGTAGAAAAGAAAAGGTCTACAAGGGTAAGTCTCCATTTCCCTCTTTTGTAGCATTTTCTTGCTTCATTTCTTAAGCTTATTTTCTCACTGTTTTAGGCTCCGACCCTAACTTAAAGGGTCACTCTTTTGAGCTTATCTTCATGTTTGTTTAAGGGCTCAACCCTGTTTGAGCCATCCATTTGGTACTTGCTTCAATACCATCTTATATGCCATTTTTTTGCATGAAATTTCTAGCCTATGAGTGATCTGTTTTTGAGCATAATGTAAACTGTGAGTGGGCCTATTTTGAGCCCCTATTCAATATTGAAGAAGGGCTCAACCATGTTTGGCCTCTCTATCATGAACTTGCTTCATAATCTCTCATATTTACCGTAAATTTGTATGATTTGTTTGACCTACATGTAATCTGTTTTGGAGCATGTCATGAACTGTGAGTAAGCTTATTTTGTGCCCCTCTACAACATTGTAGAAGGGATTAACCTTGTTGGGGGTCTCCATGTTGTGCTTGTCTTTATATCCCTCTTTGGCCCCCATTTTTGCATGCTTTGTTAGGCCTATCTAGCTTCTGTTTTCGGCCATGAGCAGTACTGAAAATATCCATATTTTGGCCTTCTTCTCATTTTTTGTTAAGGGTCCAAGGCTGTTTGATGAATGTAAGGCATACCTCATGTTCTAGCCTTTGTTGGCTTCATTCTTGCATGACATTTTAGCAAGTTTTCATACTGATTTTAGGGTTTTCATAAACTTTAAATGTGCATATTTTTGGTCCCTCATCAGTGTTGTAGAAGGAAATTTTTCAGTTTGAGCATCGCATACATCACTTGTTTCAATACCCCTCTCTTGGCCCCAATTTTTGCATGCCATTGTTGTCCTATCTATGCTTACTATTTCGCCATGTCTTGTACTGTAAAAAATGCTATTTTGGGGCTGCCTTGCTACTGTTTTGCATGTCATGTACCAATTATGCATATTTAGTATGGCTGTAGGCCATTTCGGGTGCTTAATATCGCATTTCGGGACCATTCCGTGCATTTGGTGTCATTTCCCCACCTTTCGGGACTGTTTTGCATCATTTGTGAGTGCTGAAATTCCATTTGCATGTTTGCATATCATTTTCCATGTCATTTCGTGCCTTAGGGCCATTGCCTCGGTTTGCGTGCCCATGTGCGCGCACTTCGAGGCACTTCATTTTCATCCATTAGCCTCTCATGTGAGTGTGGCTGAGGCCCTCTCATGTTAGTGTAAGCCCAATTTGCATTGTGTATGCCATTTCATACCTTTATGTCATTGTATTGGTTTGCGTGCCCGCGTGCACTCATTTCGAGGCAGCTCATGTTCATCCATCGGCCTCTTATGTGAGTGTGGCTGAGGCTCTCTCATGTTAGTGTAAGCCCATATTGTATTGTTTATGTCATTTTAGCATCATTGCATTCCGTATGCCATTGCCTCGGTTTGCGTGCCCGTGTGCACGCATTTCGAGGTACTTCATTTTCATCCATCGGCTTCTTATGTGAGTGTGGCTGAGGCTCACCCATGTTAGTGTAAGTCCATTTTGCATTCTGTATGCCATTTTAGTCTCATTGCATTCCGTATGCCATTGCCTCGATTTGCGTGCCCGTGTGCACGCATTTCGAGGCATCTCATTTTTCATCTCTCGGCCTCTTATGTGAGTGTGGCTGAGGCTCACTCATGTTAGTGTAAGTCCAATTGCATTGCATATGCCATTTTATGCCTTAGGATCATTTCCTCGGTTTGCGTGCCTGTGTGCACGCATTCCGAGACATCTCATTCCATAGCATTGTGTATGTTAGGATTGTATCTTAGTTGCATTTCATACATATCATGCATATTGCATCGTGTTTGGGATAGGAGTTAGCCCGGACACGGGAAACGAGACACGTTTCGTACTCCGAGTGACGGAATGGGTCTCAATTCCCAAGTCACCGACACTCCGGATTATCCATGATGGAGTTAGGTTTTGTTGTAGTGTTCATATGCATTCATCCTATATTGAGCTGTGCAATTCGGCTCCTCGGCCATCATGCATCGATATGCGTGATTGGTGGCACGAGGATCGAGACATGCATATATTTGTGAAATACATTGCTATGCCCCTTTCCTGCTCTATGTTGCAGCAAAATGAAGAATCAGCAACTTTTCGACGTCTGGCACGCATTTCGAGGAAAGGTGCAAACAGAGGCTAATTGGGGCATCCCAGTGGATTTCATAAAAATGTTTCAAACATGCATCATTCATTATCCGAATCAAGGCGCCCTCGGCTTGCATGCCGATTCTGACTTTCTTATCTAATTTGTTAATTAATTAGGAATTTGTACATTATTTGGACTGTAATATTCGGACTGTATTATTCTTTTATTTCGGACTGTATTATTTATTCGGTCCCTCTGCGTGAGGGCATAACTGTAATAAGTGTGGGTGAGTGTGATGTATGTCTTCCAACCCCACGTCTTTCTTCCCTTTTATTTACCTGCTTACGATGGTTAGATATAGGGCATATTTCAATTAGCATACAGTATGACGGCATGTTTGCATCATTCATCTGTTTTGCACGCACTGGGCTCGGCACATCATACAAACTGCATTTGCATTTCAAATTCCGAATTGAGTACCTGATAATTGTAGCATTTCATATGCCATGTTTAGAATAGCCGAGCCTGCTATAGTTTGCATCTTTGCATGTGTTGCATTAGACATTTCAGTATGTTTAGGTCCATGCATGATTCCTAATGAGCTTTTGTTTTGGCTTGGAGTACTCGGTGAGTTTTATGCTTTAGCATCCTTGCATGCGTGTGAGTGACTGCCATGATAGCATGCTTACCATGAGGCTAAATGCTTATGTGATATAATTGCCTTGAATGCCTGTGGGTGGAGGTTGAGTTATCTGAATTGGGACAATTCATCAAATGTTTGTTTTAAGCCCACTAGATAGTGGCAAAATCATGTTTTCTAAGCCCACCCGAAGGTGGCAAATTCACATCTTAGCCTACTTGCGGGTAGCACCATCAAACCATTTTCAAACAAACAGACATGAAGTGTTTTGTTCCAATTCAGGCGATTCAGTCTATACTTGTATGCTGTGCGCATCACATAGTAATCTAGGCTAATAACCGGAATAAGAACGTACAATGTTTTCAAAATCAGATATCATGGTTAGTAGAGGCCGGTCTTCGACCGGGCGAGCGGGGGTGCTCACGAAGTGACCTTCCCTAATCGTACCCAAGTTCCTGAGCCGAGGCAACTTTGGTGATGACGGACACGTGGCCTTTGGCACCGAGTCAGGGTTTCCTAAATTTCTCATTTTAAAATATTTAGGTGGCGACTCAGATTCCGGGCGGCGATCCATGTTTGGCACTTCTTTCAAAAAATATGTTTTCAAAACGATTTGCCGGATTTGGACTCTTCGGTTCAAGATTGAGAACTGTGACATTTGAGTCCTTCGAACTGTAGTGACCCAATATCGAACCAGAACGGGGGGGACTCGCACTCCCTTCCCCGGGATGCGTTCGGTGACGTCTACAGATTGCATGGCATTTGCATTTGCGTTTAATATCGGACACCTTGCATAAATGTATATACTTTGTTAAGGTTTCTCTATATGGCTTTATGCTCACCTCTATGGGATTTTGGTGCAGGTAAAGATGCGGTGATTCCGTCAAATTGAGGGTGGGAATAGATTTTGATAAGAGTAGATGGCTCTTTTATTTTGTTGTGAATTTTTTTTTAAGCCAAGGGCTAAACATGTATGGGTCCGAGAGACCATTTTGTGAAACCGGGCTAATGCCTTGGAAGATGTAAGCCCTTAAGGGCGTTTTAGTTATTTGAGACTAGATGCTTCACATGCTTTAGATTCAAGTGTTTTCTTATCATTGAATGTATATCTGTATGTGAAACTTTTGTATAAGCTCGTTTCATCAAATATGTAAAGATGGATGGATCTTTGTCATTATTCATTAAATATTAGTTGATGTGGTTAGTTTGTGTTGAATTATTTCGGGGCGTGACATACAGCGTCCCACTCCATCGTCATCTTCTCCAAGTCCTACCACCCGTATGCTCTCTCTCTCTCTCTCTCTCTCTCTAAAAATGTTGTTAACAATTCAACTTAACTTTAAAACTAATTCAGGAAACTTGTTCGCACCTTTCACACTTGAATTCGCCATAGTCTGGAACTTAATTGAAAGGAATTTTAGTTCAATTCAAGTTGCTAGGGCTTCAAATTGGTTTAGATAAGGTTCAAATCCATCAGATTTGACTCAATTTGAAATGATTTTCCAAATTCAAACTCGAATTAGGGCCGGAGGCAGTTTCACGGAGCGAAGAAGTTGTTCTTGTCGGACCATTATGATGTACAAAGTGCTCACATGATTGTCCATCTTTCTTTGGTTCACCTTTTTCCTTTTATGCAGATGAATCTTGTTCATCTATTGTTTAGGTCAATCAGTACTATTTTGTTATATTCTTGCTGTGAGTTTTTTTTCTATTTATTTTGACATATTCTGTTATACAGTGCTAGAGAAGCTAGGGGGGAATGTTTTCTAGTAGCCAAGAAAACTCTTCAGTTAGTGTTAACCCACAACTTACCGTGCCACCCCCACCGTCAAATGTGTAATAATCATTTTTTTCTTTTCGTCTTTTATTTATTGTGCTTCAATTGTTTACATTATTAACTAGGTGCTTGAATTCCATGTGGACTTCTAAGTTTTTATATAGATATACTCATGCTTTATACTCTTTTGGTTGTGTTTCTAGTAGGTCTCCACTATTTTGGATTGGAGTTGGTGTTGGTCTCTCTGCACTTTTCTCATGGGTGAGAATCTGGATCACTTGCATGCTGTTTATGTAATATTAGTCTTGATTTTTATAAGATGCTTCATTTCTCTAGATTTGTTTTGACAACTTGAATTACATGGCAGGTGGCTATGAACTTAAAGATGAGTGTCATAAAATCTACCTGGAATTACACTGCAGGTAAATTTTATAGTACCACTTAAATGTTCTTGGACTTGCAAAATCAATGTCTAGAATGTAAGCATCTCACCATCATCTCCTATGGCTCCTTAAAATCAATTTGCTTGTTTGTAATTTCTGCTATAATGGGAAGAAGAATTGTAGAATATGGTAGGCAATGTTGCAGCCATTGATTATGAATATCAGAGGTTGCACTACAAGAAATTACACTTTTGGCGACTACTTTTGGCGACGACGTCAATTTTTCATCGCCAAAAGTATATTTTTGGCGACACAGTGATCAATTTCGTTGGTAAAAGTATACTTTTACCGACGCAATTTGTTGCCGTTGCTAAAAAGGCATAACATTATTTTAGCGCCAAATTTTTTGGTTGGCGCCAAAATTTCAAAACTTTTACCTACGAGGCTTATGTTTTAGCAACACAATGAGCGTTGCTATTAGTGTGCTTACTTTTGGCGACGACAAGTTGGCGTGGGCAAAGAGTTAACCATTTAGCGACGATGACACTATTCGTCGGTAAAAGTTTTGCTAGTGGAATGATGTGAGTTAGTGATTTGTGTTTTTGATTATAATTTTTGAAAGAGTTGTAAATATTTTAGTTACTGAATTGTAAAATTAAAATGATCATTGAATTATATCACAAAATGAACTCATTGAGCCCAAACACACTCTTAAGTTGAGATGACTAATTTGAGATAATTTAAACTTTTTCAAAGAATATGGTTAGATTATCAATTTCAATATGTTTGTTTTGATTTTCAGAAATTAGTTTCAAATTTTTTTTTCCTAAAAAACTAAAAAAAAAAAAATTGGGTGAAAAAAAAAAAACTTAATATTTTTTGTATATTTTTATCTTTTAGGTCATAAATACTTTTTAAAATTTGAAAAATATAATTTTGATTTTTATTGTTTTCAAATTATTTTTAATTTTTTCAAAAAAACAAATCTAAATTTTTTTTGATTTTTTTTTTAATCTTTTAGGTCATAAATACTTTTTAAAATTTTTAAAATATAATTTTGATTTTTATTGCTCTGAAATTATTTTTAATTTTTTTAAAAAAAAAAATCTAAGAATTGTTTTGAATATTTTATTTTATTTATTTTTTTGGGGTAGAGCAGGTGCTGATCGACGGTGGACATTTTCCCTCTTAAAATTCCCTCCTTTTTTTTTTCCCCTCATCAAATCTCCCCAAATCAATCTCCACGATTTCACTCTTGCGCATCCTTATCTCAGAATTCATAGTTCTCTGTCCCTCACGATTTCACTCTTGATCGCAGGGTTTATGCTGTTTGCTGCTGTCGTGCGAGATCGGTGCTTCAGTCTGTCCTTACAAGTTTGTTCCCTTTTGCTTTGTATCTCAATGCCCTGCTTCTCTCTCTCAATTTCTTAAATGAATCTATGATTGTCTATTTTCACTATTACGAGTTTCGGGAGTCTGACCTCTAGTGCATATATTAACCATTCATTTAGGCAAGTTATGTTAACACCAATTGCAAATGCAGTACCTATGGACTATTGATCCTCCGCATGCATTCCTGGTTCAATTCCTTATGGGTAATTTAACTAAATTTGGCTTGAATTGGTAGAATAATTTTTTTTTCTTCTTCTCCAATTCGTTATGTCTAATTGATGCATATGACCACAGACCCATGTAAGATTTTGCAATTTGCAGGGGATATACTTAATGATTTATTTGGATTTTGAAGATTATTAGCAGTCCATAAATCCTGGATACAAAATGAAGTTATTTTTTTTTTTTTATACTATTAAGTTTCTCAAGCATGTGGTGGAAAGAACCTATATGTTATTTTATTTTATTTTCATAATTTTTTCTCCTTCCCATAATATTTGAAGAGTATATCAGGTTATTCAGAACTGATGAACTAATCTTTGCTAGTGACATGGAAAAGGAAGGTTCAAATTGGCAGTGAGGAAACAAAAGAAAAAAATATGATAAAAATTAGTGAGAAAACAAGTGATGAGTGGTATCCTAGTAGGGCGTCCAGTACAAGAAGAAAAAAGAAAAAGGATGTGAAAACTGAGAAAATAAGTGAAAAAAAAGAAAAGAAGAGAAAAATAAAAATCTGATGGATGGTATCTTATTATGGTGTTTAGTAGCTTAATTTAGTCCTTGTGGAAAGTACTCATCTTCGAGTCAACTCTTCCCTAATTTTGTTTAACAAATTACCTTAAAAAATACGATAAACAAGCATGTGAGAAGGGATTGTAATAAAGATTAAAGACCATGAAATCCCAGAACAGTTGGATAAGTGATTACTTAGCTATGAAGCACCATACACTTCAACAAATGGGTATATACTTTTGGTTTTGGGGCTTATTGCTGGTTAAGATTGTTTTTGCTAGGTATACCCATTTGTTGCTTCATCATATAGAAATAGTAGAAATGGAGATAAAGAAGAAAATTGTACTGTAATAATGTAATTGACTTCTTTACAATGCTTTTGACATACCTGTTGAACATTGATTTTTTTTGGTTGCACCCTGTAGTTTCCTCTTTGATGCGGGTCTTAAACTTAGGACAAAGTTTCTATTGAGTTTGTTGAGTTTAATTCTTGACTTTCCTTTTATGCAGTGGACTTGATGAAGCCTGATGGTACTGTAATATTGCGTAATGCTAAAATTGACATGTTCAAGGGGTCAATGAGGCTTGCAGTGGACAAGTGGGGTCGTGTAGAGGTGACTGAACCAGCCAGCTTCACCGTTAAAGACGATAATAACCTGTCATTGCTAAAATTGGTATGTTGTTATGGTGCCTCTCTGGTTTAGTAGTGTTGTTTTGGTCTAGTGCATCATGATCTGTTGGGGTTTAACTTGTGATGGGGTTTGTTGCAATCTATTGTTAATGCTGCTATACTGATGGGGTTTGTATGGAGTCTCTCTGCTCTGTTGAAGCCTCTCTTGTTGCTGCTAATGTGTTGCTGCTAATGGGGTTTGTTGTTGTGCTGCTCTTATGCAGCTGCAGTGCTGGGGTTGCTAATCTGGTGTATTTTGTTGTGAGCTTAACAGTGCGCCAGGTAATGCTGCTGTAAATATAATGGATTGCTTTGTTTGTTAATATTTTGCTGCCTTTTGGTTTTTGGACATGTAGACTGTAAGTGTGTTCCTCTCTCTCTCTCTCTCGTGCAGGCTACATTACATGTGTGGAAGACCATACACGCTTCTAAGAGGGTGGCATGTCCTTGTTGACACTGACATGTCAGATCTTTCTAGACCCGAAAATTCTTCGGACAATTGGTGTACACAAGTGTCCATCACTTAGGCACATATAAAAGACATTATAATTGTGAACAAAATAACATAGGATACAATGATAAAGAAAACAATTTAGATTTATATCTATTAATCTCTCCTTTTTTAATTTTTGTTTTAGTCCGCAAATCTAATTTTCTCTCCACCAACAGGGATTATGTATTGGTCTGAGTGAAGTGATGGCCAGTGCTGGTAAGAGTCAGTTGTTGAGTTTCATGGATGAGCTCATTCCTGCCATCCGTACATCCCTTTGTGATAGGTTTGTTGATCAATTGCTTTGATTTGCTGGTTCACCTAATCTATTCAACTTCTCTCTAATCTTTGGTGTATGCTATATTATGTTTCTTGTATTTCTTTAATAGCATGCCCGAGGTTCGTGAGTCGGCAGGCTTAGCATTCAGCACACTTTACAAGGTGCTCTTTCCTAATGTTTTTTAGTCTTTTTGATTTTATTTTTAACATGGTACTCTGGAGCAGAAAATGTATAATAAATTGCCATAATGTAGAGTGCCGGATTGCAAGCAATTGATGAGATTGTCCCTACACTCTTGCAGGCTTTGGAGGATGATGAAACCTCTGATACTGCCCTTGATGGCCTCAAACAAATCTTAAAGTAAGATATTCCACTTCTTAGATTAAATGCTAGACTTCTTGTTGTTTTTTAGCTATTTTGTGGTCCTTAAATTTCTTTGCATGTTAACTTCAAGTCGGGCTATCTTTGCTTTTGCCTTATATCTTGCCCAAGCTGATCCATTCTCCTCTTTCGTATGCATATAGACCTCCATTTTTGGTAAACTGATATAGTTTTTAATCCTTTTTTTTTTTTTGCTAACACGTTTGGATATGTATCCAGGGCCTTCACTGCACATGCTTTGGGAGCTCTAGCTGAGGTTGCAGGTCCTGGTTTGGACTTCCATAGAGAATGGATGGTTAGTAGGTTATCTGCTTTGGGTTAGTAGATTGATTGTTCAGAAGATGTTGTGTGTGAGAAGCAAAAAAACGATGAGAGGTAACTAAATTGTACTTTTTTATTGTATACAGGCTGAAGTGGACTTCCTTGGGCAGCTTCACCATCCTAATCTTGTTAAACTTGTCAGGTACTGTATTGAAGATGATCAGCGGCTGCTTGTTTATGAATTTATGACCATTGGAAGCCTCGAAAACCATCTTTTCATAAGTGAGTGTGGAAATTCTCTTGATTAAATTCCTATATATGCTTTATTTTCATGATTATTACCTTTAGCAAATTGGTAATCTGACATCATTGTTCATTTGACATATGCATTTGTTTTTGCTTATATCTTGTGAAAGTTTTTTTTTTTTTTTTTAATTTGTCGCCATCCCCCCCTTGTAGCGATACTAATACACTTAGTGTGGTTAATTTTATCAATGCATCAAATACCCAAAATGTGGGTAGTTTCCCAATGTCTGGACTCAATTTTTTAACATGAGAAAAAACTTTATTCTGCAGACTGAATGATAGATGCAACCAATTTGAAATTTCTTTATCCCGTAAGAATTTGAGGTTATAAAAGAAAAACATTAAAACCCATGAAAATAATTGTATTTGATATCAAAGGACATTGATTTTAGTCAGTGGTGAACTTACTACAACAATTTGAATTCCAAACCACCTTATTATTATTTGTCTAATCTTATACCCTGTTTCTTAAACAAAAGCTGATGCTGGTAAAATTCTTGAAGGGACGATACCTCTCCCTTGGTCCAACAGGATCAAAATTGCACTTGGTGTAGCTAAAGGGTTAGCATTCCTCCATAGCGGCCCTGAACCTGTCATTTATAGAGATTTCAAGATGTCTAACATTTTGCTTGATTCGGTATGTGGTTAAAGATTGATCAACTGAAACCGCTATTAATGAATATATCAAGTCTTTTGTTTTAACTAATAATGTTTATATATCAATGGATTTTATGTGTTTCAAAGATGAGTGGTATTTTTAGGTTATTGGGTTAAATCATCTCGAAAGAAAATTAGGGTTAAGTAAGAGAAGAAGGAAGAAGAAGAGTAGAGAAATAAGTTTAGGGCTTTATCATCTACTCTTGCACCTCGTAATGTATTTATATTAGTGCGATATGAGATTACAAAACTACCTTTAAAATAATATGAAAAACTAACAACTCTAACAATCTAGTTTAGATCAACTATACTTGCGCACCGGTTTATATATTGGTCGTTTATCCTTGTGCCCTGTAAGTTCACAATCTTGGTCTCTTGTACTTAAAAAATGGGGCCTCGTGGTAAATAAGTTACATTGGGTATTTCTGCGGTTTTAGTTATTAGTACATTTAGTACTTAGGGTGGTAGAATGTTTGGAAAATCATCTGCTTTTATGTTATTGCGTGTTATTTGCTATAGGAAAGTACCGCTGGAAGAAAAAATCAAAGACCATTGCTTAAGAAGAACTTTGAGAAGCCATCTCCTTGGTGGAGGAGCTTCAAAGTGAAGGTGAAATGACAAATGAAATCTGTCCTTTGTTCATGCTCAAGTGGGTTTCCTCTTCTTGTTTGACTTGCATTTTGAGGAAGCAAAATCACTTCTTCTTTGTCGAAACTATGCAACTTCTGAAATATTCCCATTTATCATGCGAGACCCAAATCGTTGGTCATTGCTGGTATATACTACACTTGCTTATTTCTATGGTCATGATATATACTACATTTGCTTGTGATATTGCTTCAACACAAGGCTGCTGATTGTGCTAGTTATTGATCAGCAAATTTGGCTAGAAAATTTTCTTTCTGACAAATTATAAGTAGCTAATACCAAACTAGGAATGGTTTTTATTCTATACTTTGTTTTTCTTTTCCTTTTTTGGTTCAGTTTCATGGTTTCTTTGGAGTTTTAAACTAGGAAATCGTGCATCACTTGCATAAACTAAAGGTTTCTTATGCTTTGTCACACTTAATTACATATAATGATTGATGCAGTGACCTGTGAACTAATGCTTCATAGAGATTTTTTTCCTCCCTAGTTTTTAATTTGAGAGTTTCTTGGTAATTCTACATGTTGATTGGTGTTAAAAGTAAGTATTTTATTATGAGGTGTTGTTACTTGCTCTATTGTTGGTAGTTATTATTTGTGTTGGTCTAGGATTTTGGAAAAGTTTTATTTGCTGAAACTAAGTATTCTTATGAGTGTATTTTCTAAAAGTTTCTATTTAATTTGAATTCTAACTTGAGCTGGGTTGTGAGTCTTTAATCCAGCCTATTATTAACTTAAATAATTTCTTCAAAATTTGAGTTCCATCTGGTCATAACTTTGCTTGTGCCTTTGATGTAAGATGAGGTTTAAATACAATGAATGCTTTGTCTTGGTTAATGAACGATTGCGGAAATTTTTGTTGATTTGAATGGGGATAGCAGTCATGATTCATGGTTATGGTTCATTTCTTTCCCTTTCTTTTTCTTACTTTGTGAATTTCTTCTTCTACGGAACTTCTCAAAGCCCTTTGTATCACTAGAATCTAATCAAACACTTAGAATACTTTTGAACTCCCCCCCCTCCTTTTTTTTCCCATCATTAAAACTGAAATATCTAGGTGGGAAGCTCTAATTTAATTCTTGTGGAGTTCATGTGATACAAACATTGTTAGAGAATCTCACTTGTACATGACAACTCGGAACTACTTTAGTTGGAGCCGCAACCCCCCCTCCCAAAAAAGTATCCCCTTATTGCAATCAGGGAGGCACCCACACCACCTTCCATACTAGTATATCCCAACAATATTGTGACTGGGGGATTCTCTCTCTCCTACGTAGGCGCTTGCATGCTTGCTCACCATTTTCTTTATCTTTTTAAATGAAATTGAAAAGATAATAGATGGGTTGATTTGATATGAAAAAATGGTTTCAGGGGCTCTTAACCCAACATGATGTGAACTTGTCCTTTATCTCTTAGATTTATTTTATCTCTAGTTGCTTGGTTTTGCTTGGAATATTGTTTTATACACTCTTGAAGAGTTTGGTCTTTTCTCCAAGTATGTAAGAAGTGAGGGATTGCTTGAACTTTACTAAATTTGTGGGATAAGTAGTAGTGATAGCATTTAAGAAAGAGATTAGGAAATTGTATATCTTGGTACTTTTCATGTTGTGGAGCACTCCACTGTTACTTAACTTTGCATATAAATATTTGATGACTGGTCTTATTTGGGGCAATTTGTTGTGAAATTACTCGATTTTAAAGTAGAATAGAAACAGGAAGATGCTATCTTAGCTGGATTACGACTTTGTGTGTGTGTGTGTGTGTGTTCTGTTGCAAATATAATTTAAAATTCTGCGTGTGATTTATACTTCTTGAAATAGTCTACCTCTATCACTTAACCACTGGGACATGCTTAATAAATAGTTATAATGATGTGCATATGTTATTTTTACTTGGAAAATAATTTTCCTGTTTTGCTACCTTTATTTTTAATGTAACTTTCATTACAGATGAAGTAATTTATGCTATTGATCCGAAGAAGGTGGAAATTCTGCAAAGGTATGCTCCTCCTAAGTTATTGTATCTGCGACATTATCTCTGGAAAGTAATTCATAATAGCAAAGCCCATGCAGTTTTCTGTCATAATTATGTTCTTATGCCCTTAAATCTTTTTTTTTCTGCCATTTTTTGAGCTACTTGGATGGTTAAAATTCCAAACATAGGGGCTAGCATCTGTTATTGTCTGCGTTTGTTTAATGGGATAATACCTTTTATCTTCTGTGTTTGTTTGATTTGTTACCGCAACTGCTAATGTAAACATGATATGAAAAGAATGAATGTTTTTGAACTTTTTATTATTTTTGTTTCTGAAAACTTGTAAAATGACAACATAAAAAATGAATTAATACCAATTAATTAATTAATTAATTTTTTTAGTTTTGTTTCTAGTCAAGGCTGCGGCCTCATAGATCTTCCAAATTTCTAGTTGCAAGTATGAGTTAGTGGGTACATATGTAGATTACTCTAGGCTTGATTTTTGTATTACTTGCATCAATTCTTATGCTTTTCTAACAAAGTTTGTTTATTTATCAAAAAGAAAAAAAAAAATGTAGATTACTCTTTGATGTGTCACCTTGGAAACTTTTCAAGAACTTTCCTGGTCAAAATGATCATTCTTAATGATTTTGGTATTTCTCAGCTCTATTAACTGTTTTCCTGTTAGTATGGAGTATACTTATTCAAGCCCCATCATTTTCCATTTGGCACATAAAGAAAAAAATATAGAGAGATTAAGCACAAAAAAAGAATTTGAAAAGGGTAAAGTATAGAAAACAGAGGAACTATGTTTCATTCTCTGTTCTGTTATCTTTTTTCTTTTGCTCCTGTTCTATGTTTAAGCGACTTTTTTCTCATGCTATTTTGTTTAATATCCCAAACTTTATTGATGCAGATATCTCTAGTGGTTGATTGAAGATCAAGACTCTGAAGACACTCAGTTCCATACAACATATGTGCTCTTGCTTGCTAAATCAGCATTTGAAATAGAAAGTACCTCTCAAAATTCTGAAGCAGGAAATCTAGAAGAAACAAACATGTCAATGTTTTAAAGTCCTATTAGAGAAAGATTGCACATCAACTTTAGGTGATTTCATATCAATGTTATTAGTTTGTAATAGTGGTGCCTGAGGAATGCCTCTTGTAAATCTGTAAATCTTATAAAAATATATAATTATTTTCAATTATTTTTGTTAGTAAATGTGTCGCCAAAAGTTTATTTTTGCCCACTCATATTGTGTTGCTAGAAGTGTATTTTTTACCAATGCCAATTTGTCGTTGCCAAAAGTAAATCTTTATCGACAAACAAATCGTCAGCAAATGGCAATATTTACTGACGTAAATGTGTTGCAAAAAGTTTACTTTTGCCCACTCATATTGTGTTGGTAGAAGTGTATTTTTTGCCAATGCCAATTTGTCGTTGCTAAAAGTAAAGCTTTAGCGACAAACAAATCGTCGGCAAATGGCATCATTTACTGATGTAAATGTGTCGCCAAAAGTTTACTTTTGCCGACGCATATGTTGTTGCTAAAAATATATTTTTTGCCCATGCAAATTTGTGTCGCGAAAAGTGCCACACAATCATCATATTTGAATGACTTTTACCAACGCAAGGTAAATTGCCGACGATGGATGGAGGCTTTTAGCGACGACTATGTTCGTCGCTAAAGGCATTACCTTTACCAACGCAGTGATAATTTCGTCAGCAAAAACTTTTGCCAACTCACTTTTGCCTACGGGTTGCCAACGTAGCTTTTGTGTCGGCAAAACTCTTTGCCAACGAATTTTCCCTTTTAGCAACATATTTTGTTACGTTGCGAAAAATGCAATTTCTTGTAGTGTTGAAACTTATTTTTTGCTGCTGACATCTGTTCTATTGATGTCAGCAATTAAAGCTTTTAGGGATTCAATTGTAATCTCCAACCAAAGTATCATGGTTTAGCACCTAACTTATTATTGATATTTACATCTATGATGATCACTTAGTGCATAATGAACTTGATTTCACCTAATACATCACATTTATGCTTTTTATCGAGTTAGCAAATTGAACAAAAGAAGTAGCATCCTTTACCTCATATAATAAACCACCTTGTGCCTTTCATGAGTTAGAATTAGCAGATACACGAACATGTGACATGCTGTCAAGACAATTTTTAATATGTACATGACACGATATGCTTGGAACATATCAAAAATATTTTTTAAATACATTTATTATATGTCAAAGATATGAATGGTTTATTCAATGGTAATGATAAATAAATAAATAAATAACAACAACAACAACATAATACTAATTAAATTAGAAAATCATATATTCCACAACAAGACTTATTTGAATGTTTTGGCCTCAGGTTTTGTGGATCTTGTAATCAGGTGACTCTTCTCAAAGGCCTTAGACAGGAATTGACGAGTAGGTATTTTCTACGCATTGATATATATATACACGTATGTACACAATCACACACATGGATGAGGTTAAGGGTGAGCCTACTGAAAACCCATAATGGTCTTAAGAGGTTGAGAATGAACCTACTGAAAACCCGGATATGTTATATTTGTTGTATGGGTTGTTAGTAGAGGTTGCGGGTGAACCTACTGAAAACCCATGTATATTGTTTTATTTATTGTAGCATTATTGAAAACTTATATATGTTAAATGGAAATGCAACATCAAGAAAAGAGAAAAAGAAACATAACCAATTAAATATCTAATACATCTTCAGAAGTCATAATAATATATGCATGGATATAGGACAGGACTCCCGATTTGAAAACTATGTAAAAAACTACACTTTTTCAAACTAAGTCCAAAAATACACTTTTCCAATACTTAGGCTTGAAAATGGGCCATTGGGAGCTAAAATCGTAAAAAAGCCATGAGGAGGCCCAGGAACACACCTAACACCTCAAGAGGGACCAATGTAAGTTGTGGAAACTTACGGAACTAGCACTGGAATCCCGGTTTGAAAACTAAGTCAAACAATGTACTTTTCTAATACTTAGGCTCGAAAATAAGCCATTGGGGGCCAAAATCGTACAGCCACAAGAAGGCCCGGTGAACACCCTGAACACTTCGAGAGTGACCAATGTAAGTTGTGAAAACTTATAAAACTAGCACGGGACTCCTGGCTTGAAAAATACACTTTTCTAACACTTAGGCTTGAAAATATGTCATGGGGGCCAAATTTGTGAAACAGCCACGAGAAGGCTTGGGGAACACCCCAAACATCTCAGGAGGGACCAATATAAGTTGTGAAAACTTACGAAACTAGCAGGGGACTCCCAATTTGAAAATTAAGTTTAAAAATGTGTTTTTTCCATACTTAGGTTTGAAAATAGGCCATCGGGAGTCAAAATCGTGAAACAGCCTCGAGAAGGCCTGGGGAACACCCCGAACACCTCGGGAGGGACCAATGTAAGTTTTGAAAACTTACAGAACTAGCACGGGACTCCCGGTTTGAAAACTAAGTCGAAAAATGCATTTTTCCAACACTTGAGCTTCAAAATAGGCCATTGGGGGTCAAAATCGTGAAATAACCACGAGAAGGCCTGGGGAACACTCCTAACACCTCGGAAGGGACAATTGTAACTTGTGAAAACTTACAGAACTAGCACAAGACTCCCGGTTTGAAAACTAAGTCAGAAAATACATTTTTCCAACACTTAGGCTTGAAAATAGACTATCGGGGGGCCAAAATTATGTAAGAGCCATGGGAAGGACCAGGGAACACCCTGAACACCTTGGCAGGGGCCAATGTAAGTTATGGAAACTTACGGAACTAGCACTAGACTCCCAGTTTAAAAAATGCACTTTTCCAACACTTAGGTTTGAAAATAGGACATTGGGGGGCCAAAATCATGAAATAGCCACGAGAAGGCCTAGGGAACACCCCGGACACCTCGGGAGGGATCAATGTAAGTTGTGAAAATTTACGAAACTAGTAAGGGACTCTCAGTTTGAAAACTAAGTCAAAAAATGTACTTTTCCAACACTTCAGCTTGAAAAATGTTAAATTGTATATTTGATTGATAAGATAATAATTGTCTTCCTTTTTCTTTTTCTTTTTCTTTTTTTTTTTTGGCAGATTGGAGATTAGATATGGATGTGTTTGGTAATCTGAAGAGCAGAAGCTTGGTCATTTTGTGTTTTTGTTAATACTACCTTACATGTATTTTGGTTGTGTTGTAAATTTTATATTTTTGTGGGTATTAGGGGACATGTTTGGTATCCACACTTGATATTATATTTTTGTGGATATTAGGAGACATTTTTTTATTTTTATTTTTATTTTTTTTGTAGATATTAGGAGACGTGTTTGGTAATCCGCAGTTTATATTGTTTTTTTGTGGATAGTATGAGACATTTCGACTATGGTGTTTATGAAAATGAACAGACTTTTGTATTGATCTGTAATAGATATTTTATTGAATAGGTTATTAAAATACGCAGGGGATTTGTAGTGAAAAAAAAATTGAAAATATTACCCTCATTTTTAAAAATTTTAATTATTATTGGCGACGAAATAAAAAAACCTGTCGCTATTAGTTTTCAAACATGACGAATAATTTTGTCACTAATGATATAGTTCCAAACAAATAATTTCATCACATTTGTTGAATATTTCGTTGCTAAATTGAAATATTTTGAGACAATTTTTTTGTCATTGAAGAATTTTGTTTTGTGCTCATTTTAGTGACGAATTTTTTTGTCACCTTAAGCTATATCATTGGTGAGGATAAATTTTGTTACTAAAACCTGTATCTTCATATTTGGTGACGAAATATTTCGTGGCCAAATCAATTAAAACAAAATATTATCTAATTCTAGTGACGAAAATGATGTTATAGAGGAGGGAAAATGCAACATTTAGAGATGAAAAATTTCGTCGCCAAAAATGAAAAATAGGTGACGAAACGATTTTTCGTCTCCAGATACTTTCAACGACAACGTATAGGTGACAAATGTGGTGACAAAATTATTTCGTTGCAGATTACTTTGGTGACGAAAATTTGATGTTTGGAGACAGAATGAGTTTGTCGACTTTTTTGTTATATATTGATATGTAACTGCTATCACCCCCACTACACCACCGATGTCACCACTACAATCCCACCACCACCACTACAATTACCAACACTATCATTGATTTACTAGTGTTTAGTTTGGCTGTTACTATATACGGTCCACTGCCAACTAATCTCTCACTTATTCCAGGCAATTACAATAGTGGTAAATACTGCCACTATCAACTTTCTTTTTTTCTGGTTTCTTCTTTTAACTTTCTCCCAATTAATTTAGTCCATGTAATTTTGATTGAAAGAATGGTGTCCTTTAAATTTTGTTACTTGTGTTTAATTGATCCAATGAAAATTACTTTGAAATTTTTTTCACTGAAAATTAACATGTTTTGGCTAATTATAAATACCAACACAACCCTCTTTAACTCATCTCATCTCTCTCTCTCTCTCTCCCCCTAGTATTCTGCCATTTTTCCCCCCTCGTTCTACAAAGACACTACCCATGTAACTCTACCCCACCTCTCTCTATTAACTTCTTCTGTGTCTTTGAGGTTGTGTTTAGTTGAAAAATTTATTGAGAGAAATGGAAAAGGAAAAGAAAATACAATTCTATTTTTTATTTGGTTATAATGAAAAACATAAGAGAAAAGGAAGTGAGAGACAAATGCAATTTCACTTTTTGCCTTTTATGTTCACTTAAGTTCTTTTCTATCTCGAATTCTCAATTCAACCAAACATAACTTGGAATTTAAATCCTATCAATTCTTTTTCATTTTCTTTCTATTATTTCCCTTCCCTTTGTCTTATCAAATACTCCAAAAGCTATGTTTGGAACATGACTTTGAGTAGGGATTTAAAAAATGAAAAAAAAAAAAGATAAGTGAAATGTGAATGAAATATAATTACATTTGACATTCATTTCACATTCTGTTATGCCCTCTAGAGGAGAAACATGAATTGTATATGATAATTTTTTGTAAAAAAATAAAATAAATAAATAAAAAATAAAACAAAAAAAGGTACTCAACCATTTCAATATGGACCAATTAATTCAAAATTGCAAAATTAAAGATTAAATTTGTTATAAATAAAATTGTATGGATCAAATTGACATAATGAGCAAATTAACCACCAATGTAATTCGTTTATGTTCATTTTCCCATTTTTCCGTTGCACAATAGGCTTTTTGAGAAGGAGTTCATTTTCAATAAAAATTTATGACAAACCTTATGGAGATTGGACTAATTAGAATCGTCCAATTAGAAACAAAATGGAAAATAAAGTATAAAATTGTAACAATTGAAATTGAAGCAAGAGGGAAATTGCAGAGACTATATATGATTTTCCAAAAAAAGAAAAAGAAAAAGAAAAGGAGAAATAAAAAGAATGCAACTATGGATAAGATAATAATGTGAACACTTACATATATAAATTAGAACAGCAAGAATTTGGAAGGGAATAAGAGGCCATAGCTGCCAAGGTTTCTTTGTGAAAACGAGGAGCCACTTTCGAAGGACGATGGTTTTGTAGCCAGTACATCCAATGCTGTCTTCCCATTTTCATCACGTTTCCAAGCAAGACATGGGAAAAAATCCAAGATACTTGTAGCAAGATCTAGTTCACAAAAGAAATTAAATTTTAGCATTTAACTATAAAATCAACCCAATCAACATATATACTTTATCAATATTTTTTTCGCAATAGATAGCGGGAGGAAGCAACGGTGCTAGAGTGATGGTGGCATCGGTAGTTGTGGTGGTGGGGGTGTGAGTGGCAGCAGCAATGGTTGTGAGATGGTGATGACAGAAAGTGTTACCCATTTAAACAGGTACTTATCATCTTCAACCCGTTTAAATTCAATTTCATAAGGCACAACCCATTTAAATGGGTGTATCAGAAGGATTTTAAAATCGATGTATTAAACACAATATTCATGGGTTTGGGTTCAGGTTGAGATTACTACCTCTAAAGCTACTAGTACTATTACCATCACTATTGCTATTATAGTTGCAAATGAATTGAGCTACTATCAAGTTTGGTTCATTAATGGCTTAGTTTGGCTTAATTCGGTTTAGTTTGTTAAGTGAATAAACGATTTCGAGCCAGATGTTTGCTTATTGTTTAGTTATTTCTGTTTAATTCTTCTCATTTCACTCTTTGTAATTTCATTCAAGTCTTCTTAATTCTTCCTAACTTAGCATCCATTTTCCACTCTGTTAGTAGCCACTCACCTTTCGTCCCCAATCTTGTGTAAGTTCTTAGGATAGGCAGTCAGCAGATATAGGGATTTCCGAAGAGGGTATGAGTGAACTCATAGTATGTGAAGACATGACAAGTCCTCTAAGAATTTAGACACTCTCGAAATACTTTATAGAAGCAAAATGAGTCAATTATTCCGAAGTAACTCTTCAGTTAGCTCTAGATCTAATCTACCGATATCACAGAATATGATAATTTAACCTATAGTGATATAATCTCTACAAATCAAATAGAAGGATTAAAAATGTGTATAGATATGAAACTTAGTCAAAAAGTTACTCGGGATAAACATAAAGCTAAATATGAATTAAGTAACTTATGCGAACAATATGGTCTATCTCCGGTAGCTCCGTCGCGTTGAAAACATAAGAAAAATAAATCTTCCCAAAAACCATATAAAAAATATCGTAAAAAATATTCACCTTTTAAATCTCCTGATAACTATTATGATAACCTAAGCAGAAATATCGCAAGAAATCTAAACATTCTAATTCTAAGAAGTCAAAATCTACCCAAGATATTACTTGTTACAATTGTCGTAAAAATGGTCATTATTCTAATAAATGCAAACTTAAAGAAAAACGAAAAGATAAACTTAATCAATTACAAATTACTAAAGAAAATCAACACCAAATCTTTAACATATTCAAATTAAACAATCAATCTCCTAATCCAACTAGTACTTCATCTAGTGATACTAACCCCTCAAGTAATAGTGATACTTCCAACTATTATTCTTCCAGTGATAATACTGATAATGATCAGATTGAATTAGGATGTAATGATACTTGCTGTAACCAAGTCAATGTCTTTTGTAAATCACAACAAGAAGAAGATTCATTAATCGAATTAATTAGTAAATTAGATAATCCTGAATTAAAATGAAAATATACTACTAAATTATAATCTTTATTAATTAATAAGGATAAAAAAAACCTCATCAAGATAAACCTATTATTAGTTTAACCACTACCTTAGAACGATTCAGAAAAAATAAACAAAAGGACATAACTTTACAAGATTTACAACATAAAATTAATCAAATTAAATCCACTATTGAAGAATTAAAAATTAAAGACAAATCATTAGAAGAAGAAATTGTAATATTAAAAATTAATAAAAGCCTTAATGATTTTCACAATAATGATACCTCCTCTGAGGAATCTAGTTCGAATAGTCATCCCAACCGTGTCATTTTTGATAATCAATCTACTAAAACTCTTAATGACACTGATAATCCAGATAGTAATCGTTTAAATATTATCAACAAAATCAATATTCAAAAATGGCATTCGAAAGTCAATTTGGTTATTAATGATTTTGAAATTGAAATTATCCCCCTAATTGACACTGGCACCGATTTAAATTGTATTCAAGAAGGTTTAATTCCTACAAAATATTATCATAAAGCTAGTGAACAACTAAGTTCTGCTAATGGAAGCTAAATGCATAGTAAATGTAAATTACCCAAAGTTCATATTTGTCAAAACAATGTTTGTTTTAAAACATCATTTGTTTTAGTTAAAAATATGACACACAAAGTCATTTTAGGAACCCCGTTTATTTTCTTATTATACCCATTTACTACTACTAATTATGGTATAACAACACAAGCTTTTGGTCAAACAATAATCTTCAAATTCTTATCTCCTCCCGAAATAAAAGAATTAAACCAATTAAAAGAATGTTCTATGCCCCAATCTATTAATTGACTAACCAAAGAACTTAAATTTCTCCAAGCAGAAGTAAAATATAAACGAATTGAAACTCAATTAACAAATCCAAATCTTATTTCAAAATTGAACAATTCAAAAACCAGTTAGAAACTATTGTCTGTTCTATTCTTCCTAGTGTTTTCTGGCATAGGAAAAAACATGTAGTCACACTTCCTTATATTAAAATTTTTAATGAACGACAAATTCCTACTAAATTTCGACCAATTCAAATGAATAATGAATTAGTAGAAATGTGTAAAAAAGAAATTAATGAATTGCTTAAAAATAATATCATCAGTAAAAGTAAATCACCTTAGTCTTGCCCTACTTTTTATGTTAATCAAAATGCTAAACTTGAACGTGGTGTCCCACGATTAGTCATCAATTATAAACATCTAAACAAAGTCTTAGAATGGATTCGATATCCAATCCCTAATAAAAAAAGATTTAATTAAAAAACTTAGTCAATCCATCATTTTTAGTAAATTTGATCTTAAAAGTGGATTTTCACAAATACAAATTCACCCTGATGATAGATACAAAAATGCTTTTCCTACACCCTTTGGTCTTTACGAATGGCATGAATTGCCTTTTGGTTTAAAGAATGCACCTAGTGAATTCCAAAATATCATGAATGAAATATTTAATCCCTTTAGTCATTTTTCTATTGTTTACATAGATGATATCCTAATTTTTTTCCACATCAATTGATGAACATTGGAAACATCTCCAGTCAATCTTTCACATTATTAAATACAATGGTTTAGTCATTTCTACACCAAAAATTAAGTTATTCCAAACCAAAGTTAGATTTTTAGAATATGACATTTACCAAAGTACCATTCTCCCCATAAGTCGATCTATTGAGTTTGCTTCTAAGTTTCTAGATGAAATCTTAGACAAAACCTAGTTACAACGGTTTTTAGGTTCCCTAAATTATATTGTTGAATTTTACAAAGACCTTAGGGAAACCTGCCAACCCATTTTTGATCGGTTGAAGGATAATCCTCCTCCATGATCTTCTACTCATACTTCTATTGTTCAACAAGTCAAACGATATGTCAAGACTTTGCCTTATCTTGGTATTCCTACTGAAAATTCATTTAAAATTATTCAAACTAATGTCTCTGATGTTGGTTATGGTGGCATTCTCTTTCAGAAGGTCACTCCCCAGTCATCTAAACAACTTGTTCATTTCCATTCTGGTGTTTGGAACAAAGTACAAAAAAATTATATTACTGTGGGAGCCGAATTAAACTGGATCAATAGGGACGAATGGATCCGTCGGTCTGAAACATAACATCTATTCGGCATTTATCCTAGTTAGTCGAAGAGCCGAATAAAGTAACCGGCATTCCAACCAATAGAACAAAGGCCGAGTAGAAGCATATATAAAGGATCAAAGATGGGCCTGGCCTTAGGGCCCACAAAGAACACTATAAATACGGGATCATCAGTCAGAGAAAGGGAGGTGAGAACTATTATACTTAACTTAAAATACAAGTAATTCAGAGTGTAGTGACTGACTTGCCCGTCGGAGTGCTAATTTTGGTACCCCCGACCAGAGTGTTAATTCTTTTTCAGGTGACTAGCTGAGGATCATTAACGTCCCCCAGGATCAGAAGAGTATTTCCAAACCACTTCTCCACAATTGGCACCGTCTGTGGGAATACTCAAAAACATCCATGGCGGGCGTAACAGAAGACCCTGCGATAGTCATTGATGAAACCATGGAGAGAGACAACCTCACTCCAACAAACATGCTTGGACCGGAGACTATCCCCGCAAGACGCGCTTTGAACTTCGCCTCACCCTCAACTTCAGAGCATGAGGCAATGCAAGCGATCATGGAACAAGCAAAGAAAAATGAACAGAGGTTGGAGAACATGATCGGCTAAAATGAACGTCTCCGTCAGGATTTGGCCTTGGAAGTGGCGAAGTCCAAACAAGCTGTACGCCAAGATCCAGAACGACCTGTGAAAGCAGGTGGTTGACGACGTCGAGCCCAACAACAAGACACTGATAGCGACTTCAACTCATTATCCCCGGAGCCCAAGAAGAAGGGACGATCTGAAACTTTCAGTTCCTCTGAAGAGAGTCCATGTATAAGGCATAAGCACATAAGAAATAGTTCAGATGAAGAAGACCAGCACGATCCCTTTGTACGACGGATCGCCAAGGCGGTTCTGCCCAAAAAGTTCAAAGCTCTGTCGTTCACTCTCTATGATGGAAAACCTGACCCCACCGATCACATCCGTCACTACAAGCAAGCCATGACATTGTATGGAAACGACGAGGCCCTTATGTGCCGAATATTTCCCAACAGTTTGGGACCATTGGCTGTCAGGTGGTATTATAAACTGGAGCCGACTTCGATTAAAACTTCCATCAGTTACAGAAATCCTTCAGGGCCAGATTCATCACCAACGAGGTCCAGCTGAAATAAGCCGACTCTCTCTGGGCAATGCAGATCCAGCCCGGAGAAACACTAAGAGCGTATTCGACGCGCTATTGGGAGTGCTTTAATCTTGTTGATGACGCTTGCAACGACTCCATGGCCATCACCACCTTCAAAATGGGTTTGCATCCTGACAGTGCTCTCCGCAGTTCTTTGACTAGAAGACCCCCCAAAACAGTCTAGTCATTGATGAAGAAAGTTGAAGAATACTGCAATGTCGAAGATGATGCTTTGCGGGTTAAAGCCGAAAACACGACCAACAAGACAGCTCATTCTGAAATTGCTCAGCCAATAAATTCTGTACCACCTCAGAGCCCTGAACCACGACATCGGGCCAAACGAGACAAGAGATGGGATTCCCGCCGATCAAGCGACCACTGCTCCCACCGAGAAAATGAACAACTGCAAGTTGACAACAGGCACACGAGGCGCGCCGACAAGAAATATACGGAGTTGACAGAGCCGATCAGTGCGGCTATGTCCAAAATCCAACACCTTTCGTTCTTCAAATGCCCGTCGAAAATGGTGGGACCTCCCGACACAAGAAGACGGGATAGACGGTGTGAGTATCACAAGGACCATGGCCATGATACTGAGAGTTGTTATGCATTGAAGAATCATCTGGAGGAATTGGTACAAGATGGCCGGCTACAACAGTGCATCCGAAAAGGCAACCCAACCAAAGTAATAGCCTTAAGACAGGATTCACCTCCGCTCGGCGTGATCCACATGATATATAGCCTGCCAATGTCATCGGTAGTGCATACGATTCAGTTGGGTCCCGACCCTCAAAATAAACTCACTCCGGCTAAACGGCCCCATGAAGCTGCGGGGATTACTTTTGATGATTCAGATTTGGCCGGAGTGACACTGCCCTACATTGATCCCTTGGTAATTGAGTTACGCGTAAATCGATTCACAGTTGAGTGCGTACTCATTGATCCGGGGAGCACATCGAAGGTCATGTACTACAAGACATTCACCAAACTCGGCTTCTCCAAATCGGATCTCTCTCCAGCTCCTTATCCACTATTTGGCTTCAACGCCAATCCAGAGTATTCGTTGGGAAAAATCACATTACCCGTTTGAGCGGCTCCCCGAACAGTGGATGTGGTCTTCTTGGTCGTCAAGCTGCCATCGCCGTACAATCTTATCATGGGGCGATCTTGGTTGCATGTTATGCAGCTCGTGCCAAGCACCTATCCTCAGCTGCTACGCTTTCCGACAGAACGCTGCATTGAGCAAATCCGTGGCTCTCAGAAATCGGCACAAGCATGTTATCTTCTTGCTCAAAAGACACCAAAGGAGTTGCAAGTGAACTCTATTGAGGTAACAGATCGGGAGAGCCTCGACGATGTTGGGTGGCTCCCAAATGAAAAGGCCACGGAAGACCTAGATCGAGTTGAAATCAACGGCAACCCAGACAGGTTCTTCATGGTCGGCGCTGTAGACACCCCATTTTAACAGGCCCTAAGACTTGTGCGCTTTCTTTTGAACACCCCGTGATGAAAATTGGAATATGTTATTTCATGAATTTCTCTGCAGAAAAATCAGATTGAAGCTTTTTAATCCCAAACCTCACATATTTTGGCCAAATTAGTTTATATCATATAGTTTATTACTTTGTAGTATTTTATAATTTTATATATTTTTATATAATTTGATGTGTGTGTATATATTTTGAGGTGGTGTATTTTAGAAATAGAAAATAACAAAAACAAAATAAAAAAAGAAAAAGAAAATAATAATAAACAAAAAAAAGAAAAAGAAAAGAAATTGAATTCAATTTATATATATGTCTATGTTTATATATTAAAATATAGATAGAATATATTATGATGAGGTTTTGGGTGGGAAAAATGATAAATTATTTTAAGAGATAGTGGGTGGTTCATGTGAGTGGTCTCGTGGGTGAATAATATAAAAAAAGAGAGTATGTGAGAAGATGGGAGAGAATTTGAGGAAGTGGTTCAAAAGCTGATGGATCTGTGTGTTTTAAAGAAAAAGAGGGAGTGGGTGGTCCAATGAAAAAGAAAGGGAGTGGGTAGTGTATGATTAAAGTGGGGGGGAGGGGGAAAGGGGGAGACCATACACACACAGCTTCATACACGCTGCCATAGACAGAGCTTCATACACACTTATCACACCCACGGGTAGCACCTTCACTCCATGCACTGGGATACCACTACACATGCACACGATTCACACAGACCACAGATATAATATTCCCAACATTTCATCTAGCGCCAAACACACTCCTATGTTAAACTCCATTTAGGATATCTAAACCCAACTCCAAACTTGATGGTATGTGTGACCAAACACCCCATTTCAACACAAAAAAAAAAAAAATAGAAGTGCATATTTTTTTCTTCATTGTCTTCATTCTTCATTCTCTAACTTCTCTCTACTTTCTCTCTCATTTTCCTTTACTTTCTTGGAGGCCAAACACCACACCTTTGCTCCACCCTTACACCACCACCTTAACCCACCATCTCTACCACCGCCGGCCATCTTATCTCGCCAGAAAAAGGGTCCGGTCGGCCACTCCTTAACTCTATCCGAAAATAACACAATAGAAGCACCAACTCTAGATTTTTCTTAATCTTTTAAAGAATCAAAGCATGGGGTTTATTTTCTGGATGGATTAGAGGCTTGTAATTGGTAAGAATCTTTCTCTAAAAGTTTAGTTTAAGGTTTTATACATTTTGAGTTAGAGATGATGAAATTTTTGTATTTTAGATCTATTATGATTTGGGGTTTGATTGTTGAATTTTATACTCTCAATTAGTTTCTATGAATGTTTTACATGTTTAAAAAAAAATGATCAATTTGATGGTTGTTTTGGAGATTAAGATTTTGGGTTAATCTTGGGTTTGAATGTGATGTAAAAATTGGGAATTTTGGTGTTAGGGAATTTATATGTTGAAATTGATTTGATAAATAGTGGATTGGGTATCTCTATGTTCTATGGAGGAATTTTATAAGTGATTGAAGAGATTTTACCTAAGTTGTTGAGTTTATACAAAAATGTTGATTTTTGACTTTTTTAGTTAATTGATGGTGGTATTGTGCATATAAATTGATTGGATATTTAAAAAGTTACTAACTCAAAGATGTTCAAAGGATGGGTGTTGTGGAGATTGGATAAGTTATTTGTTTGGGTGACTTGAAGTTGGAGGAGTTCTTTAGCTTGTCATTCCTTAGCATAATTTTATTTAGGATCATTTTTGTAGATGTTGTAATTTTCATTGAAAGCTTTTCCTAATTTTAGATCCTATTTACTAATTGTTAGGATTGGAGGAAGGCATCTCTACACCTCTTGGAAATTAATTTGTAGAGTTTCAAATCTACACTTTTGCTATTTTTGGAGGTGAGTACACTTACCATGGAAATTACCTTACCTCTATCTTTATTACAAAGTTTGAAAATAATTTTTGAATTAAAGGAAGTGAATGATACATTTCATCATGATATAGGTATAAAAAGAAAATCTAAAAATTTATTGAGGCCAAGGGTTGAGTTTTAATAAAGATATGATTTCATTTGTATAATGAAGTATTAATTTTTTTTATGAGAATTTTTTTAAGTTGAGTCTTTCAATTTTATGATGATGATGATTGAATGGCAGTGAAATGTTATATGAGGGTATTTATTTTATTGATCATATAACCGAATATAGCCTTTGGGGCCACAAGGGACAAAATGCTTTGGGGTCCCGGGGACCGAAATGTTGTATGTATAAGGGGTCCCGTTGTACTCCTCACAAAACTCGGCTAATGCTCCTGGCATGTTTACCAGAAAGCGATATAACCCTATCTAGCCAAGTGTGATCTGCTCGGTAGAGCGTGTTAGTTAAGTTATGCAGTGACTGCTCAGTCTTTGAGAACGCTTGTCTTGGTGTGCTTGGTCTTCTAGGATTCTACATAATGGAAAATCATAATTAAGTGCAAGTGACAATGCGACTGCTCACATGAGCACGTTCTAGCTTTGTCTTGCGGATAAGCTGGATATTAGCTCGACCTCACAAACAAGCTGGGTTTTAGTCGGTTGATAAATGAGCCAAATTGTAGCTCAATTTTGTATTAAGCAAGGGTTTAGCTTGGTCTCACGAATGTGTCTGGTTCTAGCTCGGCCGTGAGAGCGAAATGAATTTTGCTTGATCGCACGGCCTCTAAAGTTATTTTGTTCATAGCTTGGTTTCTTCAAACTTTGTAACCATGAAGTTTGCTCAGTTGATATGTATGATTATTTGGAGGTGGAAAGAGGATGTACTCTATTGTTTAAGTTTGTGATTAAATACATTGCATATGTATGTATGATTGTTTGGGAGAAGAAAGGGGATGGACTCCATTATAATTAAGTTGGCCGGAGTATCCTGGGTGAAAGTCCCGAAATTATACATGGGTGCCTAGCCCGCGGACGAAATATCCATAAAATAGCAATTGTAGTGCTTGTATAGCCTACGTTTACATGGGTCCCGTTTGACGGCTTTCCGCGGACGAAATATCCGTGAAAGAATACATGGGTCCCGTTTGACAGTTGCCCACGGACGAAATATCCGTGAAAGAAAAGTTTGAAGTGCTTATATGTTGATAATGTGGTTCTAGAACTAATGAGTTGTAATCTCATTTGGGTTGTTGAGAAATAATGAAATGGACTTATGTAATTAAATGAAATGAAGGGAAACGACTTAATGATTGAGTTTGGTAATTTAAGACTATACATAATGTGGATGCTTTTATCTTTGATGTTGTATATGCATAGTGTACTTATACCTTTGCTAAATTTCATATACTGTGCTAGATGGTTTCTACTGGGTTGTGACTCACTCTACTTGAGAATAACATTTTCAGGTAATAATGGCATACCCCCACCAAGGCATTAGAGTGGATAAACTTTTGGAAGCAAGGGCTTCTTATTTTGATTGTATATTTTTGTAAAGTCAAGGGCTTAAGATGTAATGAGCGAAGCTCACTTTTGATTGTAACCAAGATATGTCTTCGAAAAATGTAAGCATGTAGGGCATTTAATTTGTGGTTATTAATTTGCATTACATGCTGTAGATTCAGAATGAACGTTTATGAATGTGTAATGCATGTAATCCCTTTTGTAATATGAATTCTGTTATGAGAAAGTGTACCAATTGTGTTATATTCATTTCTCTTATGAGTTGGGTTATTTGTATTATTTTGAGGGCGTTACAATTTTGAACAAACAACACAAAGAAATTTGTAAACAAAGCTAGATAAATTTCAATTTTATCTGGTTTGAACCCAGAGAAATTCTCTGCACATAATTTTTCTGGCCTTCCCAAAATCTCTAAACTAGAATCCAAAATCTCTAGATTGGAAACCAAAAAAATTCTCTGACCTTTTCAGAATTTCTCTGTAGTCAAATTTTCTCTGGATGGATGTTGAATGAAAACAATATATGTCCTTTATATTATAAAATCTTAATACTAGGAATCCTAAAAAAAACCCCATTAATATTTCCTTTAACAAAAGCCATACTTATTTGATAATTTCTTTTAGGGAAATTGATTGAAAAGTCTTATTAGGAAGATACGTGCACCAATAAGTTCTTTTGATTGAAAAATCATATTTCTTATTTTTTAGTGACATTTTCATAAAAAGTGTCACTAATTGTTAGTTTTTACTGACAAATTGAAATATTCATTAGAGAAAAAGTCACTAATTATCAATTTTTAGATACAAATTATAAAATCATCACAAAAATTCTTTTTTAGCGACGATTCTGACAGAACTAGCCTTCAAATTGATAGGAGTTAAGGAATTAAGTCCAATTATTAAAACTGTTTTTTATCTATACAAACACTTGTGGGACTTAATGGTACACAAGTCCTTATAACAAGACCTATGAGTATTTAACCCTTTCTTTTTAGCTTGTTTTTGTTTTTAGTGAATTTGTTTTTTTAAAAAAATTACAAAATGTTTTAAGCTTCTAGCTTCTAGACGAATCGGAAAATTAAATTTTTAAAAAAAATTCCAAGAGAAGTCCTAGAAATACAAAAAAAAAAAAAAAAAAAAAAAAAAAAAAAACAAAAACAAAAACAAAAACAAAATAGTAGACCTTTTAGCTTATTTTGGTTTTTTCATTTTTTTTGAAATTTTTAAAAAAAATTACTTTTTAGATTCGTTTACACAAGACAAACCAGAATTTATTTATTTATTTATTTTTTAAAAAAATTGACATAATTTTGAAAAAAGTCACGAAAGATAAAAAAAAAAAATTCAAAAGAAAAAATAGGTGACTTTTTTAAGTGTTTCCAAACACCCACTTAATTTTATTTATGACTTTTTATTGATTAATGACATCATGTAATCTCACCGTGTCACATTATTTATTTTCTAAACGAAATCACTATAAAATTACTCAAAGAAAATTAAGATATAAACATTTTTGGGTTAATTATACTTTTAGTTCCCAAATATGAGTTTATCATTTTGGTCACCAATGTTTGAATTGTGTTAATTTAGTCCCCAATATATAAAATTATTTTAATTTGATCCTAGTTTGTACAAAAAAATATTTCAATTTAGTCCCTAAATCTAACTTTATTATAGATTTATACACGTAAAAGGTGCTTCAATCCAAACCCCCAATAACAAAGTTGGATTGAAGGACTAAATTGAAACACTTTTTATAAAATATAATTGGAATCACATTGACACAGTTTAAGTATTGGAAAACTAATTGAAACACTTTTATATATTAGAGACCAAATTAACACAATTTAAATATATTAAGAATCAAAATGACACAACACTAGGACAAAACCTCAGTGAGAATAAGCACTTTACTAAAACGATGTGACAAATTTTGATTTGAAAAGAAAGATGACAAAAACCAACTATTATTCTGCATGATGTCTATCTATATAAATTATGATGGTTTGTTATTGCTCTTGCTCAGACTGTGCACTCACTTCCACTCTTCTTTCCATATCCAAGTTATCTTCATGGAGAAAACTTGGTTCCTCTATTTAGCTGTAGCAGCAGTAGTGTCCTTGGCACAGTACTATTTCTTACCCTGTTTGGCTATGAATGTTTCTAACTCCACCACTGATCATTCTGCTGTTTTAGCCTTCAAATCCCATATCACTTTCCACAATCCTCACCACATATTGGCCAATAACTGGTCCTCAGCCACCTCAGTCTGCGATTGGATTGGTGTCTCTTGCGGCAAGCGCCGCTCCCTAACATGGGTCTGGGAGGCACCATCCCACCCCACATAGGAAACCTTTCATTTCTATCCCACCTCAACATTGCCAACAACACTTTCCATGGTCATCTTCCCTGTGAGTTGGCTCGATTGCATCACCTAAAAGTTGTCGACTTTAAAATCAACAACTTCAATGGAAGTGTTCCGGCATGGTTTGGAAACTTACCCAAGCTTCAGTACTTGCATCTCTCAAACAATAGTTTCACGGGTTCAGTTCCTCCTTCCATTGGCAACATATCGACATTAGAGTCTTTTGATTTAAGGTATAATTTTCTGGAGGGAATATTTCCCGAAGAGATCAGTTATCTTCCTAAACTGAAAAGTTTACTCATGGGATTTAATCATTTTTCGGGGTCTATACCCCCAGCCATCTTCAAAATCTCATCACTTGAATTGATTGATTTCACATATAATATGTTGTCTGGTAGTCTTCCAGAGGATTTGTGTGATTTTCTTCCAAAAACTTGAATTTCTCTATCTTTCTGGGAATGAGTTTGATGGCCAAATTCCATCAACTCTGGGTGAATGCAGAGAGCTCCAAAGCATATCATTGTCTTACAATAAATTCAGTGGTTTCATTCCAAAGGCAATTGGGAATTTGACTTTGCTTCAAAGATTATATCTTGGTGGTAACAACTTTAAAGGTATGATTCATTCTCACTTGTTATTGTTATTCATCTTGGTTCGCATTTGATATATATTCTAAGTAAGAAGATAAGGGAAATTTTATAATGTAAATCTTTTTTTTTTTTCTTCTTTTTTTTGGTGTATACCATATTCACAATCGTGGCCTTTGTTTTATTATGGTATTGGTTATATTTTAGTTATAATTTATTATGATATTAATTATGATCTCTTATAATTTTATTTTGTTAATGACCAAGGAGATTTTAATCATGTTGCACGTGGTATTTGATTATAATGCTTATTTATGGCTTGATTATAATTTGTTGTAATATGTTAGTTATGATTGATTGTCGTTATTATTTTAGTTACTATCAATAAAATCTTTAGTTATTTCTGATTTGGTTATAAGTTGTCACAGTTTTTCAAAAATAATAATAATTGTTGAATGACTAGGGGCGAAACTATAAAGGTAGGGAAGGGACCCCTCCAAATTTTTGAAAATTATTTATTACCCCTTACATTTTATCAAAATTCGTAACATGAATATTTATAATAAAGTTTTTGACTATTTATTACTCCTTATGTTAGTTAATACTATCAATTTTACCAAGTTAATTTTATTAATATAACTAGTGTTGGAAATGGTTATAAAATTCTGGGTAAAACCAGAATTTTTTCCTAAGTTTGGTCTAATTTTTAGGTGGGCCCCGTGCATCGATTTACACGGGTCAAAGTGGTAACGCGTTCTATGCCGCGTTGTGATTCACGTGGTATATTTGGTTGCTCAAAACCATTACCGAGTGAATGGGAAATTGAAGCCAAAGTATGCTCCATGGAAATAGAGTTTTGGTGGAAATTCCTTAAAGGTTTGTATATAGCTTGTCCCACATTGATTTGGTGGGAGGTTTTGAAAGGGTTTATAAGGCATGGGTTTGGTACTTGGGGTGTGCCCCAAGGGGTACCCAAGTGTTTTAGAGGGAGAGGTTATGGGCAAAATGGACTAGACCTATTGGACCCAAAAATCACCACACGCACGGGCGGGCGGGCTGGACTGGGCGTGGGTGTGAGGTTAGGTTGGGCTTTGTTCGGCCCAATACTAATCTTTTTGGGCCAAAAACATTTGAATTTAATTCAAATAAACTGGTTTGGATTTAGTGTTCATCCAAACAGGGCCCTTCCCGGTTTCAAACAGAATTAAACTAGTTTGGATTTAATGTTCATCCAAACAGGGCCCTTCCCGAAATAAACTAGTTTGGTATTAACGCACACCCAAACAGGGCCCTTCCCGTTTTTTACTATCTGTTTGAATTATAAACAGATTCAAATTCAAAACCAACAGGAATCATACCTGTTCAATTCAAAACCAAGAGTCACCTTCAACATTTATAAATAGGACCACCCTCATTTGATGTAATTCATTCAGAAATTTCGTATTTCACCTCTGCTAATTCTATTCTTCATCTTGCTGCATTTTATTTCTGAAAGAAAGAGTGTAAACACTTAGTGTGTTCGTAAGGCAAACAATTTGTAGTGCTGCTATTGTTTGTGGTAAGATCATTTCATCCTGGGAGATAGACGTCCAAATTCTGAAAGCACCGTGAAGAGGACGAATCTGTCTTAAGGACACAGTGTTAAACACTGGACTTGATCAGAAAAGTAATTCAAAGAAATTAACCAAGTAAGTTGTTTAATTTTATTCTGGTTTTTAATTTGTTTATTTTATCAGATTTTAATTTTGTTTTTGTAACAAAATAAAATCTGTTATTTATTTATTTATTTTTATTTCGAGTTTGATTTTTGTAATCAAACATATTCTCTCATTTTCTTTATTTCTTTAATTCTAATTGTTGTTTTGTACACAATAGAATTAAAATCTTTTAAATACAGTGAAGATTGCCCAACAATCTTAAGACAGATTCCTTTTTGGTATCTTCATTGTATTTAATTTTCTGTTTTTCAAAGTAATATTCTGGTTGGAAAAACAAATAGTGATTTATGCTATTTGACAGATAGTAGTAATATACTGTCTCTTTTCTTTGACAACTAGTAGTACGATACTGGTGTCATTAACAATTTCAGAATATTATTTGGTATTACAGAAAATTATTTTGGTATTTTATTTTTCCTGTTTTAGTAACAAGGAAAATAAAATTATTTTGCTATTATAATTTATTTTTGGTTTTAGTAACTAGAAAATTAATTTGTGTTTTAATTTTTCGATTTTTGTAATTAGAGATTATGGCTACTACAATGAAGCGCATCTGGCGGTGGTACTCTGTTGTTACACCAACATCGGTCCTATTCGAACCATGTTCATGTACCAATCAATCATGGAGAAAAATCGAAAAAATTTAGCATCTGAGTTTAAGAGATGGCGAGAAGATCTTTGTTCTATCTTACAACTCTTAATTTGGCCGGTTTCTCCATGAAGAGGCTCCGACTTAAAGAGGGTGAAAGTGATCGGCAAGTTGTTGCGGCATTGTAGATGCTTGGAAACATTGATTTTACGTGCGAAACTACATCCTCAATGGCCTTGACAATATCTTTGTATAATGTATCTGATTCTGAAGTCGACAAAAGAATTGTGGGATTCTTTGGAGAAGAAATACAAGAGAGGATGCGGCACAAAGAAATTTGTCGTCGGTAAATTTCTAGATTTTGTAATGGTAGACTCCCAAGCGGTAATATCTCAAGTTCAAAAATTTCAGATAATTTTGCATGATATTCATTCGAAGGTATGTCTCTTAGCGAATCTTTCCAAGTCATTTGCTTTGGTGGAAAAGTTACCACCGCTTGGAAAGATTTCAAAAATTATTTAAAACATAAACGCAAAGAGATGACCATGGATGAGTTAATTGTAAGATTAAGAATTGAGGAAGATAACCGAAAGGCTGACAAGAGGCATGGGAAAAATCCCATTGAGTCCAAGGCTAATGTGGTTGAACAAGTTCAAAAACCACATAACAAAAAGAGGAAGTTTACTGGAGATGGTCCTAAACAAGGCAACAACAATGGCAACAAGAAGTTCAAAGGAAAATGCTATAACTGTGGCAAGACTGGACATCGAGCTTCTGACTGCCGCCCTAAGAAGGATCATGGAAGTACAAGCAAGAAGACCACCAATCAAGCCAATGTGACAGAATTGGATTACATCTCTGACGGAGTGAATGACATCAACCTCTCTGCTGTGGTGTCTGAGGCTAACTTGGTTGGAAATCCCAAAGAATGGTGGGTTGACACTGGAGCAACTCGTCACATATGTGCGGACAAGAAGATGTTCACTACCTACAATGAGGCTGCAAATGGTGAACAACTTTTTATGGGAAATTCTTCTACTTCTACTGTGGCTGGACAAGGAAAAGTGATCTTGAAGATGACATCAGGAAAAGAACTGACCCTCAACAACGTACTGCATGTACCTGACATCCGGAAGAATTTAGTTTCTGGTTCTTTGTTAAGTAAAAATGGTTTTAGGCTTGTTTTTGAGTCTGATAAGTTTGTATTAACAAAGAGTGGTATGTATGTTGGTAAGGGATACATGAGTGATGGTCTCTTTAAACTTAATGTAATGACAGTTGTACCAAAAGTTGCTATGAATGAGAATAACACATCTTTTGCTTATATTCTTGAGTCAAATTTATGGCATGGTAGATTAGGACATGTGAATTTTGATGCTTTGCGTAGATTAATTGGTTTAGATTATATACCAAAGTTTGAAATTAATCCTAATCATAAATGTGAAATTTGTGTAGGAGCAAAACCAACTAAGGCTCCATTTAAATCGGTTGAAAGAAAAGCGAACCTCTAGAATTAATTCATACTGATGTATGTGATTTAAAATTTATTCAAACTAGAGGAGGCAAAAAGTATTTCATAACATTTATCGATGATTGCACAAGATATTGTTATGTTTATTTACTTAGAAGTAAAGATGAAGCCTTAGAAATGTTTAAACTCTACAAAACAGAAGTTGAAAATCAACTTGGTAAAACCATTAAAATGGTTAGAAGTGATAGGGGGGGGGAATATGATGCACCATTAAATGAATTTTATTGCACAACATGGCATTATTCACCAAACTACAGCCCTTATTCTCCTGACAAAATGGAATTGCTGAAAGAAAGAATAGAACTCTAAAAGAAATGATGAATGCCATGTTACTAAGTTCAGGCTTACCACAGAACTTGTGGGGGGAAGCAATATTGCCAGCTAATTATGTTCTTAATAGAATACCCCACAAGAAAACTAAAAGCATTCCTTATGAATTGTGGAAAGGTCGACCACTTTCCTACAAATACTTGAAAGTGTGGGGGTGTTTGGCAAAAGTTGAAGTTCCTGTTCCTAAAAAGACTAAGATTGGACCAAAAATAGTAGATTGTGTGTTTATTGGTTATGCTCAGAATAGTAGTGCATATCGGTTTCTGACTTATAAATCAGAAATACCTGATATAAATGTGAACACAATTATAGAGTCAAGGAATGCTGTGTTTTTTGAACATGTCTTTCCTTACAAGAAAGGACAGGAATTAAGTTCACAGAAAAGAACTTATGATTGTACACAAAGTCAAGAGACTAATGACAATCAAACACAAGAGACTAGTAATGGTCTCAACCAACGATTTAAGCGATGATGAACCAAGAAGAAGTAAGAGAGCGAGAACATCAAAATCCTTTGGTCAGATTTTCTAACATACTTGTTAGAAAATGAACCTCAAAGCTTTAAGGCGACAATGACAGTCTGAAGCACCTTTGTGGAAAGAGGCATTAATAATGAAATTGAATCCATTATGCAAAATCATACTTGGGAATTGGTGGATCTTCCACGGGTTCTAAACCTCTTGGATATAAATGGATATTCAAGAGAAAAATGAAAGCAGATGGTTCAATTGACAAGTATAAAGCAAGACTTGTAGTTAAAGGTTCTGAGACAAAAGGAAGGTCGGATTATTTTGACACATATTCCTGTGACAAGAATAACATCCATTCGCATGCTTATTGCTATAGCGGCGTTGTTTAATTTAGAAATACATCAAATGGATGTTAAGACGACTTTCTTAAGCGGTGATCTAAATGAAGAGATCTATATGGAACAACCCGAAGGGTTTGTAGTATCGAGGCAAGAAAAGAAAGTTTGTCGACTTGTAAAATCCCTTTATGGATTAAAACAAGCACCTAAGCAATGGCATGAAAAATTTGATCATGCAATGCTTACTAATGGGTTTAAGATAAGCGAATGTGACAAATGCGTCTATGTTAAAAACCGACCAAGGATATGTCATAGTTTGTCTTTATGTGGATGACATGCTCATCATTGGAAGCGATCAAAACATGATCAAATCAACTAAGCAAATGCTTAACAAAAGATTTGATATGAAAGATATGGGGTCGAGATGTTATATTAGGAATGAAAATTACTAAAACATCTGACGGATATGCATTATCTCAATCTCATTATATTGAGAAAATACTTGATAAATTTATCAAGAATGATTTGAATTTAGCTAGAACACCTGTAGACATCAGTCTTTATTTATCGAAAAATAAAGGTGATGCAGTGTCTCAGTTAAAATACTCCCAAATTATTGGAAGCCTAATGTACCTAATGAATTGTACTTGTCCTGATATAGCTTATGCTATCAGTAAATTGAGTAGGTACACTAGTAACCCTGGAGAAGACCATTGGAAAGCGATCATTCGAGTTCTTAGATATCTAAGATTTACTCGTGATCATGGTTTGAACTTTACTCGATATCCAGCAGTACTCGAAGGTTATTGTGATGCCAATTGGATATCGGATACTAAAGATTCAAAATCCACTAGTGGATATGTCTTTACTCTAGGAGGCGCTGCTGTTTCTTGGAAGTCCACGAAACAAACTTGCATCGCACGATCCACAATGGAATCGAGTTCATTGCTTTAGACAAAGTAGGAGAAGAAAGCGAGAATGGCGTCACTTCTTAGAAGACATTCAATGTGGCCAAAACCACATGCCACTATTTGCATTCATTGTGATAGTCAATCTGCAATAGGCGAGCACGCGAATCATATGTATAACGGTAAGTCACGACATATTAAGTAAATCGACATAATACCGTTAGGCAGTTGTTGTCAAACGGAATAATCTCAATAGATTATATAAAATCTAAAGAGAATATTGCGGATCCATTAACAAAAGGTTTGACAAAAGAGCTAGTGTATAGTTCATCGAAGGGAATGGGATTAAAGCCTATTACATAAGAGTCGTCATAATGGTAACCCTACTTATATGACTGGAGATCCCAAGAACTAAGTTCAAAGGGACAACTAAGTTATGTATGGCTCGCCAGAAATCACCAAGGGATTAAAATTCCCTACTCATTCCTATGGTGAGAGTGATATCTGCAACATATGTTGTCTGCAGGGGCATAAGGATAAGCTTTGCTTTTAATGATTACTTATATCTTGATTAAGGCATAAAATCAAGACGAGTATAAGAAGATACTTACAATAAGAATCACCTATATGAGTGTTGAACTGGGGCCGGTTCTATGAGAATGAAAGAGGCTACATTCTCTAGAAACACTCATGAAAACCAGGAGCGTTCAAGGCCAAAATGAACACAACAGTGAGAACCACGATGTGTTAGAAGATATTTTGTGTGAAATCTATTGTCTTGGCTTACACAAACGGCTGAACAATTCAAGGCATCACGTCCATTGGTTAGCCAGTAAGTCCGATAGGTTATCACTAGGGAAGGTTCAAGGCCGAAAACTACCTATCCTGATGCAAGATATTTTCGACTTATACTCTTTCGTTAAGTCTGCATATTGTTGCATTTCCGTTGTCATCAAATTCCATTCATGTGGGAGATTGTTGGAAATGGTTATAAAATTCTGGGTAAAACCAGAATTTTTTCCTAAGTTTGGTCTAATTTTTAGGTGGGCCCCGTGCATCGATTTACACGGGTCAAAGTGGTAACGCGTTCTATGCCGCGTTGTGATTCACGTGGTATATTTGGTTGCTCAAAACCATTACCGAGTGAATGGGAAATTGAAGCCAAAGTATGCTCCATGGAAATGGAGTTTTGGTGGAAATTCCTTAAAGGTTTGAATATAGCTTGTCCCACATTGATTTGGTGGGAGGTTTTGAAAGGGTTTATAAGGCATGGGTTTGGTACTTGGGGTGTGCCCCAAGGGGTACCCAAGTGTTTTAGAGGGAGAGGTTATGGGCAAAATGGGCTAGACCCATTGGACCCAAAAATCACCACACGCGCGCCGCCGCCGTCCGGGCGCGGGTGTGAGGTTGGGTTGGGCTTGTTCGGCCCAATACTAATCTTTTTGGGCCAAAAACATTTGAATTTAATTCAAATAAACTGGTTTGGATTTAGTGTTCATCCAAACAGGGCCCTTCCCGGTTTCAAACAGAATTAAACTAGTTTGGATTTAATGTTCATCCAAACAGGGCCCTTCCCGAAATAAACTAGTTTGGTATTAACGCACACCCAAACAGGGCCCTTCCTGTTTTTTGCTATCTGTTTGAATTATAAACAGATTCAAATTCAAAACCAACAGGTATCATACCTGTTCAATTCAAAACCAAGAGTCACCTTCAACATCTATAAATAGGACCACCCTCATTTGATGTAATTCATTCAGAAATTTCGTATTTCACCTCTGCTAATTCTATTCTTCATCTTGCTGCATTTTATTTCTGAAAGAAAGAGTGTAAACACTTAGTGTGTTCGTAAGGCAAACAATTTGTAGTGCTGCTATTGTTTGTGGTAAGATCATTTCATCCTGGGAGATAGACGTCCAAATTCTGAAAGCACCGTGGAGAGGACGAATCTGTCTTAAGGACACAGTGTTAAACACTGGACTTGATCAGAAAAGTAATTCAAAGAAATTAACCAAGTAAGTTGTTTAATTTTATTCTGGTTTTTAATTTGTTTATTTTATCAGATTTTAATTTTGTTTTTGTAACAAAATAAAATCTGTTATTTATTTATTTATTTATTTATTTTTATTTCGAGTTTGATTTTTGTAATCAAACATATTCTTTCATTTTCTTTATTTCTTTAATTCTAATTGTTGTTTTGTACACAATAGAATTAAAATCTTTTAAATACAGTGAAGATTGCCCAACAACTAGTACATCTCACTTCATTTGTTTTGGTTTGTGTGGGCAAATCCTTCTCAACTTTTTATATTTTCTTGTTTTGTCGACTTTTTTATAAAAAAAAATTGTGAGGTTGAGGGGTTAGTTGTATGGATGCGAGTAGCAATAGTAGGAGCATTTGTACTTTTTGAATCTCTCGATGTATGTCATCTTCTTATATCTTCAATTTCATCTTTTTGATGAAATTTTTCTTTGTTGATTAAAAAAAAAAAACAAAAAAATTCAAATGATCTGTCAGCTTTTTAATTAGTATGTTTTATTAACTAATAAAATGTTTAAGAGTAATGCTAGAGGCCTCAAAAAATTCTACCAAAATTTCTACCAAATGTCTGTGGGATACACACAATATGGATCCCATGTGAATCTCACATGTGAGACATTTAGTTGAACTTTTGGTATAATTTTTGAGGTGTCTAACATTTTTGAATGCTTAAAACAATAATGTAATCAATTATATTCTGAGATCTCCTTTTTTTTTTTTTTTTTTTTTTTTTTTTTTTTTTTTTTTTGAGGAAGAAGAACAGATATATATATATATATAAGAAATAACAACCATTACCCTGCAGCACCTTTGGCTTCCATGTGTGCAGCAGCAACAAAAGATCTAGGGACCTTAACAACTCTTAGATAATCAAAACAACAAGACATAGCTTTAATGTCCTTAATTAAATACATAATATCCCAAGTAATCTCATAAGATCCATTAAGCTGTTGAACTAGCTCTGGACAATCAGTAAGCCCCGTAAGAGCTTTTATTCCGCCGAGAGCACACCATTTGACTACTTCCCAGCAAGCTCGAGTACCGTAGCTTAATAAGAACCTGCCCTTGGTGATCCACCCCAACCTGCGCCGCACCTTCTCGAAGAGATTGCTTGTTCCATGCCTCATCAATGAAAAATTTATCAAAATAAAAATGAAGAGATCAGGAGAAGTTTTTAGTAATTGTGAAATGATGCAATTTGGCAACCTGACCTTAAGATATAAACGGTTCATGCCACAGAAAAGAATTTGTATTTAAAGGTTTCCTTTCCAGAATCAAGGAGTCGATCAGCGTTAGTGCTTCCCCAGGATCAGAATTAACATGCTCAAACGTAGCTCTGTTGCGACATAACCAAATACCCCACAAAATCTTAATAGCCTCAATGACAGCCAATTCATCTAGAGCCTGTGTAAACCATCCAACCAACCAATCCGAACTGACTGAGGTATGCCCCTCTCAAAGTGTAATCCTATTTGAGACCCTCTCCAAACATATTTCGAGATTGGACATTGAAAACAAAGATGTTTTAAAGATTCATCTTCTTGCAAACATCTTGGACATAGTCGGAACAAATTCACCCCTCTACTTCTCTATGTAAGCCGAACAGGTAAGATTCTATGCATCAATTTCCAAATAAAGAGAATCCACTTCGTTGGCACATGAAGATTCAATAATTGCTTCCAGAAAGTACAAAGTCCAGTTGAACAGTCACTTCGCATGGCAAGACTCTTGCCCGCTAAACAAAAATAACAAGACTTAACAGTATACCGCCCAGTTTTAGAGAATTTCCTGTTGGAAAATAATATGTTTTTCGGCAACTTTAATTCGACATAATTCGACATTAAAGTGGGACCCAATCACTAGTTGAGGTGGGTCTGAGCGATTTTGTATTCTCTCAAGTGAAAAGATTACAATATAAAAATGATGAGCCGAAACCATTTAGATGTGAATGAGAATTGTCTTATAAAGTGGGCATCAATAAAAGTCGGGTTTCGATTTGGACTTAGTCTTAGGCCAAGTTTGGCATGACCTAAATAATATAAAAAGTCAAAAAGTCACTATCCTATTTAAGTCGCATCATTTTATTTAAATCACATCATCTCTCTAACATATCACATCAAACTCAACCCAAACCCAACCCATATAAGCTAATAAGTCAAAAAGTACACTTTCTTAAAACATCCCAAACCAACCCTTAGTTTAGACTAGGCCTAGGCTTGTGTTTGTACTTGTGCATGTGCTAGGTTTGGTCTTGGACTTGGACTTAGACTTAATTTTGAGTTTGAGCTAAGCCATGTTGTGTTTGGCTTAGCTTGTGCATGTGTTTAAGAATTGGGGCTTGGATTGGGTTGTAACTCAACATTAGTATACATTTTGTGATTCATCTAGTTGGTTTATTCAAACATCATTATATACATATATCTAGTCGTACTAGAAGGATACAGTGACGTCACCTGGATATCTGATATAAAGACTACAAATCCATTAGTGGATTTGTTTTTTCTTTTGGAGGTGTAATTTTGTCTTGGGAATCTTCCAAGAAAATGTGTATTATGAGATCAATGATGGAATCGGAATTCAGTGATTTAGATAAAGCTACTGAAATAGCTGAAGGGTTTTGCCATTTTCTTGAAGATACTCCATATTGATTAAGACTTATACTAGTAATTTTGTATACTTTGCGACAACCGATCAAGTATTGGTAGGGCACAAAATAATAAGTATAATGGAAGGTTAGACACTTTGTCAAAAACATAATTTCATACGACGACTACTCTTGTGTGTTGTCACTATAGGCTATATGCAGTTTAAGGACAATATTATGGATCCGTTAACCTACGGGTTAAATCGAGAGTTAGTAAGAAGTCGTCAAGAGGAATGGGGTTAAGGCCTTTAGCGAATGTTATCAGAATGGAAAAACCAACCTAGTTGACTGGAAATCCCAAGATCTAGGTTCAAAGGAACAACCTAATTGCGTGTAACGGACGAGTCACTGTGGAGGTCAATCCTCATGCCCATTCCTTTATACAGCAATACCCTATGGAGTAGAAGATTAATCTGATCCTTTTAATAATCTAAGTGTTGTGAATAGTCAACCGTAATATAACGAGATGCCTTATGTAGGTCACCTATGTGAGTGTGAAGTGGGGCCGCTTCTTTAAGAATTGACAAGGCCGAATTCTTTAAAAACACTCACTAAACTAGGCTATTGTTCCAGCGCTAAATCGGACACACTAGTGAGAACAAGAACAATGGTTGGAGTGATTCCTGTGTGAGGTCTATTGTCTTGGTTTATACAAACAACAAAACATTTCAAGACATCACGTTCACTGGTCAGACAGTAAATCCGATAGGCTTTCACGATGAAAGGTTTAAGGCCAACAACTACCTTTTTTGATGCAGGGTTATTCTATGTGCTATCTCTTCGAGTCTTTGTTGTTAAGCATTGTCCATTTTTCTTTATTCGGCCAATTTTATTCATATGCGGGATTGTTGGAAAATAATAGTTTTTCGGTAACTTTAATTCGAAATTAAAGTAGGACACAGCCATCAGTTCAGGTGGGTTTGAATGATTTTGCATTCTTTCAAGTGAGAAGATTACAATATAAAAATGATGGGCCGAAACCATTAAGTTGTGAATGAGAATTGTCTCATAAAGTGGACATCAATAAAAGTTGGCTTAGATTTGGACTTAGTCTTAGTCTGGACTAGGCCTAGACTTGTGCTTGTGCTTGTGCATGTGCTAGGTTTGGTCTTAGGCTAAGCCATGTTGTGTTGGGCTTAACTTGTGCATATGTTTGAGAATTGGGTTTGGATCGAGTTGTGACCTAACATTAGTATCCATTTTGTGATCCATCTAGTTGGTTTATTCAAACATCATTATATACATATTTATTTGTATATATTAAGCACATGAGAAATATAAGGTTTTGTAATTCTCAGCTTTTGATGATAGAGTTGATGACCATATTAGTGGCCATAGGTTTTCAACTTTTGTAACTCTAGTCCTAATAACTAGAGTTGATGGCCTTGGTTAATGGTATTTGATGGCCCTATTGATGTATAACCTTTATGGCTAGGGATTCCTCTACTTGTATAAATAGAGGCATTTCCATTCCAACTTGGTAAAATAATTTTGGAGAGATTTTTGATGGAAAATGGAGATAGTATTTTGAGATAAAAAGTTGGAGATGGTTTTTTACACCAAAAATTTTTTTGTCCTATCTTCTTTTGCTAGCCCTTTTTTTGGTTTTTGTTAGAGAGAGTGCATCCATTGTCAAGTTCGCCGAAGCTATTTAGAATGTGCTTCTGCATTAACTGGTTTCAACCATCGTATATTGGGAGACAGACATCAGCGTACCTTCAGCATCCATCGAGAGGCGATGAATCTATTTTAAGGAAAATGTCTAGTACAGGCTTCGGTTTGCTTCTTTTCTTATTATTTGTTTTTAAATTTTTCAATATTTAGTTTATAAAGATGAGTTCTAATTTTTAGTTATCCATGTTAATAATTTGTTCTATTAGTAATGTAATGTAATTCATTTTTGTATTTAGTTGTGTTGTTTATTATGTATTTCATCCTTTAATAAAAAAAATTGTTTTGTCATTTATATTTTATATATTTTATATATTTTTCTTGTATTATTATGAAAAAATACCAATATTGTCATACAACCTTATCAGAGAACTCCGTTTCAGAAATAGGCATAAGGAGAATATGCGCAGCAAAATTTTGTGGAAAAAGTAACTGAACCAAATCCCTTCTCTATTCCTTGGTAACGAAATTGATCAAATGATGCACCCGAAGAGACAAGAAAAACCTGCCCACCGCTTGACCTATAAAACTATTCCGAACAATTGGAATCCAATTATCTTCAAAAGGATCAATAAACTGTCCATTTCCAACACACCAGAAAAGACCCTTTTTAATCAATTCCCCTTCCTCACAAAATACTCCTCCAATCCCAAGAACCACAAGATGAAGGTTGAACATCGTTCTGAGATCTACTTAATAATTCAAAACTTTCAATTATAAAATAAATAAATAAAAAAAACTTGTTAGATTTTTTTTCCTTCATGAAATAATTCTCCCAAAATGCTTATTGTATGCTAAGAATTGGTTAATAATTCAAAACGTTTATGTGTTGAACCACCAACCTCTTCTTCGTTGCAAGTATCTAAGTGTTGCTTCAATAACTATTTCTTTTACAACGCTTACCTAAAAAAGGGTAATTCTAAGTGCATCCCAAAAATTAGGTTGGGCACCCTATTACTTAGAACACCCCAATTTAAAATTTAAATATTTATTTATTTGTTTAGACACCCCAAATAATACCTCTTATAGCCTTTAAAATAAAAAAAATAAAAAAAAAAACTTTAGAAATTCTACTTGCTACACCTCAAGTCTAATACCTACTATACGTCCAAAAACTTAATTCCAAACCTATGAAGTTTATTCGGATATTTAGTGCCGAACAAATGAAATATATTCAGATACTCAGGCCTCGTTTGGGAACAAGCTATTTTAGTAATTTTTTGGCTTTTTATGAAAAGATGTGCAGAAAAGTAGAGAGGTGATGTGACAACTTTTAGTAACTTTTTGACTTTTTGGCTAAAATAGTGTGGACGCGCCCCGAGGGACTTATGCTACCATAGTTCGGACTCGTTTTGTCACGGTTCTCAATTTGAACCAAAAAGTCCAAATCCGGCAAATCGTTTTGAGAAAAAACAAATTTTTAGAAAAGAAGTGCCAAACATGGACTGCTTTGCCAGATACAGAGTCGCCACCTAAATATTTTATTTTGGGGAAATTTAGGAAACCCTGACTTGGTGCCAAAGGCCACGTGTCCGTCATCACCAAAGTTGCCTCGGCTCGGAAACTTGGGTACGATTGGAGAAGGTCAGCTATGAGCACCCCCTCTCGCCCGATTCGAAGATCGGCCTCTACTAACCATGATATCTTGTTTTGAAAACATTATGCGTTCTTATTCCGGTTATTAGCCTAGATTTACTATGTGATGCGCACAGCAAAACAAGTATAGACTAGATCACTCAAATTGGAACAAAACATTGCATGTTTGTTTTAAAAATGGTTTGCTACTCGCAAGTAGGCTAAAATGCAGATTTTTGCCACCCTCAAGTGGGCTTAAAAAAGATGGTTTTGCCACTATTTAGTGGGCTTAAAACTTGCATTCAATGCATTGTTCCAATTTAAGTAACCCAACCTTCACCTACAGGCATTCAGGCAGTTATAACACGTAAGCATATAGCCTCATGGTAAGCATGCTATCATGGCATGCTAAAACATAAATGCTTACCGAATACTCCAAGCCAAAACAGAAACTAGTTAGTAATCATATGCATGATCCTAGTTCATGTTTAAAATGGCTAATGCAACACATGCAAAGATGCAATCTAGACAGGCTCGGCTATCCTAAACATGGCATGTGAAATGCAATAGATAACACGTATTCAATTTGGAATTGAAATACAATGCAATTAGCATGATGCGCCGAGCCCGATGCATGCAAGACAAATGTATGAATGCACGCATGCATAACATAAGGTATGCTAATTTAAATATGTCCTAATACTAACCATCAAAAGCAAGTAAGTAAAAGGGAGAAAGAAGTGGGGGTTGGAAGACATGCACATACGCACCCACACTTATTACAAATTCGCCCTCGCTCGGAGGGACCAAAAGAATAATACAAATTAATTAACCTACAAGCTAATTAATTATTATAGGCCACCTAATTAATTAAGCAAATTAACTAAGCTAAGAAAGCAGTAAAGGCCTCGGGAAGAGGGTACAATGCGCGCGTGCTCGGGTTTGCTCGGAAATCTAACGCCATGCACAAGTTTGCCTCTGTTTTCCCTGCTCTGCTCCTCTGAAAATTGCACAAGTCCCAGGGAGCACTCTATGGACACTGTGGAACACCACCGGCTGAGAAGAATGGCCACCGGCCATGGGGAATGCTCACCGGCCACTGATTAAGCTATCGGCCACTGATGGATGGCCGGTCGGCACTGCAGATGGCCGGCCGGCCAAAGCTTCCTGCAGAATCCTGTTTTGACAGCAGCAGAGGGCAAAACAAGGCATGGCAATGCATTTCAAGCAATGTATGCACCAACCACACTCCTTTATCATGTTATGGACTCAAGGGAGTATGGCTCTCGACCCTCGGGCCATCAATCACACATTTCAATGCATGATGGCCCAAGAGCCAAGTGTGCAACTTCAATATCAAATGAAATGCACACACAAAACACATCAAAGGCCCCAACCTCTATCATGCTTGATCAAGAGGCAAGGGATGCATGCACAATGTAATGCAACCTAAGCATGCAAGCAAGGCTAATGCAACATGATTATGCAATGCATCTAATATGCAATAGGCACGCAACCTAGACATGTAAACAAACATGGCATGCAACAACATGCGGTGATGGACTTAAACTAACATGGATAGCTCGCAAGCATACCAAAATTAGTGGCCATAATGATGCAACAAAGGCATGAAAACACACACACACACATGCATGCACAATGCAAGGGCTCAAGCCTAAGGCACAAAACTCAACTCTCCAAGAGCATGGCAAAGATGAAACAATGAACACATTGGCATATATTCCAGCTCTGAAATAGCATACAAAATGACTCCGAAATGATGCAACAACTCACACGAAGCATGTTGGATGGCTTAAACATTGAAACTAGTGAAGTGTGTTACACTATAGGTATGCAAAGCAAGCATCATTTGACCATGAGGCATGAAAATAGAGCCAAGGCAGTTCTAAACATGCACCAAATCAATTCTAAGCATGGCCAAAAGGTGCTAACATGAAGGGCTAAAACAACATGCAACATAGGCTAGTAAGCATGGTTCACATTACATCTATATGAAGCGTATGAGAACTCATCAAACCAGCCAAAAACAGTGAATAAAATATGTCAAAATATCCCAAATAACCACTGAAATACAGCCAATGCATGCAAAAATGATGAGCTCCTTTGAAAGGCCAATAAGAGGGCTGCTCTACACATGCAAGAAGGACATTCAACATAGCCAAGAAAACTCTGGAAATGGCTTATGGGGGTCCTAAAACCCACTGAAAAATGCCTAAAACAAAGCTTGGAAGCATGCAAGTATGGGCTCCTTTGGAAGGCCAAAAATGCAAGTAAACAAGGCAATAAGGAGAGGGGATGGCCCTCTCCTTCTTAGGACCTTAAACCACCATCATCACCACTTCAATCTCTCAAGATTTCAGTGGTGAGGAGGCCCAAACAAGGTGGTCCCGGAGCTCACCAAAAATAGCACAAAATGGGGCCAAACAAGGCCTAAGAGGGGGTAAACAACCCCAAACACAAAAGTGACCTTAAACAACTATTTAAAGCACTCAAAAAAAAGATTTTTTTCAGTTATAAGTTAAGCTCAAAACAGCATGCAAGATAGGCTAAAAGTGTGTGCAAAAACGGGGGATTTAAGGCTTAGAAACTCACCCTTGAAGACCTTCTTCAAAACCAGCACTCCAGCAGATTTTTCTGAGTCAAAACCAAGTCTTGAGCCCCCACAAGACCCTCTAAGAATCTTAGATGAATGGTGGAGGTGTGTGCTTAGCAGTTGGGGTGCAAAGGGGTCAAGAACCAAGCACTTTGGAGGCTTGGATGTAGAGATATCAAGAGAGATATATGTTTTTGTCTTGGACAAATTTCTTGGAACCCTTAAAATGGAAGAGGAGCTCTTCTATTTATAGAGCAAGGCAAAAGGCCTAAGCTTCTTGGAGAAGCTAAGGCAAAAGGGTCAAAGGGGCAAGCTTCTAAGGGAAGCTAAGCAAAGGGGTCAAGCTTCTCTTAGAAGCTTGGAGTAAAAGGGCCAAGCTTCTTGGAGAAGCTAGGCAAAGGGGTCAAGCTTCTTGGAGAAGCTAGACAAGGGTTTAAGCTTCTTGGAGAAGCTAAAAGGGTTCAAGCTTCTTGGAGAAGCTAAACCAAAGGTGCAAAAGGTTCAAGCTTCTTGGAGAAGCTAAACCAAGAGTTCAAAAGGTTCAAGCTTCTTGGAAAAGCTAAACCAACGGTTTAAAAGGTTCAAGCTTCCTCAAGAAGCTAAAACAGGGGGTTCAAAAGGGTCAAGCCTCCCCAAGAAGTGGTCTCGGCCAGAAAAAGAGTCAATCGGCCTACAAATATGGCCGGCCGACCACAAAAGATGCCGACCGGCCACCAAAGGTACCGACTGGCCATCAACGGTGCCAACCGGCCACCAACAGCGCCGACCGGCCATCACCAATGGCCAGTGGGAAGAAAATAGGGCCGGTGGCCTCAAGCCATGGCCGGTGAGGTGTTGGGGTGGCCAACAAGCCATTCCTTGCCCTCAAAAGCAAAAACACTAGTGTTTGATGCAAAATCAAACACAAAACAAACAAGTCGAGAAGTCTTGAGGCAAGGCGCGTAGCCGAAACCTCCGAGAACTCAAGACGAACACGAATAAGGATGATCATCGAGTGTTCAAACGATGACGTCCAAGTCTTAAGGACGGTAAAAAATGTGGTGTCTACAGTTGCCCCTCTTTGACAGAACTCGAAAGTCATAAAAATGACGGGAATGAATGTCAAAGCCTAGAGACGACCCATTTTTGACAAGGCCGAAGACTTAGACAAAGCATACAAGCTACAGATAAAGATATGCCCTCGAAGGCAGGGGAAAAATGTAAAAACAATGCACAAAGCCGAGCGTAACTTATGATCATGCAAGAAACATAGGGACATATCCTGGTGTTTCGGAAAGGTATAAGCATTGGAACGTATTCCAAATGCTCTTAACCAAAGAGGGAGAAACATAGGGACATATCACGGTGTTTCAGAAAGAGAGAGAAACATAGGGACGTATCCTGGTGTTTCGGAAAAGGGAAGAAACGTAGGGACGTATCCTGATGTTTCGGAAAGAGAGAGAAACATAGGGACGTATCCCGGTGTTTCGGAAAAGGGAAGAAACATAGGGACGTATCCTGGTGTTTCGAAAAAGTAAAGGGAAACATAGGGATGTATCCCAGTGTTTCAGAGAGGATGAGAAACATAAGGACGTATCCCGGTGTTCCAGAAGGAAAGAGAAACATAGGGACGTATCTCGGTGTTCCAGAAAGAGAAAGAGAAACGTAGGGACGTATCCTAGTGTTTCGAAAAGATATAAGCATTGGAACGTATTCCAAATGCTCTTAACCAAAGGGGAGAAGCATAGGGATGTATCCCGGTGTTTAGGGACGTATCCCCGTGTTGAGGGACGTATCCCAGGGTTTCCGAAAAGGAAGCAGAAACATAGGGACGTATCTCGGTGGTGTTGGAGAAAAGAGGAACATAGGGACGTATCCCAGTGTTCCAGAAAGAAGGAGAAACATAGGGACGTATCCCGGTATTCCAGAAAGAAGGAGAAACATAGAGACGTATCCCGGTGTTTCGGAATAAAGGAGCATGCAAAACGATGCAATTGAAAGGGTGCATAACAATGCGAGTGGAATGTGCGTAACAACGCAAGCGAAGTGTGCATAACAATGCAACTAGAACCATGCATAACAATGCAAGTGAAGTGGGTGCATGCAATTAAAGAGGTGCATGACAATGTGATTGAAATGTGCATCACAATGTAAGTGGAAAGTGCGTGACAACGCAAATGAAGAGGTGTGCATGACAATGCAAGTGAGGTGCACAAAAGAAGTGCGATAAAATACATTTTCTATTCAAGTATGGGGGCATTAATCATGTACTTTGGAAAGCATATTCTATGCAATATTGAAAGCATGTTTTGTGCATGAGACATGCATATTCTATGCAACATTGAAAGCTTATTCTATGCAAGATTGAAAGCAAAGCATATTCTATGCGGAATCAAAAGCAAGCATATTATATGCATGAATCATAATGATGCGTGGCACGCATGAAACAGAAGCATATATGAAAGTGCACATTCTATGCAATAGAGGGGCATCAAACACGTATTCTGGTGCCTCCGATTTATCTCTCAGAGGGCTTTGCAACACACTCAGCTCAAAAGGGGACACCCTGTCTATTATTGGCGAGAGACAACATCTGGAGCTACTTTAATGGTGATTCTAACTTGAAGCAGGGTTAAGCTTGGGGTTGAGATACACTCATACTCCAGAGAAATGATGAGGCCTGAGAAGGTGCACCTGGAATGCAGTCTCGGAATTTGCCGAAGTTGAAACACACTAAGATGCTCCAAATTTTCCTTCTTTTCTTTTGCTTTGCAATCTGGAACCCACATAACTTCAGATAGCTCCTTGTTTTACTGTTCACACTTATTGGGGGTGAACCCTGCAGTTTTATGAAAGAACAAATACTATTTTGCACAAATGTGGAGAATGGCACAGCACTCTGAGCACAAAACGATTTTATTTTTGAAATTAAGAAATGAGTTCTTAACCGGGTATCGAGCTTACGACTGAACACAGAGAGAAAGACTCAACAACGAAAAATAAAAGGAAAACAACCTAAACACATCGAGACACGCTCGGAACAACTCAAAGCAAGAATTGAGACAAAACAAAAGACACGACACACAGACGCGTTACAAAGATGAGAGACCTCTTAGTACACGAGGAGCTAGTTTCTCTGGGTATTGTTTCCCACCCTCTCTCATTTGTGATTCTCGCATCACTCTGGCACTCAATCTCTATTTTTCTGAAAAAGCCCTTTTCCTCACTTTTTCTCTCGGCGCACATCTCTCTATTCTTCAATCTCTCATTTTTTAATCCCTCCCCTGGGTGGTTGATGGATAAACAGAAAGTTGCGGGGTCTTGTCCTTAGCATTCCGCCAGATTCTTCTTCTTGTTCACAACAGTGAGTTTCTTCTACAGAGGGGCTGCGCTACAATTGGGTGTGTAGCAAATCTGCAGCTGACATCGGCTAACGATGCTCTACTGGGGAGTTTGGACGTGATTAGATCTGTCCAGATGAGAAAGTGGAACATCTTGATCCATTCCAGTTCGTGCTTCACACTTGGCTTGATACCTTGTTGCTTGGAGGATGAGAGAGCTTTCAGCCCTTTACGATTAGCTTCAGTGGTGCCCTTTTCTGGCGAATACGGTGCCCTTTCTGGCAAGTATGTTGATAATAGGGGAAAGACAGAACACCTGACTCAACTGTGCCCTTAGTTCATCATTTTGACCATTTTTTGTTTTGGCTTTCTACTAAAACAATTTTGACCAAAATGAGAGTTAGATTAACATGCTTATTCAACTTTCTGATTTTGAAATCATGCAAGTTAGGTTATGAGCACTGAAAATTTTCCTTTTTTGGGTCCAAGAAATGGTCCAGTTTTGGAAAAGTGGAATAATTTTCGAGAGAATTAGCCAACCTCATTAAAAATTCTCAAAACTGTTTTTGCAAACGGTCAATGCTCAACGAGCACAGAACTTACTCTCGAGATGCGCAACCTCGGATCGGAGGCAATGGAAAATTGCCCCTTTCTTGAAAGAGCTGCACGGTAACGGAAAGTTGCCCCTTGTTTGAACGGCACTGCAGTGCATTGAATGGCAACGGAAAGTTGCCCCTTGTTTGAATGACACCACAGCGCATTGTAGTCAGTCCTTAGAGTGATGAACACAACCAAATTCTCAGATACAGAGAAAACAATGATGGTCAAAACCATTACATGGACATAGTCGAATTCGAAGTGTTTGTGGCTGGACTTCAAGATGAAGTTGCCTACGTATCCCAAACATGGGAATCAAGCCTTACGTAGTTCGGGGTTAAGGTACACTCGGGTATTTAACCTCTCTTTTTGTGCTCTAACTTTTGCCAAGGCCGCCCTCCTGGGTTTTCAACCTTGCGAGTTTTGTTTTTCTTTTTCTTTTCATTTTTTTCTTTTCTTTTTTCCTTTTTGTTTTTCAATTTTTTTTTAAATTTTTCTTCATTTCTTTTTTGTTCTTTGCATTTTTCTTCTTCTTCTTTTTTTTTTGTTCTTTGTTCTTTTTTTTTTCTTGCTCTAACTTTTGCCTAGGTCGCCCTTCTAGGTTTTTGACCCAGCGAGCCTCTCAAGGGTAAAAGTGTAGCTTGGTCCATGTCAAATGGTTCTGAGATCCTGAAGTCATCTGAATCCAAGAGAATGGCTGCTATTCGCTGATGATGTAGAAGTCCATCCAATGGGGGCTGAATTTGCCCCTAGTGTTATGGATCGGAACTCAGTTGTCCTTCAGCGATACCTTGTTCTTTCTTCCCTTCTGGGGTTTGGCATTCTTGCCAATCTTCATTGATTTGTGGAATGATCCGTCTTCGGCTCTTCGAGCATAATCTGGCATCTTTTGCCCCTAGTTCAAAGGGGTGCTTTTGATCTAGCTTTGCAAGCTTCTTTTGACTTTCTCGCCCCTGATTCATGGGCCGCTTCTGATCTGGCCACACAGGCCTCATGTTTTAGTTGACCGTTGAACATTCTGAATTGTAGTTCAAGGTTTGAAAGCAAGGGCTCAAGTCTCAAGGCTAAGAGCGATCCTAGGCTGCACAATCTCAAGAGCGATTCCACATAGGTCTTCGCAGGACCACGCAAAACATTTTTTGAAAGTTTTTAAGAAAGCGACAAATCACTCACGCTGAAGACAGTGCGGAACCAATCTGGATCAAGTCAGGATCCTTCTCAGCACTCACATTAACAAGCATGATCTCGATCATTAAGGGCTTAGCATGCCTCTCTTTCTCTCAATTGATCAAATTTTGCAAAACCCGAGGAATTCCTTCCTCTTTGTTTTCACCGCAGTATTCAAAAAGTTTTGAAAAACTTAGGTCAATGCAATAATTTTAGAGCACAAAAGAGCAGGTGGAATGCACTACCGTTTCATTCAAGCTTCTAGCATAACTGGCGCAAGGTGGAAGCAGACACAAGAGTGTGAAAACTACTGCTGTTTCATTCAAATCTGTTGGTGTAACTGGCTCCAGGCGAAAACAGACTCAAGACAAAACGAAAAGACAAACGCAAAACAAAATGGTGATGCCCGACGTAACACCCCCCGGAATCACCCGATCTTTTGTATAATAGGACTAACTCGATATAACAAGACAGACCCTAACTGACTCAGTATGAAAAGACTGACTCAAAACAAAGAGACAGACTCAAAACAAAAATGACAGAATTGACTCAGTACCCAAGCCAGAGCGTACAAAAACCAGCATTCGCAAATGCTAAAAATAGTGCGTACCATACGCCACATCTGAAAATGGCGAGCGCGCCGCAGGTGGTGCATCCCCTGATCACATCACATTATCCCCCACAAGTTCACTGATCAAGTGCCGATAGAATTTGCAGGACTTGGTGCGACGATAACCTCATTGTCAATCAAATTTTGTATCTCGTGGCGGAGACGGACGCAACTGTCGGTGTCATGACCGGTTTGTTGATGAAAAGCACAGTACTTGTCGGGTCATGCTTTGGAGGGAGAGGATCGGGTAGAGGCCGTTGTTCTAACGGTTTCAAATGTCCTTTCCTGAGTAGGACCCCCAGGGCTTTAGACAAAGGCATATAAAGCGGAGTGAAAACCCTCTTGCCTCGGGGTAGATAGTTCGAAGTTCGAGGGTTTGGATTGGATGCACCAACAAAGGGGGTGACTGTTTTAGGAGTGGTGGTGACCATTCTAACTTTAGAAGATCTTGCAGCTGTATCACCGCTGGTGGTTTCATTCGAACTGCGGTTGAATGCCCTCTTGGGCTGCTCTCGGTCTTGGTCAATCAGGCCATGTTTCATCGCATCCTCGATCTGTACTCCCATCTCATGCAAATCTGAAAAGGTAGGAAAGGGGAGCACGATCATTTTCTGCATTAGTTTGGGTTGGAGGTTGCGCACAACCATCCGAATCTGATCTTTGTCGGAAGGCCTTGTAGTCATCATTGAGGCCTTTGTTCTCCACCTCGCCGCAAACTCTGAAAAACCCTCCTTTGGCTCTTGGCGGGTGACTTCAAGATCACGAGTTGTGACCTCAATCTGTGTGTTGTAGGAGTATTGATCACTGAAGGCCTCAGCCATCTCTTCCTAATTCTGTTTGACAGAGTTGTCCAATTTCGCATACTAGATTGCGGCTATCCCAGACATGGTTCGACCGAATAGTGATAGCTTCTGGGCTGTGGTCAAACCCATTGGTCTCAGGATATCAGAAAACAGGTGGAGGTGTACCATTGGGTCTCTAGAGCCATCGAATCGATCGATATGTGGCATCTTGAACCGATCTGGTAATGTCACCACTGAGTCAGTATAACCATCCTCTATGTCCGGAATAGATTGAGCTCCTTGAGACTTCTTGAATAGTTTTTCCAGTTTACTCACCTTTAGTGCTGTGGGGTCCACCTTGAACTAAAAAGGGGAGTCAGGTAGGTTGATGGGTGTCTTGGATAGCTCGGGTAGAACCAGGGGCGGAGCCGGCCCCGTTGGGATGTCTGTATCCTCCTGGACATTCTGAACATTCGCCGTCTCCCCGAGTATTGGGACTCTTGGTGGGGGAGGAGCTTGGTGTGAAGTAGATACTCCAGTTGCTGCTCTAACCTAGCAATTGTCTCTGCCTGTTGGGCTATGACCATGGCCTGTTGCTTGGCAAATTCTGCTTGATAGGCAGCGTCTTGCTGCATGGCTTTCATACTATCCTGGAGTTGGCGCACCATCTCTTCCAGACCCGACATATTGTCCTGATCTAACTGAGCAACCGGTATATCTGTGTCTGCAGTAGGCTCGGAAATCTCAACCCGACTGCTCAAAGATCACTGATCTAGTAGCTGTTGTACTGGTGGTCTGTGCCTGACTAGCCTTCTCTGGCCCTGATTCCCCTTGAACTGAGTCTCTGACCTGACAAAGTCTATCAGCACAAATCCAATGTACCCAGGCAATAGTGGAGCCTTCTGAAGCTACAGTTCCAGGACTACCTAGCAAAAGGGAAAACAGACAGCACCTCAGCCTGATTTCACCATAACCTATATGAACAACACTGAATAGTATGTGCCCCCTCTGATTCTACCCAAAATTGCATGGAACCGATACCCTCAGGTAAAACTGATTCCCCAAATACTGATAGTGATGCCCGCAGGCCTGATACTCAGACTTGCGAACTGATATGCGCATTCCCTGTAGAGATACACTCTAAAAGCACATAGCAAACAAATGAGAGCCAAGACACCCCTATGTTGGGGTAGGGTTTCCCTGTCCTATTTTGTCAAGAGCTAGGGTTTCACTACACACGCAGCGGTTTCAAACAACCTAACATCGGGTAAGCAACCTGTCCTAGTTTGGAATGGTCACTATGGATTCCGAATATGCATTAGGTCGAATGGTCGAAAAGGGTGCCCTGGTAAAATTGGGGTTTGTGTTCCCATACTGGCAGAGCCCACAACCGGTCAGCCTTATGGCTTGCTTTGACAAAGTCAAGCCTCCGGCAGACCGTTCAGGAATAGCAGATGGCCAACACGGTGTCCTAGGCGCACCAATGCACATGCAATGCAAAGAAACACATAAGTGTAGTCAAAACAAGATATCACGAGTTCGAGTCAAGTTCTCTAATCTCCCCAGCAGAGTCGCCAGAAACTGTGGACGCGTCCCGAGGGACTTATGCTACCACAGTTCGGACTCGTTTTGTCACGGTTCTCAATTTGAACCAAAGAGTCCAAATCTGGCAAATCATTTGGAGAAAAAATAGATTTTTAGAAAAGAAGTGCCAAACATGGACTACTTTGCCAGATACAGAGTCGCCACCTAAATATTTTATTTTGGGGAAATTTAAAAAATCCTGACTCGGTGCCAAAGGCCACGTGTCCGTCATCACCAAAGTTGCCTCGGCTCGGGAACTTGGGTACGATTGGGGAAGGTCAGCTATGAGCACCCCCTCTCGCCCGATTCGAAGATCGGCCTCTACTAACCATGATATCTTGTTTTGAAAACGTTATGCGTTCTTATTCCGGTTATTAGCCTAGATTTACTATGTGATGTGCACAGCAAAACAAGTATAGACTAGATCGCCCAAATTGGAACAAAACATTGCATGTTTGTTTTGAAAATGGTTTGCTACTCGCAAGTAGGCTAAAATGCAGATTTTTGCCACCCTCAAGTGGGCTTAAAAAATATGGTTTTACCACTATTTAGTGGGCTTAAAAATTACATTCAATGCATTGTTCCAATTTAAGTAACCCAACCTTCACCTACAGGCATTCAGGCAGTTATAACACGTAAGCATATAGCCTCATGATAAGCATGCTATAATGGCAACACTCACACTCATGCAACGATGCTAAAACATAAATGCTTACCGAGTACTCCAAGCCAAAACAGAAACTAGTTAGTAATCATATGCATGATCCTAGTTCATGTTTAAAATGGCTAATGCAACACATGCAAAGATGCAATCTAGACAGGCTCGGCTATCCTAAACATGGCATGTGAAATGCAACAGATAACATGTATTCAATTTGGAATTGAAATACAATGCAATTAGCATGATGCGCCGAGCCCAATGCATGCAAGACAAATGTATGAATGCACGCATGCATAACATAAGGTATGCTAATTTAAATATGTCCTAATACTAACCATCAAAAGAAGGTAAGAAAAAGGGAGAAAGAAGTGGGGGTTGGAAGACATGCACATACGCACCCACACTTATTACAAATTCGCCCTCGCTCGGAGGGACCAAAAGAATAATACAAATTAATTAACCTACAAGCTAATTAATTATTACAGGCCACCTAATTAATTAAGCAAATTAACTAAGCTAAGAAAGCAGTAAAGGCCTCGGGAAGAGGGTACAATGCGCGCGTGCTCGGGTTTGCTCGGAAATCTAACGCCATGCACAAGTTTGCCTCTGTTTTCCCTGCTCTGCTCCTCTGAAAATTGCACAAGTCCCAGGGAGCACTCTATGGACACTGTGGAACACCACCGGCTGAGAAGAATGGCCACCGGCCATGGGGAATGCTCACCGGCCACTGATTAATCTATCGGCCACTGATGGCTGGCCGGTCGGCACTGCAGATGGCCGGCCAAAGCTTCCTGCAGAATCCTGTTTTGACAGCAGCAGAGGGCAAAACAAGGCATGGCAATGCATTTCAAGCAATGTATGCACCAACCACACTCCTTTATCATGTTATGGACTCAAGGGAGTATGGCTCTCGACCCTCGGGCCATCAATCACACATTTCAATGCATGATGGCCCAAGAGCCAAGTGTGCAACTTCAATATCAAATGAAATACACACACAAAACACATCAAAGGCCCCAACCTCTATCATGCTTGATCAAGAGGCAAGGGATGCATGCACAATGTAATGCAACCTAAGCATGCAAGCAAGGCTAATGCAACATGATTATGCAATGCATCTAATATGCAATAGGCACGCAACCTAGACATGTAAACAAACATGGCATGCAACAACATGCGATGATGGACTTAAACTAACATGGATAGCTCGCAAGCATACCAAAATTAGTGGCCAGAATGATGCAACAAAGGCATGAAAACACACACACACATGCATGCACAATGCAAGGGCTCAAGCCTAAGGCACAAAACTCAACTCTCCAAGAGCATGGCAAAGATGAAACAATGAACACATTGGCATATATTCCAGCTCTGAAATAGCATACAAAATGACTCCGAAATGATTCAACAACTCACACGAAGCATGTTGGATGGCTTAAACATTGAAACTAGTGAAGTGTGTTACACTATAGGTATGCAAAGCAAGCATCATTTGACCATGAGGCATGAAAATAGAGCCAAGGCAGTTCTAAACATGCACCAAATCAGTTCTAAGCATGGCCAAAAGGTGCTAACATGAAGGGCTAAAACAACATGCAACATAGGCTAGTAAGCATGGTTCACATTACATGTATATGAAGTGTATGAGAACTCATGAAACCAGCCAAAAATAGTGAATAAAATATGTCAAAATATGCCCAAATAACCACTGAAATGCAGCCAATGCATGCAAAAATGATGAGCTCCTTTGAAAGGCCAATAAGAGGGCTACTCTACACATGCAAGAAGGACATTCAACATAGCCAAGACAACCCTGGAAATGGCTTATGGGGGTTCTAAAACCCACTGAAAAATGCCTAAAACAAAGCTTGGAAGCATGCAAGTATGGGCTCATTTGGAAGGCCAAAAATGCAAGTAAACAAGGCAATAAGGAGAGGGGATGGCCCTCTCCTTCTTAGGACCTTAAACCACCATCATCACCACTTCAATCCCTCAAGATTTTAGTGGTGAGGAGGCCCAAACAAGGTGGTCCCGGAGCTCACCAAAAATAGCACAAAATGGGGCCAAACAAGGCCTAAGAGGGGGTAAACAACCCCAAACACAAAAGTGACCTTAAACAACTATTTAAAGCACTCAAAAAAATATTTTTTTCAGTTATAAGTTAAGCTCAAAACAGCATGAAAGATAGGCTAAAAGTGTGTGCAAAAACGGGGGATTTAAGGCTTAGAAACTCACCCTTGAAGACCTTCTTCAAAACCAGCACTCCAGCAGATTTTTCTGAGTCAAAACCAAGTCTTGAGCCCCCACAAGATCCTCCAAGAATCTTAGATGAATGGTGGATGTGTGTGCTTAGTAGTTGGGGTGCAAAGGGGTCAAGAACCAAGCACTTTGGAGGCTTAGATGTAGAGATATCAAGAGAGATATATGTTTTTGTCTTGGACAAATTTCTTGGAACCCTTAAAATGGAAGAGGAGCTCTTCTATTTATAGAGCAAGGCAAAAGGCCTAAGCTTCTTGGAGAAGCTAAGGCAAAAGGGTCAAAGGGACAAGCTTCTAAGGGAAGCTAAGCAAAGGGGTCAAGCTTCTCTTAGAAGCTTGGAGTAAAAGGGCCAAGCTTCTTGGAGAAGCTAGGCAAAGGGTTCAAGCTTCTTGGAGAAGCTAAAAGGTTCAAGCTTCTTGGAGAAGCTAAACCAAGGGTTCAAAAGGTTCAAGCTTCTTGGAGAAGCTAAACCAGGGGTTCAAAAGGTTCAAGCTTCCTCAAGAAGCTAAAACAGGGGGTTCAAAAGGGTCAGGCCTTCCCAAAAAGAGGTCTCGGCCAGAAAAAGAGTCAATCGGCCAACAAATATGGCTGACCGACCACAAAAGATGCCGACCGGCCACCAATGGTGCCGACCAGCCACCAACAATGCCGACCGGCCATCACCAATGGCCGGTGGCAAGAAAACAGGGCCAGTGGCCTCAAGCCATGGCCGATGAGGTGTTAGGGTGGCCAACAAGCCATTCCCTGCCCTCAGAAGCAAAAACACAAGTGTTTGATGCAAAATCAAACACAAAACAAACAAGTCGAGAGGTCTTGAGGCAAGGCGCGTAGCCGAAACCTCCGAGAACTCAAGACGAACACGAACAGGGATGATCATCGAGTGTTCAAACGATGACGTCCAAGTCTTAAGGACGGTGAAAAATGGGGTGTCTACAAATAGCCACTCCCTAAACGAGGCTTCAGTTCCGAAAAATAGAAAATTGGTTGCATCATTTTCATCTGGATATTTAGTGTTGAACAAATTATATATATATGTATATCTGGATACTTAATTTGGAATTTATGAAGTTTCTTCAGATGCTTAGTGCCGAACATAATATTGAATAGTTTTTTTTGTTCGAAATTGGAGTGTGAAGAGCTTAGAAAATTAAATGTTCAAAAAAATAGAGCCGAACATAGACAATTTGTTCGGATATAAAATATTTAACAATGACCATTATTTCGGAAATGCGCTGCTGAATATGTGAATTTTGTTTAGAAATAAATTTCCGAATAAATGTAATTTGTTCAGTACTAAATTTTTGAATCAATTCAATAAACCAAACAATGAAAAACGATAAATATCAAATGAAAACTTATTTAATCTATAGAAACTTACTTGAAAACATCTTCTTTATTGTCCATTGTTGATTATAATGTGAAATAGAATGCAAAAATGATGGATTCAAGTAAATAGGGTTAGGTATGGAGATCCGAAGTGAAGAGAGTAAGAAGAGAAGAAAGAGAAAAGAAATATTGGGGCTGACAATGAACGAGGTGTCCAAAACACTTTGATTTACACTTTTTTTTCAATGTCAAGTACTTTTTCATCATTTTAAATAAGGGGAAAGGATTCTCTTCAGTCCACTTTGTAGACTGAACGATATTGTTGGGTCCATGGAGCCAACTACAAGTTTCATTTTGTTGATCTAAACCGTTCAATGTGTAGATCTCATCGAGTACTTCTTTTTTGCAAAACATTAGGTTGATCAAATGTCAATAGCCCCTTGATCAAATCACATTTTTGTTAATAGTAAATAAGATTTTAAAAATAAATTGTTCATAAAAATGTATTCAGATCAAAGGACTATTGATATCCAATTAACATGATTATTTGCATGGAGGAAGTACTCTACGAACTTTACATATTGAACGGTTTAGATCATCAAAATGGGACCCATAGTGCGCCCTACGGGCCCAATAATACCATCTAGTCTAGAATCCTTCCCCTTAAATAAAGGACTTAATAGTAATAAAATAGTTTCATTAAATTTGGGTGTCCAACTTAATTTTTGGAGTACAAATAGAGCCACACTATAAAATTTTTCAACGATTAATAATTTAATAACATTAACTCAACTTTTATTTTATTTTATTTTTTATGCATATACCTTTCCGCTCCTTAGAGAGTAGTTGTCGTATGGAATTATGTCTACGACAGATATGTCTAGACTTTTTATTATACATATTACTTTGTGCTTGTTCAATCGCCGATTAGCTATCACAATGAATACAAATAGCAGGCACAGGTTTCGGCCAACGTGGAATATCCTCAATGAACAAGCGAAGCCATTCAGCTTCTTCAGTTGCTTTATCCAAAGCAACAAACTCAGATTCCATCGTTGATCTCGATATACACGTTTACTTAGATGATTTCTGAGATCACTACAAGAAAAATGACATACAGTGACGTTTTTTTTCATGACGTTTTCAAAAACGTCGTGAAATCTATCCAGATTTTTTAAATTCCAAAAAAATTAAACTAAACCATCTCGTTTTGTGCACCGACTATTTCCTTTAAACAGTGGCTCAACTCAAGGCTACGTCTTCTATTCTGATCGAACAGAGGCATGACTTTAGGAAGAGAGATAAATCGAGGCGTTGGATCTTCGAGGCATTGAATCTTCGATCTCCATCAATTCTTCGGTTGTTTGATCTGAAAAATGTTGTTCTACTCTTGATTTGAGCCTATATCTTCCTGATTGTTCGAATCCCTATGATCTAAATCGATCTAGGGCTCAAGGTTAGGTTTTCTGGAGCGTATATCTTCCAGATTGTTTGAATCCCTAAGATCTAAATCGATCTAGGGCTCAAGGTTAGGGTTTTCTGATATAGATTTGCTACATTCATACAAGATCTATAAAATTTCATGGCTAAAACTAACGATTTGGAATTGTTCTCTCGATTTAGTTGATTTCTAGCTTTTTTTGCTTTTGTTTTGTGTTTTCTCCTTTCGTTTTTGTTGCTTTACTCTTTCTAGTCCTTGTGTGGAAAACTCTTCTCTTTCATCAGATTGAGCAGCAGCAATGGTGAATCGATTTATCTAGGGTTTCAAGTACAATGTTAGTGTCTCTGATCATGTACGGGACAAGCAGGTGGGGTTGGATGTATGATGGTCATTGGCTAATAAAAGAATGCTGATTAAAGTTGAAAGGATATTTTGTGGGGCTTTTTTCACTCCTGTCCAAGCCATAGAAAAGACTACCATGCTTTGTATTTACTCAGATTTTAGATTCCACTAATGCTTTTGATGTCTAATTTTTTTTATTCACCTGCTTTGAGGACTGTTTGCGCTTTTTCCCTCCAGAAATGTTCTCTGGAAGGTAAGTCATTGCTTCCATATTTTCTTTGGTTTATATTTTTGAAATTCTTGTCCAATATTTTTGCTATCTTGGAGTTCTATCTGTTCTGTTAGATCTGGATCTTGGATGGGTGGCGAGGGGGTTTGGGTTGAATTATCTAGAAAAATGCATATCTTAGCCCAGTTTCTCTTCCAACTGCGCCAAAGAACAGATGACCGAATTGTCTTGGTCTCAAACTACACACAGGTAGTTCTTAGATTGATTCTTGCCAACTGAAGTAACTGGTTAGTCTGAAGTACAAATCAAACAATGTATTGTTGCCTTAGCTTTTTGTCTCACACAAAACACATAGTTCTTGAGAAGCTGTAGCCATGTGGGAACTATTTGGATGCTGTAGTTTTCACGCTCCCAAAAAATAACTCAGAAAAATGTTCTCACAGTGAATTTTTTTTTTTTTTTTGCTGTGCTTATGAGAATGTTTCTATGAAAGTTCTATACTTTGTTAGAATCATCTGATCTTTATTAACTATTTAAAAATACTTGTAATTTTTGTTACTACAAATTATTTAGCAGATAACATTGAAGTATTTTAATCTATCTTCACTTCACTAGCTTTCCTAATTTTCTTATTGGCTTCCATACCTCTAACTTTTGGTTGGAATATCCCTCCATCCATATCTTTGTGATTAGATTTGATGATTATTGTCATACTTTTGTAATGATATATATATATATATTATGAAACTATGATGCAAAGGTAGATGACATGCTTGATGAAAGTAAGGAGGGTAGATGGTGCCAAAAAAAAAATGAAGGTTAGAGGATATAGGAGGATTTTCAAAAATTTACGGTGTTAAATTTACTTATAGTATTAATGTTCTTGGTTCTAATCATTTGTTTGGAAATTCTTTTTCAATAGAGTTGAATTTCTTGTGTGGAGAAATTTATTAAATTAGCCAATTTATAGTTTTTTTGCTTTAATAGTATATATAGCAATTCATATATATATCCTACCTATGAAAAATAATTTTGCATTACTCAAGTAAGCGTGTTATGGTGCGCTAAGCTAGCAATTATTATTTTATTTTAGGATGGGGGAATTGGTTTTTTTCATTGTTTTTTTTTTTTTTTCTTGGCTCTAATCGTGCTACTTTCTTGAAGAATTTAGTAACTTCAAATTTTCATACATCTTTAGCAGAAAAAGAAAATTAAAATTCAATTAAATTTATGTTTTAAAAGCAAGAACCATTGATCTCCATTGAGTATGGAATATCATCTAATTGGTTGGTAACTATGTCAAGTTGCAGAATAGAATTAGCTTCATTAATTTATTTGTCTATTTTCTTCATGGTTGAGTTAATGAATATTTTTTTCTTAATCATACTTCTGTGTTTTGTTTAATTTTCTTAATTGTTGTTGCTTGTTATGAAAAGATTATTTTTAACAGGCCCGTAAGGATGCCACCCTACTGGTTGCAAATCTGCAGAGGCAATAGGTTTATTCACGTTTGATTGCTTTTGACTATATACAACTTGCAAATTTCGATGTTGCTGCCGATGCTACAGAAACCTTTAAGGTAGTGTTTTCTGCTAGTCATTGCTCTCCATCTGGGCTTTGTTGTTTCTTATGAGTTTGAGGTTTTGTTAATGATCAATCAATTATATAGATATAGGTGGTTTTATATGTATATACTATATACACATATATAATTTAGTAATGTTGATATTTATTTCATTCTAAATCCTGTATGTATTTTTATGTGTTTATAGTTTATAGATGTATATATAAAATTATATAATATGCTAAATAAAGTGAATCTTATGATTCATGATTCACTATTCTCTCATATGCATATTTGTGAATGGAGGTCACCTTCTACCTATTTCTTTTTTTTATATTGTAATGTTTTGATGAATTGGTTTGCAGAGGATCCAATGAAGAGACCTAAGAGTATTGTTGATGTTGGATGTGGAATTGGAGCCAGTTCTAGATATCTAGCTAGGAAATATGAAGCCCAATGCCAAGGCATCACCCTGAGCCCCATTTTATGAAATCTCACTTACCTCTTGGAGTTGCTATTATCTGCATCATTTAAATTATTCTGTTGAAGTTTGGCTGGTGCATGGGTTTGAAAATTCCATTTGGTCCTAGTTAAGAGTATAGTTTATCATTCTTTCACTTTCTTAGAATAGGAGAAGAAAACTATTGCATGGAATAAGCAATGCTCAACCGAGCCTCAGGGGAGGTTGATATTTTCAAGTATTTCTGTGGGATATTTCTGATTTCCATGCTACAATTATGACTGAAAATCAACAACCCCCATAAGATTTGTCATAGAAAGCTTTCTTTGAAAGATAAAATTTAGTTATCTGAACTGTTGTTATATTGGTGTGGGGGGAAAAATCACCATGACAATTATGATTATTCATTTCATTGCAGGCACACATATAATCTGTGGTTTATTTGTTCAATTATATTGATTTTAGTTTCTCACTGTTTTTTTGTTAGGCACATTTGATGGAACTCATTGAGCAAATGGTTCCTGTCTCTATTCTATTTTATTTTCTTGACTTTTAGACTATAAATGCTAGCCATGGATGATTTTGTGTGACCAAGGTGAACGATTTGCAGGTTTCCTGCGAAGTTGCAAATGCTTTAAATCAACCATTTCCTGATGCACAATTTCCTGTCTCTATTCTTTCCTTTCAAGATCTTCTGATAAACATGAAGATAAGTTCATTACAATGCATGTAGACTCCCTGATTTGAGTTTCATTGCAGATATCTGCATTTTAGTATAATTAACTATACAGAATCTATTACATTGGATATGTCTCGTGTTTATATTTTGCTTTTGGGGTTCTATAAATTTGATTTCCAATCTTCATTCTGACTATTTCTTTTTCCTTTTCATGTGAGCTTTCTGATTCATAATAATGTGGCATTTCTCTTGCTATATTTTTTTGGTTTTAGTTCTTTGTTGAATTCAACTCAAAGCTATTGGAATCTAACAATTACATCACCAGAAGACAAGCTGTCAAGGTATGGGAGTTGTTTGAGACTTTTATTTGTTTCTTTACGCAAAACTAATTACAAATAAAGTTGTGATTGTAGTAATCTCATCTTTTATGGTTTTTCTATATATTTTTCTTTATGAGAGAACTTTATAGTTTATACCATGATTGTTAAAATTGAGATCCTACATGGGAATATTCCTACCTATCCTACTTGTGATTATGCTATAATATTGATTTTACTCCGATGTGGGTGAGTGTGAAGTAATTCAACATCTGCTTGATGTCACAGAGGCTGTTGCCGTAAATTCTGTATCTGAGAAGAGTTCACCCATGAGAATGGCATTCAGATTTGCTCGGCTGTTGTTCTGAACCTATTTTGTGTATGTTATATGATTATATCACAACACTTGTTATTCAACTGCATGATGCCAGAACAACAACCTATTTTGTGTATATTATAAATGAACACATGTTGATTGGCTTATCAGATATAAATTTAAAGTCAGTTTCGTTTTCTATGTTCTACCTTTCTAGAGCAGAGAGGTAGTCTTGTGGAGTAACTTCTATTTGCCTTCCTCTTTCCTTTACATAGACTGATAATTAGGACATAGGATGTAAAGGGGATTTCTACTTATTTGCGTTTTCTTTTCCTTTTTGAGTCAATTCTTTATTGGTCTGGTACCCTTTGCAAATTACAAATTATAAGATGCAAAGATTCTTTATTGGTCGGATTCAATATGTGTGTAGAGGTAGTTAATTGTGTTAGATGTGTCTTTTCAACCGAACTTTAATTAGCTCATTGTTGAGGTCTTGAAAGTATATAACTCAATGATTTTTTCCTTGTGCTGATTACAGGACAACTTGCTTGGGAAGTTTACGAGAACATTAGGAGAGAAGCTTCTTGTCTGAGAATTCAGAGAGATTTTCGTATGCATCTTGCTAGGAAAGCTTATAAAGAATTGTGCTCCTCTACTGTTTCTATTCAGGCTGGCATGTGTGGAATGGTTGCACGTGATGAGCATCGCTTCAGATGGCATATTGCTTTTTATGGAAAGCTTTCATTGTTGTATTCTCTTAGACTACTTGACTACATGAATTGTGCATTTGGATGTATTAGTAGGAACTCCAACAATTTCTTTTTACACTAGCCTTTGTTCAACTAAGTTCTTTAAAATTACCATACTATAAGCATTTATAATAATGTTTTTCTTTTGCAGAGCAGTTTGAAAACTGTCTCAGAATCTCTGAATACTTCTTGATGGGTTTAAAATTAGCACAATTTCAAAAAAAAGAAAAAAAAAAAGAAAAAGGATATCACGGCGTTTTTCAAAATGCCACTTAAATCCTAAATCTAACGGTCATATGTTTTTAAAAAGATATGATGGCATTTTAAAAACGTCGCTAAATATCACAGTGACGTCATGGTACTGTTATTTAGGATGTTTGGCGGCGTTTTTAAAATGCTGCCTATACTAATATCACGACATTTTTAAAACGACACAAAGCTATAGCGACGGCCGCGTCCTCGACGTTTGGTTCTAAGCGTCGCGAAAGGAGTTTGTGGCGTTTTTGGCACTTATAGCGGCGTTTTTTAAACGCCACTAAAAGTCTATTTTCCAACAGTGGATACAGCTGCCCCTCCGAGGGTAAACACATAACCACTAGTGGATTTGGAGTCCTTTATATTAGATATCCAATTAGCGTCACTATACCCTTCTAGTACGCTGGGTATCTGCTACAATACAGCCCATCAGGTGTAGCGTAGATAACCTAACACTCGTATAATGCCTCTCAAATGAGTGGCATTCGGATTACTCATGTATCTACTAAGCCTGCTGTAGACGCGCCCGTGGGCTTCCATCTAACAGTTCGGACTCGATTTTGTGTCGGTTCTAAATCTAAACCAAAGAGTCCAAATCCGGAAAATCGTTTGAGAAAACAGATTTTTTTGAGAAGTAGTGCCAAACATGGACTGCTTTGCCAGATTACAGAGTCGCCACCTAAATATTTAAAATGGGAAATTTAGGAAACCCTGACTCGGTGCCGAAGGCCACATGTCCGTCATCACCAAAGTGGTCTTGGCTCGGGAGCTTGGGTACGATCGGGGAAGGTCAGCTATGAGCACCCCCTTTCGCCCGGTCCGAAGACCGGCCTCTACTAACCGTGATATCCGATTTTGAAAACATTACATGCTCTTATTCCAATTATTAGCCTAGAATTACTATGTTATGCACGCAGCAAACAATTATAGACTAGATTGCCTAATTTGGAAATAAACATTGCATATCCGTTTGTTTGGAAAACGCTTTGGAATTTGCTACTCGCAAGTAGGCTAAAAATACGGATTTCAACGAGTTATTCCAACTCAAGCAATCCAACCTCCACCCACAGGCATTCAAACAGTTTATCTCACATAAGCATTTAGCCGCATGGTAAGCATACTGTCATGGCAACATTCACACGCATGTGGTATGCTAAAGCGCAAAATACTTACATCGTACTCCGTGCCAAAACAATAAACTAGTTAGCAAACATGCATGTCCTAGTTCATGTTAAGTGGCTAATGCAACACAAGCAAGGATGCAATTTAGAGTAGGCTCGGCTAACCCTAAACATGGCATATGGAATGCTACAAATAACACGTATTCAATTTGGAATTGAAATACAATGCAGTTTGTATGATGTACCGAGCCCAGTGCATGTTAGACAAATGTATGGATGCACGCATGCTATCATAAGGTATGCTAAATTAAATATGCCCTAATCTACCATCATAAGCAGGTAAATAAAAGGGAAGAAAGAAGTGGGGGTTGGAAGACATACACCGCACTCACCCACACTTATTACAGATTCGCCCTCACTCGGAGGGACCAAAATAATAATACAGTCCAAGAAAAATAAACGAATAAATTATTACAAGACCTCTAATCTAATTAAATTAAATGCAAAGAAGAGATGGCCACAGCCTCCGCCTCGGGATCTTGTGAATGATGCATGCTCGATCCGACTTGCCCGGAAACCAGCACCGTATCACTGTTGGCTCTGCTTCACTGTCCTGCTTCTCTGGAAAATTGCAAAAGTCCTGGAACAGGCTCCCTGAATCCTAAGGATCATCACCGGCTGGATAGAATGTCCACCGGCCGTGTATAAAGTCCACCGGCTGGAAATGAAGCTATCGGCAATAAATACATTGCCGGTCGGCACTCTATACTGCCGGTCGGCACAAAATTCCTGCAGAAGACAGTTTTGACAGCAACAACAGACCAGCAGTGCAAGGCATAGAATTTCTAGGCAAATGTATGCATGGACACACTCCCTATCATGTAATGGACTCAAGGGAGCATGGCCCTCGACCCCCGGGCCATCAATCACGCATTTCAATGCATGATGGCCCGAAAGCCAAGTTAGCAACTTTGATATCAAATGGAATGCAAGCACAAAACAAATCAAAGGGCCCCAACCCCTATCATGATTGGTCAAGAGGCAAGGGATGCATGCTCAATGAAATGCAACCTAGGCATGGCGGCTAAGTATGCAACATGAACATGCAAATGAGCAATGTATGCTAGGCTCGCAACCTAAACATGTAAACAAACATGGCATGCAACAACATGCAACGATGGACTTAAACTAACATGGATAACTTGCAAGCATGCCAAAATCGTGACCATGAGATGAAAATGAGATGCCTCAAAATGCGTTACTGCAGACGCAAACTGAAAAAATGGCATACGCAATGCAATAGGGACTTACACTAACATGAGAGACCCCCAGCCACACCCACATAAGAGGCCGTTAGATGAAAATGAGATGCCTCGAAATGCGTGCACACGAGCACGCAAACCGAGACGAAATGGCACTCTAATGAGACATGGCATAACATGGAATATGGCATACAAAACATGCAAATTTCAGCAGCGAAATGAGGGGCAAAACAGCCCCGAAACATGGCGAAATGGAACTAAATGCATGGAATCGCTCCTGAAATGCAAAACTAGGTACATGAAATGGCTTATGGCTATATCAAATATGCAAGATATGAACATGAAGTATGAAGACAGAAGCTAGACAGCCCCAAAATAAGCATGTTCATAGTACAAAGCATGGCAAGACAGTAAGCACAAGTGGGACTAACATGGCATGCAAAAATGGCTCCTCAAGGGAGGCAATGAGGCAAGTGATAGATGCAATGCTCAAACAGAAAAATGTCCTTCTACAACACTGAAGAGGGACCAAAAATATGAACATTTACAGTAGATGACAAGTCCCAAAACAGTATACACACATGCTCAAAATGCAATGCAAGATTAAGGCCCACAAAGGGGTATAACATGAAGTACCAAAAGGATGCACCAAACAGCCAAATACCCTTCATGAGACATGTAGAGGGGGTCAAACTAAGACCCTTTTCAGGCCTGTCGAAGACCCAAAAACAGAAGCATGGTAGGCTAAAAAGACATGCAAAAAAAGGGGACCAAAGAGGGGTAATGAAGCAAGTCATGCATGGAGGTCCCAAACAGTGTTGAGCCCTTCTTCAATGTTGAAGAAGGGCTCAAAATAAGCTTCTTTGTAGTTTACATCGAAGCTCAAAAATACATGCAACTATGGCTTAGATATGAACCAAGAAAATGCTAGTTTTGGGGAAAAGTGTGCTTACCCTTGTAGACCAACAAACCAGCACCTCTTGGACCAAGTTTTGGTGCTCCTAAGCTCTGCAAATGACCTCCCAAATTCTGGAAAGGGAAGTGGTGGTGTTGTGCTATGGGTTGGTGAAGGAATGACCCAAGAACAAGGGTGTTTGGAGGTTGAATGAGAGAGATATAGTGAGAGATGGAGGGATATATGTATCTATATCAGATATGTATCTATATCTCTGGTTTTTTTTTGCTTAACAATCTCTAACCCTAAACAATGGAGGAGGAGGGTTGCTTATATAGGCCAAGACCAAGTCTAAGACTTAGTGGCTAAGCAAAGGAAAAGGGTCAAGGGGTGCAAAGAGTTTGTGGCTTCTAGAGGAAGCTAATACAGCTGGCCAAGCTTCTCCAAGAAGCTTGGCCAAAGGGTTCAAGCTTCTAGAAGCAAAGGGGGGGGTCAAAAGGCTCAAAAGGTTGCAAAATAGGCACATGTATGCACGTGGATCTGGTTCTGTGCATCCCAGCTGGTATGTACCAGGCCTGGGGGGTGCAAAGGGGTCAGGTCGGCCAGAAAATTTGATCATCGGCCAAAATAAAGTGCCGGTCGGCTAAATATAGTGCCGATAGGTGATTCCTAGGTCAAAAAAATAGCCGGTGGGTATGCAAATTGAAGCCCCGGAAGTTAGCTTTCCAATGGCCCAAACCTTGCATCAAAATTTCTCCTGTGCAAAAAGTTATGCCCTTTTCCGTGAAGCCGCGCAGACTCGATCCAACCGGGATGATACCCAGCTTCAATCAATCATATCTCCTCCACCGACTTGGCTTTGGGAGATTCTTGAGTACAAAATGAAGCCCCGAAGTCTTCTTTCCAATGATGGTGGCCTCATAGCTTAACTCCAAGTATGCAATTGAATAAGCCTGATTCCGAGGGCCGCTCGACTTTCTTCTACCCAGATTCATGGCGAACTTCTTCTCCAACCTATTTTCTCCCTCCTCTCCTCTTTTCTTCAACTCCAAACCCCTAAACAAAGTGTTTTGAAGGGTTTGCCTCTCTCCTGCGAAGGAATTGAATCTTTGGCTGCACATCTCTCAACACCGAGCAAACCATCAAGAATGCCCAAGTCTTGAGGCGGTCAAAATGGGGTGTCTCTGATTGCCCCTCTTTGACAGAACTCGAAAGTCATAACAATGACGGAGTGAATGTCAAAGCCCGAGACGACCCATTTTGACAAGGCCAAGACTTGGACAAACAAACAAAATATAAATAGATAAATGGTTGTGCTCAGTTGCCCTCGTATCCTTTGCAAGGAATCAAACCAGCGTAGTTCAGGGGCAGGATGCAAAGTGATGCACAATGCAAGTGCATAACTTATGATTATGCAAAGAGAGCTGTGATGAAGCAATTATGCAAAATAAATGCAACATTTTAAGCGAATGTTATGCCAGCAAGTAGACATGAACCAAACTACATCTCATGCAGAAATGATGTAAGAGAATTATGCAATTCTCACGAACATGTGCATTAGATACACAAAAGTGAACGAAGTGTGATGGGTACACTAAGTGGACAAACATGTGTGATGGATACACCAAAGTGAAGAGAGTGTGATGGATACACTATATGAATAAAGTGTGATTGATACACAAGGTGAGTGCAGTGTGATGGATACACTGTATGAAGCAAAGTGTGATGGATACACAAGATGAGCATAGTGTGATAGATGCATAGAGAGAAAGTGTGTGATTGATACACAAAGTAAAAGTGTGTGATGGATACACTGTATGAAGCAAAGTGTGATGGATACACAAGATGAATGAAGTGAGCAAAGCGTGATGGATACACAAAAGGCAAACACAAAGTGTGATAGATGCACTAAGTGAACAAGGTATGATTTGATATACTAAATGTTAACACGAAGTGTGATAGATGCACTTAGTGAACAAGTATGATGGATATACTAGAGGTGAACACGAAGTGTGATAGATGCACTCAGTGAACAAGTATGATGGATATACTAGAGGTGAACACAAAGTGTGATAGATGCACTTAGTGAACAAGTATGATGGATATACTGAATGTGAACACGAAGTGTGATAGATGCACTTAGTGAACACGGTATGATTGATATACTAAAGGTGAACACAAAGTGTGATAGATGCACTTAGTGAACAAAGTATGATGGATATACTAAAGGTGAACACAAAGTGTGATAGATGCACTTAGTGAACAAGTATGATTGATATACTAAAGATGAACACAAAGTGTGATAGATGCACTTAGTGAACAAGTATGATTGATATACTAAATGTGAACATGAAGTGTGATAGATGCACGTAGTGAACAAAGTATGATTGATATACTAAAGGTGAACACAAAGTGTGATAGATGCACTTAGTGAACAAGTATGATTGATATACTAAAGGTGAACACAAAGTGTGATAGATGCACTTAGTGAACAAGTATGATTGATATACTAAAGATGAACACAAAGTGTGATAGATGCACTTAGTGAACAAGTATGATTGATATACTAAGCGAATGAAGTGTGATTGATACACTAATGGAATACAGTGAATATGTGCGTGATAGATACACAAAAGGTAATGAAGTGTGATGGATACACTAAAGTAATGTGTGTGGTAGATACACAAAATGAGAATGTGTGTGTTAGATACACAAAATGAGAATGTGTGTGTTAGATACACAAAATGAGAGTGTGTGTGATAGATATACAAAATGAGAATGTGTGTGTTAGATACACAAATGAGAGTGTGTGTGATAGATATACAAAATGAGAATGTGTGTGTTAGATACACAAATTGGGAATGTGTGTGATAGATATACAAAATGAGAATGTGTGTGTTAGATACACAAATTGGGAATGTATGTGATAGATATACAAAATGAGAATGTGTGTGTTAGATACACAAATTGGGAATGTATGCGATAGATACACAAAATGAGAATGTGGTGTGATTGATACACAAATTGGGAATGAAGTGTGATTGATACACAAAGGCAAATAAGGTGTGTTAGATACACTGAGTGAATAAAGTGTGATTGATACACTAAGGGAATGAGGTATGTTAGATACACCATTCTGGCTTGAAGCAAACTTGGTCTTGAGCTTGAGGTAGAGGTACACTCATACTTCGGAGCATTGGCAAGGCCTGAAGAGGTACACACGGGATGTAGTCTCGGAACTTACTGAAATTGAAACAAACTCAGATACCCGACGTTTTCCTCTTTTGCTTTTACTTTGCAGTCCGGAACCACATAGCTTCAAATAGGTCCTGGTTTTACTGTTCACACTTATCGGGGGTGGGCCCTGCAGTTTTATGAAAGAACGAATCTGTTTTGCACAAATGTGGAGAATGGCACGGCACTCTGAGCACAAGATGATTTGATTTCTTTTTTTGAAATTAAGAAATGAGTTCTTAACCGGGTATTGAGCCTACGACTGAACACAGCGAAAAAGACTCAACAAACAAAAACAAAGGTAAACAACCTAAACACATCTATTGACACTCGAAACGACTCAAAACAAGAATCGAAACAGACAAAACAAAACACAAGACTCAAATGTGCACAGGGAGCCTGTTTCACCGGGTATTATTTCCCACCCTTTCTCATTTGTGATTCTCACATCACTCGGCCCTCAAGCTCTGTTTTTCTGAAAAAGCCCTTTTCTCACTTTTTCTCTCAACGCACATCTCTCTATTCTTTAATCTCTCATTTTTTTATCCCTCCCCAGAGTGGTTGGTAGATAGACAAGAAGTTGCGGGCTCTTGCCCCTAGCATTCTGCTAGATTCTTTTCTTCGCATACAACAGTGCACTTTCCCACAGAGGGGTTGTGCCACTGTTTGGGTGTGTAGCAAATCCGCAGCTAACATCGGTTGATGATGCCCTGCTGGGGAGTTTGGACGTGGTTAGATCTGTCCAGATGAGGAAGTGGAACATCTTGATCCATTCCAATTCGTGCTTCGCACTTGACTTAATACCTCGTTGCTCGGAGGATGAGAGAGCTTTCAACCCTTTTTGCTAACTTCAGTTGTGCCCTCTTCTGGCAGGTAGAGTGCCTTTCTTGGCAAGTATGTTGAAAATGGGGAAAAGACAGGAAGCCTGACTCAACTGTGCCCCTAGTTCATCATTTCGACCAATTTTTTGTTTTAAAACAATTTTGACCAACATGAAAGTTAGATTAACATGCTTATTCGATTTTTGATTTGAAATCATGCAAGTCAGGTTGTAAGCACTGAAAATTTTCCTTTTTTGGGTCCAAGAAAATGGTCCAGTTTTGGAAAAATGGAATGATTTTTGAGAGAATAGTCAACCTCAGTAAAAATTCTCAAAAACTGTTTTTGCAAACGGCCACCGCTCAACAAGCAGGGAACCAACTCTTTGAGATGCACAACCTCGGACCCATAGCAATGGAAAATTGCCCCTTGTCTGAAGGACACTGCATGGCAACGGAAAGTTGCCCCTTGTTTGAAATGACACCGCAGTGCATTGAATGGCAACGAAAAGTTGCCCCTTGTCTAAATGGCACCACAACGTATTGAAATCAATCCTTCAGAGCGACGATCACAACCGAACTCTCGGATACAGAGGAGGCAAAGATGATCAAAACCATTTCATGGACACAACTGAATTTGAAGTGTTTTAGGGCTGGACTTCAGAATGAAGTTGCCTACGTATCCCAAAGATGGGAATCAAGCCTTACGTAGTTCGGGGTTAAGGTACACTCGGGTATTTAACCTCTCTTTTTTATGCTCTGACTTTTGCCAAGGCGCCTGTTGTAGGTGTTCGACCTTGCGAGCTTTATTCTTCTTTCTTTTCTTTCTTTTTCTTCTTCCTTTGTTCTTCTTTTTCTTTTTTGTATATTTTTTTTCTTTCCTTTTGTATGTATTTTTTGCTTGCTCTAACTTTTGCCTGGGTCGCCCTTCCGGGTTTTCGGCCCAACGAGCCTCTCAAAGGGTAAAAGTGTAGCAAGTCCATGCCAAATGGTTTTAGGGTTTTGATGCCATCCGTATCCAGGAGAGTGGCTATTGATTCGCAAGAGAACTCATCTTCGGCTCTTCGGGCACATCTGACATCTTTGCCCCTAGTTTGAGGGGGGCTTCTGATCTAGCTTCCCAAGCCTCTCTTGACGACATCTGATCTTCTTGATTTGACTTTCTTGCCTCTTGTTCGAGGACTGCTTTGAATCTGGTCTCATAGGCCTCACGTTGTAGTTAACGTTGAACATTACGAGTTTGAGTCAAGGTTGAAAATGAGGGTCGAGTCTCGAGGCTGAGAGCGATCCTAAGCTGCACAATCTCAAGAGCGATTCCACACATGTCTTCGCAGGACCGCGCAAAACATTTTTTGAAAGTTTTTAAGAAAGCGACAAATCGCTCGTGCTGAAGACAGTGTAGGACCAATCTGGATCAAAGCTAGGGTCCTTCTCAGTACTCACACTAACAAGCATGATTTCATTCATTAAGGGCTTAGCACGCCTCTCTTTCTCTCAATTGATCAAATTTTTGCAAATCCCAAGGAATTCCTTCCTCTTCGTTTTCCACACAATGGTTGGAAAAGGTTTTGAAAACTTAGGTCAATGCAATGACTTCAAGGCACGTAAAGAAAGCTTAGTCAAATACTCCCATCTCATTCAGAATTTCTAGCACAACAGGCACTCGGCAGAAGCAAACGCAAGAGTGTGAATATCACTGCTGTTCATTCAATCCTGTTGGCACTACTCGCTCCCTGGCAGAAACATACTCAAAACAAAATGAAAAGACAAACAAAACAAAAGTGATGTCCGAGGTAACTCCCCGAAATCACCCGACTCCTACAAAACAGATCGACTCGATACAACAAGACGGACCTTAATCAAAAAGACCGACTCAAGACAAAGAGCAGACTCAAAACAAAACAATAGAATCGACTCAATACCCAAGTCGAAAGTACAAAACCTGCATTCGCAAATGCTCAAAGCAGGCGTGCCATACGCCACATCTGGAGTAAACTGAGTGTTGCCCGTAGGTGGTTTGTCCCCCGATCACATACTTGTACTATCCCCCAAGTTTGCTGATCCAGTGACGATAGACTTTACTGAGTTGGTGCGGTGATGACGTTGTTGTCAAACAAATCTTGTACATCATGGCGCAGACGAAAGCAGCTATCGGTCTCATGACCGGTTTGTTGATGGTAGGCACAGTACTTAGTCCGGTCATGCTTTGAAGGGAGAGGATCAGGTAAAGGCCGTTGTTCCAATGGTTTCAGATGTCCTTTCTGGATTAAGACCTCTAGAGCCTTTGACAAAGGCATATGAAGTGGGGTGAAAACCCTCTTGACTCGAGGTGGATATTTGGTTTTCAGGAGCTACTTAGGACGCACCGGTGAATGGGGTAGCTTTTTGTGATGTGGTGTTGGTGACCATGCCCACTTCAGAAGGTCTTGCAGTTGCATCACCACTGGTGGTCACATTCGAACTGCGGGTAAACGCCCTCCTGGGCTGCTCCTTCTCCTGGTCAATGAGGCCCTGCTTTATAGCATCCTCGATTTGTACCCCAATCTCATGGAGGTCTGCAAAGGTGGGTAGGGGGAGGACAATCATCTTCTGCATCAGCCTGGGTTGGAGATTGCGCACAATCATCCGTATCTGGTCCTTGTCGACCGGCCTGGTGGTCATCGAAGAAGCTTTGGCTCTCCAACGGGTTACAAAGTCAGAGAAGCCCTCTTTCGGCTCTTGCCTGGTTGTCTCAAGATCACGGGTTGTGATCTCGATCTGGGTATTGTATGAATATTGTGCGACGAAGGCCTCGGACATCTCCTCCCAGCTTCGTTTCACTGAGTCCTCTAATTTGGCGTGCAGATGGTCGCGATACCGGCAGGTTCCTGCTAAAGAGGGAGAGCTTCTGTAATCTTGTCAAGCCCATCGGGCGCAGAACATCTGAAAACAAACTCAGGTGGACCATGGGATCTCCTGACCCGTCAAAACGGTCGATGTGAGGCATCTTGAACCTGTCTGGCAATGTCACAGCTATGTCCGTGTATCCATCTTCAATGTCAGGGATGGTCTTGACTCCCTGGGATTTCTTGAACAGCTTTTCAAGCTTGCTCAACTTCAGTGCTGTGGGATCCGTCTCGAACTCAAAGGGAGAGTCCGGTAGGTTGGTGGGTGTTTTTGATAACTGGGGTAAAATTGGGGGCGGAGCCGGCCCTACCGGAATGTCTGTACCTTCCTGGACATTTGGCGTCTCCCCAGGTGCTGGAGCTCCTACTGGGGGAGGAACTTGTTGTGAAGCAGACGCACCGCTTTGCTGTTGCAGCCTGGTGATGAGCTCAGCCTGCTGAGCCATGATTGCAGCTTGCTGCTTGGAAAATTCCGCTTGGCGGACAGCGTCTTGTTGCATGAGTTTCATAGTTTCCTGCATTTGACGCATCATTGCCTCCATCCCTGATGTATTCTGCTGATCCATCTGACTGACCTGTTCACTGGAGGGGTGGATAAGGGCCACTGATCTGGTAACTGCTGAACTGGTGATCTGTGCCTGACTAGCCTTCTCTAGCCCTGATTACCCTTGAACTGAGTCTCTGACCTGACAAAGTCTATCAGTACAAATCCAATGTACCCGGGAGATAGTGGAGCCTTCTGAAGCTATGGTTCCAAGACTACCTAGCAAAAGGGAAAACAGACAGCATCTCAACTCAACTTCACCAAAACAGAATGGCGGTGAGCAGTGTTCTATTACTGATCACTATTCCCCGAAATCACTGCCCCAAATCTGAATCTGATACCCGCAGATATAACTGATTCTCAAAAATACTAATACTGGTGCCCGCAGGCCGGATACCCAGACCTGCAAACTGGTATATGCATTCCCTGTAGAGATACACTGTAAAAGCACATAGCAAGTAAATGAGAGCCAATACACCCCTATGTTGGGGTAGGGTTTCCCTGTCCTATTTTGTCAGGAGCTAGGGTTTCACTACGCACACAGCGGCTTCAAACAACCTAACATCGGGTAAGCAACCTGTCCTAGTTTGGAATGGTCACTATGGATCCGAATATGCACTAGGTCGAATGGTCAAAAAGGGTGCCCCGGTAAAACCGGGGTTTGTGTTCCCATGCTGTCAGAGCCCATAACCGGTCAGCCTTATGGTCATGCCTTGACAAGACAAGCCTCCGGCAAACCGTTCAGGAATGGCAGATGGCAAACACGGTGTCCTAGGCGCACCAATGCACATGCAATGCAAAGAAACACATAAGTGTAGTCAAAACAGGATATCACGAGTTCGAGTCAAGCTCTCTAAATCCCCAGCAGAGTCGCCAGAAACTGTAGACGCGCCCGTGGGCTTCCATCTAACAGTTCGGACTCGATTTTGTGTCGGTTCTAAATCTGAACCAAAGAGTCCAAATCCGGCAAATCGTTTGAGAAAACAGATTTTTGAAAAGTAGTGCCAAACATGGACTGCTTTGCCAGATTACAGAGTCGCCACCTAAATATTTTTAAAATGGGAAATTTAGGAAACCCTGACTCGGTGCCGAAGGCCACATGTCCGTCATCACCAAAGTGGTCTTGGCTCGGGAGCTTGGGTACGATCGGGGAAGGTCAGCTATGAGCACCCCCTTTCGCCCGGTCCGAAGACCGGCCTCTACTAACCGTGATATCCGATTTTGAAAACATTACATGCTCTTATTCCAATTATTAGCCTAGAATTACTATGTTATGCACGCAGCAAACAAGTATAGACTAGATTGCCTAATTTGGAAATAAACATTGCATATCCGTTTGTTTGGAAAACGCTTTGGAATTTGCTACTCGCAAGTAGGCTAAAACACGGATTTCAATGAGTTATTCCAACTCAAGCAATCCAACCTCCACCCACAGGCATTCAAACAGTTTGTCTCATATAAGCACTTAGCCGCATGGTAAGCATACTGTCATGGCAACACTCACACGCATGTGGTATGCTAAAGCGTAAAATACTTACATCGTACTCCGTGCCAAAACAATAAACTAGTTAGCAACCATGCATGTCCCTAGATCATGTTAAGTGGTTAATGCAACACAGGCAAGGATGCAATTTAGAGTAGGCTCGGCCATCCTAGACATGACATGTGAAATGCTACAACTATCACGTATTCAATTTGGAATTGAAATACAATGCAGTTTGTATGATGTACCGAGCCCAGTGCATGTTAGACAAATGTATGGATGCACGCATGCTATCATAAGGTATGCTAAATTAAATATGCCCTAATCTACCATCATAAACAGGTAAATAAAAGGGAGAAAGAAATAGGGGTTGGAAGACATACACCGACTCACCCACACTTATTACAGATTCGCCCTCGCTCGGAGGGACCAAAATAATAATACAGTCCAAGAAAAATAAACGAATAAATTATTACAAGACCTCTAATCTAATTAAATTAAATGCAAAGAAGAGATGGCCACAGCCTCCGCCTCGGGATCTTGTGAATGATGTATGCTTGATCCGACTTGCCCGAAATCCGCACCATGCCACTTGTTGCCTCTGTTTCAGCATCCGCTTCTCTGAAAATTGCAAAAGTCCCGAACAGACTCCCTGAATCCTAAGGATCATCACCGGCTGGATAGAATGTCCACCGGCCGTGTATAAAGTCCACCGGCTGGAAATGAAGCTATCGGCAATAAATACATTGCCGGTCGGCACTCTATACTGCCGGTCGGCACAAAATTCTGCAGTTTGAAGCAACAGTGCAAGGCATAGAATTTCTAGGCAAATGTATGCATGGACACACTCCCTATCATGTAATGGACTCAAGGGAGCATGGCCCTCGACCCCCGGGCCATCAATCACGCATTTCAATGCATGATGGCCCGAAAGCCAAGTTAGCAACTTTGATATCAAATGGAATGCAAGCACAAAACAAATCAAAGGGGCCCCAACCCCTATCATGATTGGTCAAGAGGCAAGGGATGCATGCTCAATGAAATGCAACCTAGGCATGGCGGCTAAGTATGCAACATGAACATGCAAATGAGCAATGTATGCTAGGCTCGCAACCTAAACATGTAAACAAACATGGCATGCAACAACATGCAACGATGGACTTAAACTAACATGGATAACTCGCAAGCATGCCAAAATCAGCGGCCATGAGATGAAAATGAGATGCCTCAAAATGCGTGCACACGGGCACGCAAACCGAGGAAATGGCATACGCAATGCAATATGGACTTACACTAACATGAGAGAGCCTCAGCCACACCCACATAAGAGGCCGTTAGATGAAAATGAGATGCCTCGAAATCGTGCTGCAGACACGCAAACCGAGGACCGCGCCTACGGCACGAAATGGCACTCTAATGAGACATGGCATAACATGGAATATGGCATACAAAACATGCAAATTTCAGCAGCAAAATGAGGGGCAAAACAGCCCCGAAACATGGCGAAATGGAACCAAATGCATGGAATCGCTCCCGAAATGCAAAACTAGGTACATGAAATGGCTTATGGCTATATCAAATATGCAAGATATGAACATGAAGTATGAAGACAGAAGCTAGACAGCCCCAAAATAAGCATGTTCATAGTACAAAGCATGGCAAGACAGTAAGCACAAGTGGGACTAACATGGCATGCAAAAATGGCTCCTCAAGGGAGGCAATGAGGCAAGTGATAGATGCAATGCTCAAACAGAAAAATGTCCTTCTACAACACTGAAGAGGGACCAAAAATATGAACATTTACAGTAGATGACAAGTCCCAAAACAGTATACACACATGCTCAAAATGCAATGCAAGATTAAGGCCCACAAAGGGGTATAACATGAAGTACCAAAAGGATGCACCAAACAGCCAAATACCCTTCATGAGACATGTAGAGGGGGTCAAACTAAGACCCTTTTCAGGCCTGTCGAAGACCCAAAAACAGAAGCATGGTAGGCTAAAAAGACATGCAAAAAAAGGGGACCAAAGAGGGGTAATGAAGCAAGTCATGCATGGAGGTCCCAAACAATGTTGAGCCCTTCTTCAATGTTGAATAAGGGCTCAAAATAAGCTTCTTTTTAGTTTACATCGAAGCTCAAAAATACATGCAACTATGGCTTAGATATGAACCAAGAAAATGCTAGTTTTGGGGAAAAGTGTGCTTACCCTTGTAGACCAACAAACCAGCACCTCTTGGACCAAGTTTTGGTGCTCCTAAGCTCTGCAAATGACCTCCCAAATTCTGGAAATGGAAGTGGTGGTGTTGTGCTATGGGTTGGTGAAGGAATGGCCCAAGAACAAGGGTGTTTGGAGGTTGAATGAGAGAGATATAGTGAGAGATGGAGGGATATATGTATCTATATCAGATATGTATCTATATCTCTGGTTTTTTGCTTAAGAATCTCTAACCCTAAACAATGGAGGAGGAGGGTTGCTTATATAGGCCAAGACCAAGTCTAAGACTTAGTGGCTAAGCAAAGGAAAAGGGTCAAGGGGTGCAAAGAGTTTGTGGCTTCTAGAGGAAGCTAATCTGGTGCCAAGCTTCTCCAAGAAGCTTGGCCAAGGGTTCAAGCTTCTAGAAGCAAAGGGGGGGTCAAAAGGCTCAAAAGGTTGCAAAATAGGCACATGTATGCACGTGGATCTGGTTCTGTGCATCCCAGCTGGTACAGCTGGTATGCACCAGGCCTGGGGGGTGCAAAGGGGTCAGGTCGGCCAGAAAATTTGATCATCGGCCAAAATAAAGTGCCGGTCGGCACTATTTTCTGCCGGTCGGCTAAATATAGTGCCGATAGGTGATTCCTAGGTCAAAAAATGGCCGGTGGGTATGCAAATTGAAGCCCCGGAAGTTAGCTTTCCAATGGCGCAAACCTTGCATCAAAATTCCTCCTGTGAAAAAAGTTATGCCCTTTTCCGTGAAGCCGCGCAGACTCGATCCAACCGGGATGATACCCAGCTTCAATCAATCATATCTCCTCTATCCTGACTTGGCTCTAGGAGATTCTTGAGTACAAAGTGAAGCCCCGGAAGTCTTCTTTCCAACGATGGTGGCCTCATAGCTTAACTCCAAGTATGCAATTGAATAAGCCTGATTCAGCGAGGGCCGCTCGACTTTCTTCTACCCGGATTCATGGCGAACTTCTTCTCCAACCTATGTTCTCCCCTCCTCTCCTCTTTCCTTCAACTCCAAACCCCCTAAACAAAGTGTTTGAAGGGTTTGCCTCTCTCCTTGCCGAAGGAATTGTATCTTTGGCCTGCACATGTCTCAACACCGAGCAAACCATCAGTAATGCCCAAGTCTTGACGGCGGTCAAAAATGGGGTGTCTACACCTGCTAACAGAGTAGGTTATATTCAATCTTATAAAACTCATCAGATATATCACACTCCCAATGACCCGAGAATATTCTAGCTAAGAGACACTCTTACCATTATTCTTGGTCAAGTGTAGACTCAAGTCTACCGGTGTCCTAGACACACTTGTATCTGATTTACCAAATTTCTCAAATATCATCTCAACATAGTGAGACTGAGAAAGTCCAATACCACTAGATGTTCTAGTAGTCTTAATACCCAGAATGACATCTACAAGACCTATATCTTTGATGTCAAACTTGGAGTTTAACAATTTCTTGGTAGTTCTAATCATTACTACCAACAATGAGTATGTCATCTACGTATAGACACAAAATGACATAACCTCTGTCAGTGTCTTTAACATATACACACTTGTCACACTCTATAACGCCCTCAAAATATAACCCATAACATACACAATAATACGATGCATTACTTAAGAAAATAAATCATAATTCATTCATCGGAGTATCCTAAATAAAGACATTACATATAACATCCAAAATAAATGCCCTACGGGCTTACATTCCTGCCAAGCCAACACTTGGACACAAAAACATGAGTTCTAACTCAAATACAAATAAAGCCCTAGGCTTGAATGTTTACATGTAATTCAAATAAAAACAAATAACTAAAGACAAGGCTTCATTGTCCAAATCCTTCCAAGCTAAGTCCTTGGAGGTAGTGAATCACCTGGACCTGAAAATAATGTTCCCATATAGGGTGAGCCACAGCCCAGTAGAAATATACTAAACCAAATATAAGCATTGAATAAAGCAATTGCATTCAATAGATGGTTAATACAAATTATCAGTTTCACTTTCCATTAATTATTTAACTTTTCCTTTTTACCAATATGGCTCAGAACCTGGCCAAACTATAACGGTGAATTTGTATGTCACAGTACATTACTTCCAATCTCAACATAATAAATGAGACTCAGGCTCACATCAAAACACTTCATACTTCCAGTTTGATACACATTTTAGTCTTTGTATCAATAAAACACTTCAATATAAATAAGCACACATAAAAGTGATGCTAATGGAGTCCATCCCCTATCTCCTCCCAAACAATAAAAACACTTCAATATAAATAAGCACACATAAAAGTGATGCTAATGGAGTCCATCCCTTATCTCCTCCCAAACAAAATCCGGTTTAGAGGTCCATCCCCTATCTTCCCCTAAACCGTGGAGTACATCCCCTATCTCCTCCCACACAATATGCATATGCAATGCTCAACCAATACATGTATGTAAGCACATAACATATACAACAAACAATCAATACACATAATGTCTGTATTAATTCAACAGTCAAAATTAATGACTTAGCCAATGTGATTAGTTTCAGTTATCCCTAATCCACATGCAATGTCTACAACAATCATGACTATCCTCCACCGATAGCCCAAAACAATTATTTCTAGACTTGGAAATAAATAATTCAACAATTAAATAGACGATTGATTTCAATTAACCAACTATCCCATTTAATCAATAAATTCTTCAATCTCAAGAATTTAACTAATTTACCCAATGTTCGTCAAATTAAATATACAATTCAATTTATTTAAACAACTAGGGTTTTTCCCAAAATTACCAAAATACCCCAAACATATTAAAATGCCAGAACTTAGAACAAAACGTATACATTGGAGTAGGAAATCCCTACCTCGAAGAAATAACCCAAAAAGAGAAGACGAAGATGATGACCCAAACTCAAAGTGCTCCAACTCCAAGATTGTTCAGATTAAACTGAAGCCCTCGACCCACACTACCTTTTTAATAAAGCAACTAGGGTAGAAACACACTCTAAATAGATCAAACCTAAGAGAAAAGGTGAGTTGAGAGAGAGAGAACTCGGAACTAGGGTTTAGAATAAAAAAGAGGATGAAAAACTGATTAAATTCCCGCTGCTGTCTATTTAAACTGGATAGGCTCGCTCGAGCGAAGACATGGTCGCTCGAGCGACCAGACACAAGAAATACTCGCTCGAGCGAAGAAAAGCTCGCTCGAGCCAAGAATGCAATGCTTCAGGTCTGCAACCCAGAAGCATGCTCGAGCGACAGAATGCTCGCTCGAGCGAAGAACTCGAAAACATACACCTCGCTCGCTCGAGTGAAGAAAAGCTCGCTCGAGCGAAGAAACACTGCTCTCAGGTCTATACTAGACGCAATCGCTCGCTCGAGCGAAGAAACCCTGGCTCGAGCCACCAGAGACAAAACTCAACCCTCGCTCGAGCGACCAAACCCTCGCTCGAGCGACCAACCCAAAAACTGAACAGCAACACTTGGTTTCCGGACCCAACCAACCTGTAACAAACCTGCCCAACACAACCCATAACTTAAGAATAGGGATTTAAAGGACAACAACAATTATATAATGACAGAATCTACGGAACCCAAGTCCGGATACAATAATCAAAGGGGAAAAGACCGGGGTCGCTATACACTCATTGATTCTAAATCCATTTGACAATATAGTGTTGTCAAATTTCTCATGCCATTGCTTTAAGCGCTTGCTTCAAACCATACAATGATTTGACAAGCTTGCAGATTTTCTTATTTTGTCCTGGAGCTGAAAAATCCCCCGGTTGCTCCATGTAGATTTATTCATTCAAATCTCCATTTAAGAAAGCTATCATTACCTCACATGTATGGTTCTGTAAGATGGAGTCAATCTCACTCTTAATTGTTTCTTTCCACAAAGGACTTTCAGATGGAGTCATAACTTCATGGAAAGTTCGAGGTTCTCTCTCTAACATATAAATCAAGAAGTTCGGACCAAAGGACTTTGCGGTCCTAGCTCTTTTACTCCTTTTTGGCTCATTTACTTACTCAGCTTGATCATCGACTTGATCATCTATGTGATCATTGTCAACTTTAATCTCTTTCATAGAACTCGGAACCCTTTCTTGGATATGACAAGGAAATACATTTTTAAAGAAAGATGCATTTCTGGATTCCATGATAATATTCTTGTGTATATCTAGAATAGTAGACTTAAACACAAGAAATCGATATGCACTGATATATTGTGCATAACTGTTAAATACAAAGTCAATGGATTTTTAGGCTTATCCTAACCCTCTTGGGTTTAGGTATTACCACCTTTTGCATGACACCCCCACATTTGTAGAATTTATACAAAGGCTTTTGGCTTTTTCCAAAAATTCATATAGGGTCTTTAAACAATTCCTTGTGTCACAATGATTATGAAACTCTCAAAATCATATCACAGTAAATACATTCCAAGAATGTCATCAACCGAATTAGGCACCCAAACATATTTGGTCCAACCTTTGACTTTGAAGCTAATAGTCTTACTATTAGGAAATATAAAATCCAGTGTTCAGTAGTCTACTATTTGGAACTTCATAACATGGCCAGTAGTCTTGTCACTAGGAATCATTAATTTCTCAGCATGCGATCAGTAGATTTTCTACTACTAGAAATCACAATGTTTTAATCTGTGATCACTAGTCACTTTACTACTAGGAATCACAATGTCTTGACATAGGATCAATAGACTATTTCATTACTAGGAATCATCATGTCTTGACATATGATCAGTAGTCTTTCCACTACTAGGAACCATCATGTCTTGACATGTAATCAGTAATCTGTTCACTACTAGGAACCACAATCTCATAACTGTGTAGCCAGTGGTCTAACACCTCCTAAGAACCACCAGTTTTCTATCTCTGTGATTAGTGATCTTGCACTCACTAGGAGCCACCAATTCAAGAATATATTCAGAATTATAAAAATTCAAAAAATACATTCACCCACCCTAACAGGTTGTCTCATTTTTGCTCTTAAGCAAAGCCACAAAGCAATCACATGTGCTATAATTGACTCAAGGATAACATACTGACTACCTTTAATAAATTCAGAGATATCATCATGCAATCTTATGATTTCCTTTAATCACACTTGATCTCTCTAGATCTTCCCTTAAAAACCGCGTAAGTCTTAAGACTGTCAGGTGGAACCACAGTTCTTGTTGTCACCTCTTGAAGCCATTTCTGAAAAATCACAATAGAATTTCACTATTCTATTTTTCTAGAAACTAAACTTAACACAAGAAAATCCCAAAGTCTGAAATTTAATTCAAAACTAATCTCACCACTTACCCTAGAATAGAACATGGTCAAAAAAAAATTCAGGAATACTGGAGGGGTCACACCGGTCCCACTTAAGACTCAGTTAACCTTAGACAAAACTTTCAAGAGCATGTTGACACCTAGTCCATGAGAAATGAAGTTAGAATTAAGTTTTTTAGGGGATAAACTAGGTTAAAACAAACAAATTCCCAAGCAAATAAAATTTGTTACCAAAATTACACCACTTATAAAAGTTAACCAGTGCTCCCGGAACTAAGCCCATTATTTCTAAATAAAATCAGAAATATTTTAACTAATGCTAAAATTTGGTTTCTTTTCTCAAAACCAAACCACTTTGGAAATAATCAGATTATAACCAAAGACTTTCTCCAAACTTGGTTTTCCAACACTTTAGGAATAAAATGATTAAACCCAAAGACTTCCTCAAACCCCAAAGGTTTGAAACCAAATCTGTCTTAGTTGTCATTTCTGAACAAATAAGAACTACTCTTTAACCAAGGCTAAACACTTTGGTTTCTATTACAGAAAACCAAACTAAGCTCCAAACTTACAAGCAATTTAAAAATTGCTAACCAAATTATAAATAATGTAAAAAATTGCTACAACAATGATTAAGTAAATACAATGCTTCTAACAATACAAGCAAATAAAATTTGCTTTTACATAATTGGTAAAAACCAACTAAACCCAACCAAAAAATTGCTTCACTAAACAAATGTAAACCAATCCAAATAGGATTTTATACAGTCCAAAATCATTTCCACGCTTAGATATTCCTGTTCATTGCAAAGATTAGTCGTCCATACTTTTTGTTTGTACATCCCAAAGACTATTTATTTGGTTTTGTATTTGTTTTCCCAATCCCTTTCGCATATGTATTTCTGTAAAGAAGAGTAGCAAAAAACCACAACAAAATACACAACAAATAATCTAAAGAAACTGTAAAAATAATAAATTCATTTAATAGCAAAATTAAATAAAATTAAAATGCTAGATAAGTTAATTAAAATTTATAACAATAAATTACAAACATTATAACTCTAAAAAATTAAATAAATTTAATTGACAAGATTTATAAGAGATTATAACACAACTAAAACTCCAAAATTAAATTTACAATTTAATTTACACAATAAACAAGTAAACAAATATAGACAAGTTACAAAATTAAAATTTATAACTCCACAATTAAATTAAAAATAATTGCCATGAGTTATATATGAATTTAAATCACAATAAACATGTAAACTTATAACTCTAAATAAATAAATCAAATTAATAGGCAAGAGTTACATATGAATTTAATCCACAATAAACATGTAAATAATTCTTGCAATTAAAATCATGCAAATTATTCTACAAATCTAGAATTTTAACTAAGTAACATGTTATCTTTCACTAAAAATTTAAACAGTTATTAGCATGCTGAGAATTATATTATAAGATTATAAAATAAAATAAAAACATTCAAATCATGGTGGTAGACTAGGAATAATATTTATAACATTAAAATTATACTAGAACCAAATAGCATGCAACTGTATTAACATCTCATGAAAAATAATATTTATTTCCTAAAACTAGAAGCATGCAATTTCTCTATACAAATCAAACTGTGCTATATAACGTGGCTTACACTAACGTGTACAAACATGAATCTGTTTTAAGCTTGTTGCACCAATTGCGTGATTAACAAAAACCAAATAGATTCATAATTAACAATTGAAATTTCAAAACAAACAAACCATGCTGAAAATTACAATACATAATAAAATAACATAGCAAATGAAAGCAAACTGAAACCTGTGTAATACCACTGTGTCCTTAAAACAAATTAGCTGCCTCACTATGGGTGCTGGAGGTATGTCGACTTCTGTCTCCTAGGATACGACGGTCTAAACCAGCTAATGCAGAAGCACCTTCTAAAAAGTTTCGGCGAACTTGACAATGGTTTCACTCTCTCTAGCAAGAACCAAAGAAGGGGCTAGCAAAAAAAGATAAGAAAAATTTTCTTTGGTGTAAAAAAACAAAAAAAAAACATCTCCAACTTTTTTTATCTCAAAACACCATCTCTATTTTTCATCAAAAATCTCTACAAAATTATATTTCCAAGTTGGAGGGGAAAGACATCTATTTATACAAGTAGGGGAATCCCTAGCCATGAAGGCTATACATCAAAGGGGCCATCAAATGCCATTAACCAAGGCCATCATCTCTAGCCATTAGGGTTAGAGTTACAAAGGTTGAAAACTTATGGTCACTAATATGGCCATGAACTCCATCATCAAAAGATGAGAGTTACAAAGGTCTAAACCTCCCGTGTGCTTAATATATACAAATACATATGTATATAATGATGGTTGAATAAACCAACTAAATGGGTCACAAAATGGATACTAATGTTGGGTCATAACCCGATCCAAGCCCAATTCTCAAACACATGCACAAGCTAAGCCCAACACAACATAACTTAGACCAAGCTCAAGATTAAGTCCAAGACCAAACCCAACATATGCACAAGTACAAGCCTAGGCCCAATCCAAACTAAGACTCAGTCCAAATCTAAGCCCAACTTTATTGATGCCCACTTTATGAAACAATTCTCATTCACAACTCAGTGGTTTCGGCTCATTATTTTTGTATAACAATCTTCTCACTTAAGAGAATATAAAACCACTCAGACCTACCTCAATCGGCGGTTGCATCCCACTTTAATTTCGAATTAAAGTTGCCGAAAAATCATTATTTTCCAACACAAGTTTTACTAGCCGAAAAGATATTAGAAACTCTTTATACCTTTAGCAAACACGTAAACTTTATTCCCAAATCACATTGTTTAAATGTCACGACCCAAATCCGCCCCTATATTTTTAGCATCGTAACCGGCCAGTAATCCTGGGATTACCGAAGGCCTCTGAGACAATTTAACATAATATTAGGGGCTAGCGGAAGCAAATAACAAATATACAACGTCCATTGAGCTGTGCAGACTTATATGAGACAGAAAAATTTTAAACTTTTTATATACATATATACACATCATCCTTACATCATAATATATATACATATCAGACAAAAGGGACTTAGCCCCTTTTTCAAAATACACAAGACTTGTTTAACCAAACAAGAAAACAAAACTTAATCTTTAAATTACATAGCGATAATCACTTGACATATCTGGAACCTCCACGGGAGGCACATAGGTTGGCTGACAAAAACAGATTCTAGGCAAATGCCTCTAAGCCTGGTTGCGCGCCTGATCACCTACATACATAAATAATACAGTGAGCTAGAGCCCAGTGAATAATAACAAAGTAAAGGGTTTTAATGAATGAGTCTGTACAGATTCAGAATTCAGAATTCAGTTTCGTATCAAATTCATAATTTGTCTAGATCATATACAGAAATCATGAGTCATGCATAAGTATACGTGATACATCCATAAGCGCTAACAGAACAGATACGGAACAGATGCAGACACGTGAGGGTTACAAATAACCAGTTCCATAAAGGAACCTCCGGATCCGGGTAACAGAGAATAAACACGCTGAGCCTCATGATGGAGCCTCCGGTACGAGTAACAGAGTGCAGACAGACTAAGTTCCATGATGGAACCTCCGATACCGGGTAATAGCCAACACATATCACATGACACTAAGGATGTCACGAACACATATCAGAAATTGGACAATCATTCATTGTACAGAACATAACATTTCAGAAAACAATTCTTATTTCATCATACAGAAAATAAATAAAGTTGAACATAGCTTTACTATGTTATTACTCACAGATAGCTGTAGAAGCAAATTAGACGGACTGGACATATCAGATAAATCAGGCAGACAATGGCGCGTGACCTACACAAGCACATAACATATACACATTGAAATACAATATTACTCCCTTGATCAAACTTGACTTTCCAAGTCTTTTTCCGTCTAAATAGTCTAAAGTTCTACTACGCTTATTCTTTCTCATTCAAATAAACCGGGTTCTTATTTCACATATTCTTTCATTAAGTCCTTCTCTTCCAAATAGATTGATCCTTTACTTGGCTTCTTAAACAATTACCACTAGATCAATGATTCAGTCTTTAACTAATTAATTTATGTTGATTGATAGCTTATTAATCTTTATTGAGTCATAAATCATGTCTAGAATGCTTTGGGAAAAGATGAGGATAAAAATATGAACTAAATGCAACTTTTCAAAATATACTGAAAATGGGGTTTTGGCTCGAGCGCCACTTTGGTCGCTCGAGCGGACTGTAAAGTTTAAAAAACTTTTGGGAGCTCGATTTTCACGCTCGAGCGAGACTTTCCTCACTCGAGCAGACAACATAAATTCTGGAATTTCTAGAATTGCAATTGAAGTTCAAATTTGATATTCAAAGCCCCAAAAGCATGAATTTTTAGTACACAAAAATGGAGTATTATTGTATAATTTAGTAAACACTTTCAATTAGAAATCATTCATTCAAAATCATGCTCCAATTGTCCAAATTTAGTTTTAACTCATCTTCTTTATATCAATCCACAATTCTAAAATATAAATTAGACTTCCCAACCTCTTAAAATTTCATGATGTATGTAATACAAATAGATCCAATTTTATTATTAATAAAAAAAATCAACTTAACTATGAATTACACAAATCAATTTCTTAGAAATTCAACTTAACTCAATTTTTAACCAAAAACTTAATTTATAGTCATGGGTGTTCTAAAATGTATCTAAATTGAATAAAATTCTTAAATTACATCACATGCATGAATTAAATAAAAATCTAATTATAAAATCAAAACTTTAGGATTAATTCCAAATTTCCATAAACTTGATTTTCTTAAAACATTTCACTTGTCTCTTCAAAATATGAACTTGAATGGCTCAATTCCCTTAAAACTCATGTATTACAAGAAAATACTACAAAATCAAATCAAAACAACTAATTTTCCAAATTAATTTCCACAATTATGAGTCTACTTAATTTCTTACTTAAAACCTTATTTCTTACAAAATCCATGAGACTAATTCCATAACTTTCTTAATTCATGATGCATGGAGGATTATCTAAAACATGAAATTAAAGTTATAAAACTCTTAGAAAATATTTGCATGTGTGAAATTAGGGTCAACATTCAAACCAATTACATCCAAAATTCCTTTAATTCAATATTAAGTTCAAAATGTTCATGAATTCATAATTTCCCAGAACTTGCTCTCCTTATTCCCAAACATGAAATTAATTCTCCAACTTTCTTAAAGATTCATTGATGCATGTAAAGATAAAGTCCAAATTCATGAGGAATAACACAAATTAAACTTACTTGATAAATTTTCCCAAACTCATTTCCTTAATCTCAAGCTTAACTCAATTTATTTTAACCTCAATTTAATTCATAGTCATAGATGTTCCAAAATATGTTTAATTTGAGTCAAACTCTTAGATTACATTACATGCATGGGTTAATAATTAAAATCAAAACCCATATTTATTCTTTAATTCTTCCAAATTACATGCATGTAGAAATAAGGCCCAAATTCATGCAAGATTACAAAAATTAAATGCAAAATAGTTAATTTCTAAATTGATTTCCATAACCATGAACCTATCTTAATTTTGTTGGTAATTTCTTTCTAATTATATGAAGTTGAAGTATCAAACCTTTAGAAAATAATGATGAATGTAAAATTAGAGCTCAAATTCATCAAGGGTGACTAAAATCATACTCAAAAGATGAGCTTCTAAATCAATTCCTTAATTCTTGAACTTAACTTAATTTTCTTCATTCTTTTCCTTGATTCCCTCATATCATATGTATTTAAACTCAATTACCTCATAAATTTAGGTCTTGAAGAGATTGTCTAAAAAAAATTGGGTTAGGATTTCTTACCTATTAATCTTCAAGATCTTTCTTTATCTTTAGTTCTTAGCTTCCCATCAAATTGCTCCCACCAAAGATGATTGGATAGGCTTCATATCTCTCTCTCTCTCTCCCTTACGATTTCTCTCTCCTTTTCTCTAATTCTCTGTTTTCCATTTCAGAACTCATATATTAATACATTTATATATATCATTAGTTGCCTTCCTCCTTACACGTGCACATACACTTACAAATCATAACCAGACTTCTCAGTACACCCACCTAAATTTCTTAGTGCACCCACACCCACAATTCTAGTTTGTTCCGTAGGGCAATTTATGCTTAGGATAAATTTTAATTAAGCAATCGCTTAGTCTTAATAAATCTTGGTTAACACAAAATTAGTTAATTATAACTAATCTCAAAGAGAAATGTTAGGGATCATGATTTTTTTTTTTGAAAAAAAATGAAAAAAAAATTTGTGACCCTTAGATTACCTGATTAGTGTGTGGTGATTTATTGTTTCATGAAAGACTTTTCATGATACCTAGCATTGTTGAATCTCAAATCCCACATAATTTAATTAGTCTAATTGACTTTCATTAGAGCCTAATTAAATATATTTAAATTTATCAATTCGAATCAGATTTTTTAATCAATATCCCAAAAGGCTCTAATTATTAAACTGAACTTATTATCATCCTCAATTTTGTTTTCTTAAATTATCTCGGCCTTCAATTTCTGATTAGATTCCAAATTTCCGTCAATTAAATTACATATTCAAATTAGACACCCCATAAATAAATTTAATTCGTAATAATTACAATTCTCAATCTTCATAATTTAATTAACTTGATTAACTCCAATTAGGATCTAATTAATCGAATCTCAATTTTACTAAACTGAAACGAATATTTAATTAAACTCCCAAATGGGTCCATAATCAAGATTAAATTGATTCAACTTCTTAACTTCACTTCCTTAAGCCATTTGGACCCTTAATTTCTAATTCCAAAATAAATGTTTAATAGAATCATATATGAGTCAGATCCCACAATTTTCATAAATCCCAAATTAAATTATAATACTCGGTAATTAAATTGCAAATCCTCTTAATTAATCAAGTGCTAATCATTATACGTGATGGGGTCGTTACATTAAAGCTCTTTGAAAGGTGTCTAGAAAGCTCCATGGCGTATTAGACATCAATTTCCTGGTGAAGTGAAAGATTTTAGACAAGACAACAGTTAGTGTAGCTGAATGCAGGAAATCTCAAGTGACTAGAAAGCAATGTTTCCTTAGACATAAGGCGCTTCTCTTGCTAAGTTTTGTAAATATTTAATCAAATGCTTTTTTTTAGTATATAAAGCATATGTAGCTAACCTCCAATAGCAAAATTCAAACTAGATTACCACTAGAAGCATGCATTGTAATTACAAATATGCACATCATGGATTACAGAACAAAGATTTCAAACCACATTTCATTTAATTGCAAGAAATTAAGGATTCCCTAAAAATATTATCTAATAAAACTATCATATTAACAGAATTCAAGTAGCAAAATTTAATATAAACAAGTATTAGCAACAAAAGTAATCCTCAGAAGAGTTATTACAGAATCTTAAGTAGTTAATCATTCATATAAACCAAATAAACTTGATCACAGTCCATAATGTAAAATCATTGATAAAGAGAAGATTATGTATATGCATTAAATCAAAATCATAGAGAAATACTTGCAATCCAATCTGAAACACATTGCTCTTCTGAACCCTAAAATCAGAGACAATGAGGGAGAGAGAGAGAGAGAGAGAGAGAGAGAGAGAGAGAGAGAGAGAGAGAGAGAGATTACCCAGGCATAAATGCGACTAGAGGCTGAAAGAGTGGAATCGGTGAGAAAGGAGAAGGGAGTCTATGCAATCAAGAAAATAAAAGGTAAATTACACCTTGCCCTTTTATGTTTGGTCATTTTTTCACTTTGCCTTTTAAATTTTGTTTTTCTCCACTTTGGTTCATCATGTTTCAAGTTTTTCTCAGTTCACTCTTAAAGTTAATTTCTATTCAAAATTAGACATAAAATACCACAATAACAGTCAAAAAAAAATATATTATTATATTGATATATTTGAGTTTGTGTAGAAGTTTTAGTTATATATAATAAAATATTTTTATGTCAAGTAACTGCTAATATGTCATTTTTTGTCTAAATTTAACATAAGTCATCTTTAGGAGTAAATAGGAAAAAACTTTAAACATAAAAAAGTGAGAAAAAAATATACTTTAAGGGCCAAAGTAAGAAAGTGGCTAAATATAAAAGGAGCAAAGTGTAATTTACCTAAAAATAAATACCATTTCTAAACCCTAACCTAATCTATATATTATATAAGGAAAATGAAATTTTTAAGGAAAATGGAATTTTTAGGGAGAAGCCTTCTAGGAGCTGCAAACCCTCATTCTAAAATTATTGAATTTTCTTAATTTTAAACATTTATGAAAATTCTCATTGGCTAGCTTTCATTTATCTTATTTTACACTCTCATATCGAGAAAAGAAAGAAAAAGTAAATTTTTTCACTTAGATAAAGTGAATCTTATACTCTTATTTATATAAACAAAAGAAGATTTTTAGTGAAAATCCCTATAATCAATATCTCATACTACTTTTTTTATTTTCTTAATTTTAAACAATTAAGAAAATCTCCATTGACTAACTTCCATTCAACATTTATTTTACAATCTCACATAGAGTTTTTGATTTTAAAAATAATTTTATATGAGGTTTTGAAACTCTCATAATATCTCTCCTTAAAAGTATTTTTTTGTAAAATATGTAGATATATTGATAATTTCAACGTCACTCTTATTGCTCCTTAATACAAAAATTATGAGATAATTATGATAATTTTAAATTTGTATTTAAAACTTATAAATCATTGGATAGATTATTATAATTTTAAATTTATATTGTATCAATTTTAAATTTAAATTAATAGATTGCTTTCCATATTTAGTGATAGTTTAAATTTTAATAAAATAAAATTTAAAAGTTTTTATTAATTAATTTTTGTGTAAGCTGATTGGTCTTTTTACCTAACTAATTAAGCTAAATCATTTTTGGTTTGAATGATTTGTTGGTTTGATCGTGATTTTAGCAGTTTTACTAAAATATATTGGTTAAATTTGTTTGATTCAAAATAAACCAAAGATTGACCTAAATAAAGATTGAAATGCTGAAATTTCTTGATTAGAAATAAAGTTCTTGTCCAAACAATTGTTAATTTTTATTTTACAATCGCACATCGGGAAAAGAAAAAAAAAATTTGTTTCAGTTATATAAAGTGAATCTTATGAAGGGGGTTTTGAGAGAAGCCTTCTAGAAACTCCAAACCCTCATTCTAAAATTATTGAATTTTTTAAATTTTAAACAATTAAGAAAATTTTCATTGACTAGCTTCCATGTACCTTTTATTTTATAATCTTGCATAGAGAAAAAAAAAATGAATTGTTTCACTTACATAACGTGAATATTATGTTCCCATTTATATAAATTATTGAATTTTCTTAATTTTAAATAATTAAGAAAATCCTCATTAGATAGCTTCCATTTAACTTTTACTTTACAATCTCACATCGAAAAAAGAAGAAAAAAGTGAAGTGTTTCACTTATATAAAGTGAATCTTATGCTCCCATTTATATAACAAAAATGAGATTTTTAGTGAGAAACCCTATGGTCAATATATCATACCAATTTTTTTTTTCCTTCTTAATTTTAAACAATTAAGAAAATATCCATTGGCTTTAACTTTTATTTTACAATCTCACATAGATGTTTTGATTTTAAAATAATTTTGTATGAGATTTTAAAACTTTTATAATATTTAACTTTAAAATAATTATAATCTCACATCAAGAAAAGAAAGAAAAAGTGAGTTGTTTCACTTATATAAAGTGAATCTTATACTCTCATTTAATATTGTAGTATTGTGCAAGTTCAAGATGGTTTAAATTTTAAAATAAAATTTAAAAGTTCTAATTAATTAATTTTGTTGTAAATTGGTTGGTCCTTCAACTTAGCCGATTAGGCTGAATCGTTTTCAGATTGATTGATTCACTAATATAATTGTAGTTTTAGCTGTTTTATCAAAACACTACAACAAACAGCACTTTCGGCGACCAAAAAACCATTTTCCGTAGCTGAAAGTAGGAGAATTGGCGACTGAAATGGAATTAGTCGCCAAAAGTGACCACTTTTGCCGACTAAAACAGTGTAGTTGCCAAATGCATAGTTATTGGCGACTAAAATCAATTTCGTAGCCAAAAGTAGGGGTTTTGGCGACTAAAATTCAGTTTAGTCGCCAAAAGTGGAGATTTTTGGCTACTAAAAAAATTAGTAGCTAAAAGAAGGGGTTTTGCCGACTAAAACTCACTTTAGTCGCCAAAAGTGGATGTTTTTGGCTACTAAAAAAAGTTAGTAGCTAAAAGGAGGGGTTTTGCCGACTAAAACTCACTTTAGTCGCCAAAACTGCATGTTTTTGGCTACTAAAAAAAAATTAGTAGCTAAAAGGAGTGGTTTTGCCGACTAAAACTCACTTTAGTCGCCAAAAGTGGCCTAATTTTTTTTTTAGTAAATAATTTGTTTTTTACATAAATTATATTGAATTAAAATAGTTATATTTATATATATTATTTTGTATTAATACCGGTTAATATACTATATAAATAATATATATTGCATATATATTCATGTGAAATTGTAGTGGCATAGTGGAGGGAGTGTGTTGCAAAAAGGCTTGGAATGTGGGTCGGTTGGGGTTCGAAACTCAAGAAAAGCAAAAAAAAAAGTGCGTTTTTTTTTTTTCACCGGAAACACCTTTGGCGACTAAAAATTTAGTCGCCAAAACTCTTTATTTTGGCGACTAAACCGTTTAGTCGGCGATTGAGTGACTATTGGCGACTAAATTATTAGTCGCTAAAGACCTGATTTCCAAAGTATAAAACACTATTGGCGACTAAATTATTGGTCGCTAAAGACCTGTTTTTTGGCGACGAAACAAGTTTTAGTCGCCAATACCTACGCCGACGACGTATATGCGACAAATGTGGCGACTAAAAACAGACTTTTGGCGATTAAAAATTTAGTTGCCAAAAGTGATTTTTCTTGTAGTGAAATATATTGCTTAGATTTGTTTGATTTCAAATAAATTAAGATTAACCTTATTAAAAATTGAATAACTGAGATTGTTTGATTAGAAATGAACTTTCTATCCAAATAACTGTTAACTTTTATTTTATAATCCCATATCAGAAAAAGAAAAAAATAAATAAATTGTTTCACAATATAAACCTTATATTCCCATTTATCATTTAAATATTTATTTAAATGATATTTATCATAAATATAATCACGACAACCATATGATGACAAATTATATATTTTTTAAACACATAATAGCATTTTTCATTTAGAAAGAGGGTCTACCGCCCTGCTTCTTCAACAAGGGAAATGCTATCACAAAAAATGCACAATTTTATTGCAAATTTTGTAATATTAATTATAAAATGTATAATCTCGTCACAAAATAACGTAATAAAAAATATTGTAATGAAGTCATAAATTTTGAAACATTAGCTCTAAAATTATGGACATTTTTATTATGTTAATTTATAATAAAATTATGCATTTTATAATTAATATTGTAAAATTTTATGTTAAAATTACATATTTTTATGATAAGAAGTTATTTTTATTTTTTTATTTTTTATTTTATTTTATTTTTTTATGATAGAATTTCCCCTTCCTCAAATGTTGAGTATAGCTGGTCTGATGTGTGACTTCCATTAGACAACATAGCAATCAAGTATTGGTTAAAGTTGTAGAAAGAATGATTGTCACGTGGACCTTGGTGTTCAACTTTCACAACAATTCCGGACCATAGGTAATTAGGCCTGAGTTTGTTGTGGTTTGGTAAAAAATAAAAATAAAAATAAAATTCATTTGGAGTTGAAATTTTTTTAGTTTAAAATTAAAAAATTCGTTTGAGTTAATTTTTTTTTGAATTTGTTTATTTTTATGAAAGAAAAAGTAAAATGATTATTATTTGAATGTGATATTTTGTGTTATTAACTTTTTAATGACTAATTTAGTCCCAACCCAATCCAACCCACATAGAAGCCATATTTTTGTAATTATACTATGATTAGCAATATAAATTTTGTATTTTTATTTCTGTATGATGATGTTATTTCTTTTCATTGAGATGTGTATGGTTCCGCATTTGGGAACATATTATTTTAGTAACTTTTGAATTTTTATGAAAAGATGTATAGAAAAATAGAGAAAATGATATTATAACTTATAGTGATTTTTGACTTTTCGACTAAAATTGAAAGTTGCCAAATGATAAGAGGTGTCGTTTGGGATGTTGGCTAATTTGGGTTTTTCGTTAAATTAGCCATAAAAAGACAAAATAAGCTAAAAATTAAAAAATAAAATGTCATATTCAAATTATAATCATTTCACTTATTCTTTCACAGAAGTCAAAAAAATTAAAAAAAGTCAACCCAAACAATTTTTTAGTGGGACTAAAATAGTTAAAAAATCAAAAAAATTAACTAAACTTTCCAAACGAAACCTAAATATTTATTACTTTGAGTTTTCAAATAAGACTAACATTTTGGAACATTCTAAAATGAGAAAAAGGACTAACAAAATAAGACAAAGGGAGTAATTAATTCGTAAATAAATTAACTAAAATATGGCTCCCATGTCATTAAAAAGGGAAACCCTTAGGGGAGCAACCATTTGCACCCTATTATAAATTGGCATAATTTTATCCCCAAATTTTATAACATCAATCACAAAATGTATAATTTCATCACAAATTGACGTAACAAAATATGTCGTAACAAGTCACAAAATTTTGTAACATGAATCATAAAATTTTAGACAATTTATTACGCTAATTTATGATGAAATTATATATTTTGTGATTAATATTACGAAATTTTATAATAAAATTATATCAATTTATAATGGAATACATACACCACTAAAGAGTGCATACCATGAGCTTTCCTCATCAGAAATGGTCATGACAAGTAGAAAGAGATCATCATTAAGGTTTTGATAACCCACCCTTAATTCCTCCATTTTATAACTAGCATAGTAAACGCAATTTACCAAAGTGCTTAATCCAGACCAAGTCCTCCACTTCATAACAGATTATGGAAAACGCAATGGGCTAAATTATATTTTGCATTCTTATATTTTGCACAAAATCTTATTTTAGTCTCTATATATGAAATCATAACAATCAACTTTCTATACTTCTATTCAAATCTCACTTTGATCTATACATATAAAATTGTAACAGTCAATCCCTTGTACTTTTGGTAAAAACTTCATTTTGATCCCTACACAAGTATTCATTGTAGAAAGAATGATTGCCACGTGGACCTCGGTGTTTAACTTTCACAACAATTCCAGGCCATAGGTAATTAGGCCTGAGTTTGTTGTGGTTCGGTAAAAAAATTAAATATATAAAATTTATTTAGAGTTGAGATTTTTTTAGCTTAAAATTTAAAAATTCGTGTGAGTTAATTTTCTTTGACTTTGTTTATTTTTATGGAAGAAAAAGTAAAATGATTATTATTTGAATGTGATATTTTTGTATTATTGACTTTTTAATGACTAATTTAGTCCCAATCCAACCCACATAGAAGCCATATTTTTGTAAGAGTGCTGCTTCCGACTCCCAGTGGGGGTGGCACCCCCAGTAACATGGCGCGTCTCCATTCGCTAAAAAAAAAAAATAGTTTTTTTTTTTTGGCCAATCACAGGCCTACACGCATGACCCCCAGCACCTCCACTGGTAGTCCAAGGCATTTTCCTTTTTGTAATTACACTATGATTTGCTATATAAATTTTGTATTTTTATTTCTGTATGATGATGTTATTTCTTTTCATTGAGATGCGTATGGTTCCACATTTGAGAACATATTATTTTAGTAACTTTTTGAATTTTTATGAAAAAAATGTGTAGAAAAATAGAGAGAATGATATTATAACTTATAGTGATTTTTGACTTTTTGACTAAAATTGAAAGTTGCCAAATGACAAGAGGTGTCGTTTGGGATGTTGGCTAATTTGGGTTTTTCGTTAAATTAGCCATAAAAAGACAAAATAAGCTAAAAATTTAAAAATAAAATATCATATTCAAATTATAATCATTTTACTTATTCTTTCACAAAAGTCAAAAAAATTAGAAAAAGTCAACCCAAACAATTTTTTAGTGGGACTAAAATAGTTAAAAAATAAAAAAAAACTAACCAAACTTCCCAAACGAAACCTAAATATTTATTACTTTGAGTTTTCAAATAAGACTAACATTTTGGAACATTCTAAAATGAGAAAAAGGACTAACAAAATATGACAAAGGGAGTAATTAATTCGTAAATAAATTAACTAAAATATGACTCCCATGTCATTAAAAAGGGAAACCCTTAGGGGAGCAACCATTTGCACCCTATTATAAATTGGCATAATTTTATCACAAAATTTTATAACATCAACCACAAAATGTATAATCTCATCACAAATTGACGTAACAAAAAATGTCGTAACAAGTCACAAAATTTTGTAACATGAATCATAAAATTTTAGACATTTTATTACGCTAATTTATGATGAAATTATATATTTTGTGATTAATATTACAAAATTTTATAATAAAATTATATTAATTTATAATGGAATACATACACCACTAAAGAGTGCATACCATGAGCTTTCCTCGTTAGAAATCGTCATGACAAGTAGAAAGAGATCATCATTAAGGTTTTGATAACCCACCCTTAATTCCTCCATTTTATAACTAGCATAGTAAACGCAATTTACCAAAGTGCGTAATCCAGACCAAGTCCTCCACCTCACACCAAGTCCTCCACTTCATAACAGATTATGGAAAACGCAATGGGCTAAATTATATTTTGCATTCTTATACTTTGCACAAAATCTTATTTTAGTCTATATATATGAAATCATAATAATCAACTTTCTATACTTCTATTCAAATCTCACTTTGATCTATGCACATAAAATTGTGACAGTCAATCCCTTGTACTTTTGGTAAAAAACTCATTTTGATCCCTACACAAGTATTAATGTCCCCTTTCTGTTCCTCAATTGTTTAAATCTTTAACAAAATCTAATTATGTAATAAGAATGTAACTAAGACGTGAGGGTAAGAAAGGAAAACCAATTACATTTTCCACCAATACAAATTTTATCTCAAAATTTATATCAAAATATGATTGTATTAGGTTAAAACAAAATACAGATTGTGAGCAATTAAGACGATAAACAAGGGATTTGCATAAATTGGAATGACGAAACTCTATTTTTCACAGTAATACAATCTTCTGTCTGTTCATCTTTTTTTCTCTTTGATTTCTTTGTCGCATTTTTTTTTTTAATTTTAAAAGCTCTACTTTCTTATCTTTTCATTCTAATTTTTACGATACAAACATATATATATATATATTGTATTATATAACTCTCATGTGCTTATCATGTAAGACAAAGTGTATTGATGGGAAATATGGATGATTTTCCTCTCTTATCTTCATTTCGTAATCACATTTTTATTATATGACTGGATTTTGTTAAAAATTTAAAAATGAAGTAACAACAGAGGGACGTTGACACTTGTGTAGGGACCAAAGTGAGATTTGAGTAAAAGTGCAGGGGGTTAACTGTCACGATTATATGTGTAGAGACCAAAGTGAGATTTAACCAGAAGTGTAAGAGGTTAACTATCATAATTTCATGCGTAGGGGCCAAACTGAGATTTGGTGCAAAGTGCAAGGGTACAAAATGTAATTTATCCAATGCAATTCATGTTAGTGTCAAACCTACCTCAAGTCTCCCACTTTATACGTAAATAGCGACTAGCATATATGATTCGTGTACAATTTAAATAAATAAAAATAAAATAAAATATTTATTACATATTGCATGTCACTCAAATTATAAGAATTTTTTTTACCAAATTTTAGATTTGAGTCTCACTTTGTTCTCTATCTAATTTTTTTAGGGCAAATTACAAACACCCCTCTCGAGATTTGGTGAAAATACAGATTCCCCCATGAGGTTTGAGAAATTACAAATTGCCCCATAAGATTTATATTTCCATAACAAATTATCTCCTGATGTTTTTATTTTCATACAGATTCCCCCCTAATTTGTTATGCAAATTTGACATTCAGGGGGCAATTTGTAATTTCTCAAATCTCATGAGAGAATCTGTATTTTCACCAAATCTCGAGGGGTGTTTGTAATTTGCCCATTTTTTTAATAATAAAAAATTAGACACTTAACATAAGAGAGAAAAAATTTCAGAATACCACCAAAACTGTTCACTTAACATTAAATGTAATAAACCCAATTAATATCGGTACCTTCTCCTTCTCGTCCTCTTCCTCCTTGTTCTGCTTGATTGTCGTCAATCAAGCTGCTAGTCAAAAATATATATATATATATATAATTATGACTTTAGAAACTGTGAAAACATCAAAGACTCCAAACGTGTGAGTAGGGTTGCAACTTAAACAACTTCAACGTGAACAATTTCAGTCTAGTTTGAAATTTTGTAACACAAAGCAATATAAATTTGAATTTGGATCAAGCTTGGCAAAAGTTTGAAAGTCTGAAATAAATTTGGGCCGAGTTTGACGTGAAATACCAAATAACCCAAGACTCAATTTGTATACATAAATATATTATAGATTATTAGTGATTGTATGATGTTAAAATAATTTAGATCGTTTGATGATATTTAATATCTATTATATACATAGTAATACAATATAAAACCTTGCCCATTTTTTTCTCACTCGGAAATTACAAAGGCCACTGGTGCATTAGATCTCCATTTCTTGCTTCTCTCTACTCCATCTCTATAAATTATTTGTTTTAATATTATTAATAATTTTATAAAAAAAAATGTGAATAGAATCTAATTTTAATTAACTTAGTGTGGGGATATATTTTTTGAGCACTAATATGTGGCCAAGGTGACGCCGACGTGTCAGCCGAGGTACTACATGTCCTGGTCATGATGCCGAAATGATCTTGGCCAAACCGAGGTTATCTGCGAGAATACCAGAATCCGAGACAAGCGGATATTGGACAAGAGTCCTAGATTGGGAGAAGACTTCAGTTTGGGTAAAGATAAGACTCTTAGAGAATTTATCCTAATCCCACTGGGAGTCCCAGATTAGTAGTAATCTTAAGTCCATTAGAACTAGGCTCCTATTGGGACTAGGATTGTATTGGCTATAAAAGGGAGGCACCTCCATGGGTCTAAGGTATAACTTTTGATATTCTGTCTAGTAAGTTAAGCACTATTGGTTATCTTTGAGAGATATGGAGTACTGATTTGATCGTCGGAATACCCCGGGTGAACGAATACCCCGGGTGAACGAGTCACCGCCAGAGACTCTTCTTTCTGTTGCAGGTTAGACAGGTACCATCTATTCTGCTGATGTTCTTCAGTTGAGTACTAAGTTGACAGTGTGGTCGAAAATTGACACACACACTTAGTTGCAATATATATATATGTGTGTGTGTAAACAATTTTGGATTGTAAGTTAAGCTTGGATGAAATTAGACAACTCTCAACTCAATTCAAGCTAACCGATCTGACTCCACCTAAGTTTTGCCCCTACCAAAAGTGAAATTCTCTTCGACAAGACAATCGCTATCTCGCTGCTTTAAAATAATAATAATAATAATAATAATAATAAAAATGAAAGAAATTAAGTCACTTATTATATTTATGAAAAAATTATATTAGAATATAGTGTTTCTGTTTTAAAATAAAAACATAAAACCCATGAGATGTGATTAGTGCAGCCATGGAAATTTCATTTTCTCCACCGTGAAGATCTTTCTAGGAAGGAAAGAATTAGTGAAAGACGTTAGTGCTTTCATGTGACGTAACGGATTGGGGGTGACGGTTGTGAGGGACACAACAATCATTGTAGTAAATTGAGCACATTTGGAATTTATTTTGATAATTTGAACTATTTATATTTTAAAATATATTTATAAAATATTAAATTGATTGGAAATTGATAGTCCTTTCATCTAAATATATTTGTATCTAAAAAAATTGATAAATATGATTTGAAATACAAAACTAAATATAAATGCAATTAGACGAAAGGATTATCGATGTTATATCAACTTAATTTTTTATAAATATATTATACTCAATATATATTAAATATGTAAATAATTCAAATTATCAAAATAACTTCAATCCACTGTATAATTGCGCTCCGCACAGCAGCCACTTCAATTTCATGGTGGTAACATGGCAGATGGTGTTCGGATATGTGGAGTCAATGCAAAATATTGGTAAAATCACCAATTAATTAGAAAACCTTAAATGGTGATATTGGGGATTACAAAGTGGAAGACTTAATTTTATTTGTAATTTTTTATTAATTAATAACATTATGTAAATAAAGTCATCTCATCGCTAGATTATATTTATTTCCTAAATGTAATAACTATAGTATTATTTAAAGGAAAATAATTTGTAAACATAATTTTAGGTTAATTAGATTTTTAAATCTCAAAGTATGAGATTTGTGTCATTTTAATCTCTAATGTTTAAATTTGTATCAATTTGATTATCAATATATAAAATTATTTTACTTTAGTTCTTAATATTTAAACTGAGTTAATCTGATCTGTAATATACAAAAGGTATTTTAATTTAGTCCCTTAACACTTTAAAAGATTACATTAAAATTAGAGTCAAATTTTAATTTGAACAGGAAACAACATTATTTTGCATGATATCTATATCAGCAATGTTAGGTATCATGAAAATTTTTTCATGAAAACAATCATGAAAAGTTTGTGACCCTTGGATTACACTTAAAATAAAGCACTACACACTAATTAAGGTAATTCAAAAATCATAAATTTTTCATGATCATTTTCATGACAAAATTTTCATGGTCTCTAACTTTCTCCTATCTATATAAATATATGTTCCTTTTGTTGTTTCTCTTACACAAACCGTTTACTCACTATCACTCTTGTTTCCATATCTAAGCTATCTTCATGGAGAAAACTTGGTTCCTCTATTTAACTGCAGTGTCCTTAGCACACTGTTTCTTAGCCTGCTTGGCTTTGAATGGTCTCAACTCCACCACTGATCAATATGCTCTTTTAGCCTTCAAATCCCAAATCACTTTCAACCATTCTCATCACATATTGGCAAATAACTGGACCTCTGCCGCCTCAGTCTGCAACTGGATTGGTGTCTATTAAGGCAAGCGCCACCGTAGAGTGACAGCCTTGAATCTTGCAAACATGGGTCTGGGAGGCACCATCCCACCCCACATAGGAAACCTCTCATTTCTATCCTACTTCAACATTGCCAACAACACTTTCCATGGTCATCTTCCCAGTGAGTTGGCTCGATTGCATCGCCTAAATGTTGTCGACTTCGGTGTCAACAATTTCGGTGGAAGCGTTCCGTCATGGTTTGGAAACTCATCCAAGCTTCAATACTTGCATCTCGCAAACAACAGTTTCACTGGTTCAGTTCCACCTTCCATTGGCAACATATCAACATTAGAGTCTCTCAATTTAAGGTACAATTTTCTAGAGGGAAGAGTTCCCGAAGAGATCGGTCATCTTCCTAAACTGAAGACGTTACGCATGGGACATAATAATTTGTCGGGGTCTATACCGCCAACCATCTTCAACATCTCATCACTTGAAACGATTGATTTCCCATATAATATGATGTCTGGTAGTCTTCCGGAGGATTTGTGTGTTTTTCTTCCTAAACTTGAAATGCTTTCTCTTTCTAAGAATGAGTTTGATGGTCAAATTCCATCAACTCTAGGTGAATGCAGAGAGCTCCAAATCATAGCATTGTCTTACAATAAATTCACTGGTTTCATTCCAAAGGCAATTGGGAATTTGACTTCGCTTCTGATTTTATTTCTTGGTGGTAACAACTTTAAAGGTATGTTTCATTCTCAATTGTTATTGTTATTCAATTTGGTTCGCGTTTGATACATATTCAAAGTAAGAAGATTTGGAAAATTTTCATAACATAAATCTTTTTTTTTTTTTTTGGGTGTATACCATATTTATTGTCGTTATTATTTTAGTTACAATACATAAAATCTTTAATTATGTTTGGTTTGGTTATAAGTTGTCGCATTTTTTTAAAAATAATAAAAATTGTTGGATGACTAGAGGCGAAACCATAAAAGTAGGGAAGGTACCCCTCTAAATTTTTGAAAATTAATTATTACCCCTTACATTTTATCAATATTCATAACATGAATATTTATAATAAAGTTTTGACTATTTATTATCCCTTATGTTAGATAATACTATCAATTTTACCAAGTTAATTTTATTAATATAACTAGTACATATCACTTCAATTGTTAATTTTAAAATTCAAATGATTTGTTAGCTTTTTAATTAGTATGTTTTATTATCTAATAAAATGCTTCAAACAATAATTTAATCGATTATATTCTAAGATCTAGTCAATAATTCAAAACTTTCAATTATAAAATAAATAAATAAATAAATAAAGACTTGTTAGATTTTTTTTTTCCTTCTTGAAATACTTCTCCCAAAATGCTTATTATATGCTAAGAATTAGTTAATAATTCAAAACGTTTATGTGTATTGCAAGTATCTAAGTGTTGCTCCAATAACTATTTCTTTCACAACGCTTATCTAAAAAAGGGTAATTCTAAATACACTTCAAAAATTAGGTTGAGCACCTCATTACTTGGAACACCCTAATTTAAAATTTAAATATTTATTTATTTATTTAGACACCTCAAATAATATCTATTATAACCTTTAAAATAATAAAAAAAACCTTTAGAAATTCTACCTTCTGCACCTCAAGTCTAATGCCTACCATATGTTCGGAAACTTAATTCCGAAACTATGAAGTTTATCCGGATATTTAGTGGCGAACAAATGAAATATGTTCGAATACTCAGTTCCGAAAAACGGAGAATTGGTTGCACCATTTTCATCTGAATACTCAGTGCTGAACAAATTATATATATATATATATCTGGATACTTAATTTCAAACCTGTGAAGTTTCTTTAGATGCTCAGTGCCGAACATAATACCAGATAGTTTTTTTTTTGGGTTCGAAATTGGAGTGTGAAGAGGTTAGAAAATTAAATGTTTAGAAAAACATAGCCGAACATACACAATTTGTTCGAATATAAAATATTTAACAATGACCATTATTTCAGAAACACGCTGCTGAATATATGAATTTTGTTTAGAAACAAGTTTCCGAATAGACGTAATTTGTTCAATACTAAATTTCCAGATCAATTCCGTAAACCAAACAACAAAAAACGATAACTATCAAATGAAAACTTACTTTATCTATAGAAAATTGATTGAAAACATCTTCTTTATTGTCCATTGTTGATTTCAATGTGAAATAGAATGGAAGAATGATGGATTCAAGCAAATAGGGTTAAATATGAAGATTTGAAGTCAAACGAGTAAGAAGAGAAGAGAGAGAAAAGAAATATCGGGGCTGATAATGAATAGGATGTCCAAAACACTTTGATTTATACTTTTTTCAATGTCAAGTACTTTTTGGTCATTTTAAATAAAGGGAAAGGATTCTCTCTGGTCCATTTTGTGGATTGAACGGCACTGTTGAGTCCATGAGGCCCAACACAAGTTCCATTTCGATGATCGGAACCATTCAATGTATAGATCTCGTCAAATACTTCTTCTATCAAAAAATCAGGTTGATCAAATATTGATAGTCCTTAATCAGATTATATTTTTGTTAATGGTAAATAAGATTTTAAAAATAAATTGTTCATAAAAAATGTATTTAGATCAAAGGACTATCAATATCCGATCAACATGATTTGAATCGTTCGATAATCTGAATCGATTAATATGTGGATCTCGTGGAGTACTTCTTCCATACAAAAAATCAAGTTGATCAGGTATCAATAACCCCTTGATCAGATCATATTTTTTTAATGGTAAATAAGATTTTAAAAATAAATTGTTCATAAAAATGTATTCAGATCAAGGGACTATTGATATCTGATCAACATGATTTTTTGCAGAGACGAAGTACTCAACGAGTTCTATATATTCAACGGTATCATTGAAATGGGACCTGTGGTGGGCCCCACAAGCCCAATAGTATCGTCCTGGATCGGAGAGAATCCTTCTCCTTAAACAAGGACTTAATAGTAATAAAATAGTTTCATTAAATTGGGGTGTCCAACTTAATTTTTGGAGTGCAAATAGAGTCACCCTATAAAAAATTATCTACAATTAATAATTTACCAAAATTAATTTTTTTTTTTTTTTTAAGTGGATACCTTTCCACTCCTAATGATAATATCTACTATATTTTGTTGGAGTAATGAGTTGTACTACTCATATATGTTATTAGTACAATAATAACATTAAAAATAATAAACAAAATATGATAGATAAATATGATTATCATAGAATTATTGATTTGGAAAACAGTAAAGTATATTTGAATATTAAATTTGTGAAGAGATTAATGGATGAAAAAGAAAAGGAAGAGAAAATGAATTAAACAAAAGTACTAATATTTTTTAACAAATCTCCCCCCCCCCCCATTCTTATTACAATTTTTGATTGATTTAAACAGTAGACACTAAAATTTTATGTGGCATCAATTCAATACAATTAAATTTCTTTCTATCTTTTGGTTGCCTTAGAAAAATAAAAAGAAAATGAATTTTTTTTTTTTTTTGGGGGGGGTTGTTTGGTTATCCATAAAAATTGAAGAAGTACAAGTAATTGTTTTTCTTTATTTTAACAAATTCAAGATTCAAAAGTAGTATTAAAAAAAAAATTACTAAAATTTGAGCACAAGGAATATATATGTACATCATTTGCCTATCCAAAAGTGCAACCTACATGATTGCCTACCCATTTGAAAAGCAGCTTTATTTTAATGTATGTATGTTGATACTACACAACACTCTTGGTAGCTAGGTACAATTTGTAAATTATTTATTATTTTGCAGGCGAAATTCCACAAGAACTAGGAGGTCTACATAGTTTGGAGAAGTTAGGTATGGAATCTGCCAATGTCACCGGTCTCATACCATCTTCTATCTTTAACATCTCTTCATTGAAGGAGCTTTGTCTAAACACCAATAATTTATTTGGTAGTCTGCCAAGGGCAATTGGCAACTGTACCTTGCTCTCACTAATTTCTATTGATCAAAACAACTTGACAGGTAATCCATCCATCTCTCAAACTTTAGTTGCTGACTTTGGGTAGGGAACGGGCACAGTACTTGCCTTTCTTTTTTTTTGTTTTTTTTTCCTACGTTGTCTCTGGAATCATAAATTTAGATAAAAATTTAAAAAAATAGAAAAACATATTTAACTTATATTTCATTCATGTTGTCTTCATCTTTTCATTTTTTTTTTTTTTAATTTTCAAATCCTTATCTCAATTCATAATTCAAACACAATCCTAATGTCCTTAAAAACGTTTCTAATTTCTTCAAATTATAAGAATTAAGTTTAGGAGTGTAACTTGGACGGGCTTAATCCAAACAATTTGAGCTCAAATTGAATTTTTTTAGGACTTAAACAAAATATATTTTTGAATTCGGTACGGGTTTGGGCAAAAGTTCATATGCCAAAATTAAATTTGGACGAGTCTGAGCAAAGATATCAAACAACTCGACTAACCCAAAGCACAAATTATATATATATGTATATATAAATTATTATTTGCTAGATGATATTAAAGTAATTTAAATCGTTAGATCATATTGAATATATATTATACACACAATTAACACAACACAAAAATAATTATGTTGTCACTCATAAATTGTAAAGACCACTATAGCAGCATCTTTCTTACATTCTATAACAAATTATTTGTTTTGATATTATTGAAGATTTTACAAAACAAATGTAATTAGAGTCTAATTTTAACAAATTAAATAACTTAGCTGCACTAAAAAAAAAAAAAAAATTTATGTGCAATTTGAACAATTCGGGTTTAATTTGGATTGGACTTGGGAAAACAATCTCAGGTTACAATCTGGCCTTGGATAGCTGTCAACACAACTTGAACTTGGGCTTAAACAACCTCTCACTCCACCCGAACAAGTTGGGCTGTTATAGCAATACATCATATGATTTCCAAGCTACATATTTGCCTTGCAAACTTGGGAAATCCTATGGTGTAAGGTGTGTACCAAATGCATCTTATCACAAATGGTATAACTTGATCACAAAATTTTATAACATTAATCACAAAATGTGTAATCTTAACACAAATTAGCGCAACAAAATATACAAAATTTTGTGGTTCATGTAACAAAAGTTTGTGACTAGGTTACGATATCTAACTAAATCTTAATTCTCCTAATCTATATTATTTATTAAGTCAAAATCACTTTTATCTAAAAGACTATGGTCCTGTTTGGTAGAGTTATGGAAAAGTGATTATAGATTATATCTTAACATATTATAGCTTATATTTGTGAATATAAGCTGTTAACTTATTTTGTGCAGCTATGGAATTATGAATTTAAACAGTAAAGTAGTGTTTGGTTGATAAGCTATAACTTTTTGCTGTGTAATTGTCCTTTTTGCCTTTATATGATATGAAAATAATTATTTTGTCATTTTTTTTTTCAATTTTAATTTAAAAAAAATTATTTCATTAATAAAGTTAATATAATTAGTATTACAAAAATTATTATTTTCATTAATAGTATCAATTAGTGTAAAATTATTTTCATTAATGTTGTGATGTCATTACATATTGTTTTTCTTTATATTAATTTCAATTATTTATTTAATAGAAGTTATAATATTCATTTTTTTTTTATTTCATTTAACATAAGTTATTTCATTTTGTATTTCATTTTTTCCTTCAATTTTAATATTTTTTTAAAAAATTGTGATTCTAATTTTATTAGTTTTTTTCCCATTTTTATTAATTTTTTTAATTTATTATTATTATTTTCATTACAAACCCTAACTACTGCTAGGGTTTCACATCGTAGATCACGATCACGATGGTGGCGGTAAGCTCTGGTTTGTCACCGTTAGACTACCTTATGAAGCTGGCAAGATTACGGAAGGTTGATCGTGAAGAGAAAAGGAGGCTGTCTCTTTCTTCTCCACCGACAAAGAGATCGTGTAGAAAGCGATCGCAGAAGAGAGAGAAGAGATCGATCGTGCTAGGGTTTGATATCATCACCGGTGGCGCTAGGGTTTCAGATCGTCACTGACAACTCTAGGGTTTGAGATTGATCGCACTAGGGTTTCAGATCGTCACTGACGGCGCTAGGGTTTGAGATCGATCGTGACAATTAGGGTTTTGCCCTTCAATTGTGATCACGATGGCGAAAGGACGATTGATCGATCTAGAGAGAGAGAGAGAGACGTTGCCAAAAAACCGCAACCCTTACCGAAAATCGCCACTCTTGACGGAAATCATCTCTCTCTCTCTTTCTCTCTGAGTGAACAGTGTCAGAGTGTGGCTTATATACGGGGTATTTGGTAATACCAGAATTTGATGAGGGGCATTTAAGTAATTTTTTTCTCAAAACCAACTTTCCGCTTAATCTATAATCTCCAAAGCACCCCCTCAGCCACTTCAAGAAAACACTATTTTTCCACTTAATTTAAGCTATAATTTGATGAGTTAAAGCTGCACCAAATACAATGTTTTAGTTTAAATTAAGTTAAAAATTGAAATAAGTAGCTTTTAAGCTGCGTCAAACACCCACTATACGAGCTTCAAGACATTAATAAAATTTCTTAATTTTTTTAACTACTCTTAGGCGTAACTTGATTGAAAATAGTTAAAATTTACTCAATTCTAAATTATTTTTTCTATATATTTTAAACAAATTTTATGTTATTATTAAACTTTTAAAATTATTTTTCAATTATTTATTTATGTTTGTGCATAACATAGGTATTCACTTGTTCCAATTAAAGGGAAGATTCAACTCTATTTGGATTGATCTTAAAAAAAAAAAAAAAAAAATCTAATTTTTTTTTTCAAAAAACCTAAAACTAATTTAGTGAAAAAATCATAATAAATACAAAACACTCATCGGTTCATATAGTTTTAAATTTTTGTAAGGAAAAAATAATTTTTCACTACAAAAAAAACACCTTTGGCGACTAAATTTTTAGTCGCCAAAGGTCCCATTTTAGTCGCCAAATGTAAAAATTCGACTTTCCCCGACTAAAAGTTTTAGTCGCCCATCTTGTCGCCAAAACATGGTCGCGGATGCCTTTGGCGACTAAAAAACTGTTAGTCGCCAAATGCTGTGTCTTCAGCGACGAAAATTTTTGTCGCCAAATGCAATTTCATTTTTGGAAACTTTACATTTGGCGACTTAACTTTTAGTCGCCAATAATATTTTTTTTTTAATTATTGACACCTTTCCGCGACTAAACTTTTGTCGCCAAACGCATACCTTTCGGCGACTAAAGAGTTTAGTCGCCAAAACCGTTTTTCAAACAAAAAAAAAGAATTGCCTCTGCTCCCAAGGTTTGAACCCACAACGTCTCACTCCCAACACAACGTCCCAGCCCAACACTTCGACCTCCACTACGCCACTACCATATCACATGATTATTATTGCAACATATATTATTTATATACTACTTTTTACTGGTATTAATAGAAAATTATATATATAAAAATAAATTATTTATTAAAAAAAATATGATAGTACTTTTGGCGACTAAATGTGAATTTTAGTCGCCAATTCTTCATTTTTTTGGCTACTAATTTATTTTCTGTCGCTAAAAGAATTCAATTCCGCCTAAGGATAGCACCTTTGGCGACTAAACTAAATTTTAGTCGCCAAAACCTCAACTTTGGGCGACGAAACTATATTTTAGTCGCCAATTCTTGATTTTTAGCTACTAATTTTTTTTTGTAGCCAAAACACTTCGCTTTCAGCGACCAAAGAGTTTTTAGTCGGCAAAACTCCTGGAATCGGCGACGAAATTCAAATTTAGTCGCCAAATCCGGCACATTTGGCTACTAAATAAATTTAGTCGCGAAAAACTACGACTTTTGGCTACTAAACAATCTTTAGTCGCTAAAAAGCCCACATTTGGCGACTAAACTGCCTTTTAGTCGCCAAAACCCTTACATTTGGCGACTAAACTGCTTTAGTCGGGAACAGTTATCAATTTTGGCGACCAATTCGATTTTAGTCGCCATTTCTACGAGTTTCAGCGACGAAAATTCAAGTTTTAGTCGCGAAAAGCGCTTTTTCTTGTAGTGTTTAGATATTGAAAAATATATTTTTGCAGTTTATTTTTGTCAAACTAATTCCTATTTTTTCAAAAACAAAATGAATTGTAAAATTGAAACCAAATAAGGTACATTTTGAGTAGTGTTTTTTATTTTTATTTTATTTTATTTATTTTTATTGTTCTTTTTTTTTTTTTTTTTTGGGATATATTACACGAGTAGAATTTTTTTTTTTGGATAAATTACATTGACCTCATCTAAGATTTGAAAAAAAATAAAATAAACCCTATAAGTTAGATATAATTAACTAGGGTCCCTTATATTTAGGATTATATAGCACTTAATCCCTTTTTCATTAGTAATTATTTAGACATATTGTTATCTCTTTTACACAAAAATATTGATTTTACCTTGATTATTCGTGTATCTTTACACCATATGCATTAGTTTTGATCTCTTTAATTTTATTAAAAAAGAATTTGGTGTAATTATGCCAAAATTATGAATTTGCTATATTTGCTTTAAACATAAGGAAATATTAGTGTAATTTATCCTTATTTTTTCATTTTGCACCGTTTATAACTTCTTGTCATATTTATATGTTACAAAATTGAACATTGAATTACATGTTCCTCTCATAATATTTAGGCATCTTGAATTGTCAATTAGGGATCAAAATGTTTCTCATCTACATATGGTCTTCTAAATTGGCCATATAGTACATGGAAAATACTAATAGGTACTCCTACAATGCAAAAGACGAGTTGTGTGAATTCAACCATTAGCAGTAGATATAACTCCACCAAGAGAAAGAAAAAAGATGATGTCAATTGTGCAAGTTAGAATATTTTGTCTTGATGTTAGTTACGAAGGTGAATGCCTTAATTAATATTTTTTCTTATCGAAGATTTTTTATTTTTTATTTTTTATTTTATTTTATTTTTTTTTTCGGGTAAAAAAATTGGTTTCCATTTTTTTTTTCCCTTCAAGTTTCTATGTTTATATATTTTGGCAGGTCTGATACCGAAAGAGATTGGTGAGCTTCCAAATGTGAGAGAGCTAACACTTTCTTTTAACTACTTAATGGGTGCCATTCCAGCATCAATTTTTAATATCTCCTCACTTCTGGGTTTGTCGCTTACGGAAAATAACTTGTCAAGCAATCTTCCATCAAGTATAGGGCTTTGGCTACCCAATCTTAGTTTCCTCTATCTTGGAGGAAATGGCCTCATTGGAATTATCCCCGAGTCAATTTCAAATGCTTCTAAACTCATTACTTTAGACCTTAGTTATGATGCATTTACAGGTTCAATTCCGAAATCGCTTGGCAATTTACGACTACTCCAATTTCTCTACTTGCAAGTAAACAATTTGACGTGTGGGTCATCTTCTTCCTCTCCAGAATTGAGCTTCCTCACTTCCTTGGTAAATTGCAAAGATTTAAAAGAATTGTGGATAGATCAAAATCCTTTGGACGGCATTCTTCCGACAACTATTGGGAATCTCTCTGCCTCCCTTGACAAATTTAACGCATATTCCTGTGGAGTCAAAGGCAACATTCCTAGTGAAATTGGTAATATAAGCAATTTGGCATTCTTGAATCTGCAACAAAATGGTTTGATCGGATTCATTCCCTCTACAATTAAAGCATTAGGAAAGCTTCAAATATTGGATCTTTCCAATAACATACTGCAAGGGTCCATTCCAGATGATATATGCCAACTCAAGAACATGGGTGATCTACGATTGAACCAAAATGAACTTTTTGGATTGATTCCTGAATGCTTAGGGAATATTACATCTCTAAGATATCTATACCTCAATTCCAACAAATTAACTTCCGTTATACCTACAAGGTTGGGAAATCTTAAAGATATATTGGAAATTAACCTGTCCTCGAATTCTTTAAATGGCAATTTGCCACCACAACTTGGGAGTTTCAAAGTTGCAACACTAATAGATTTTTCAATGAACCAATTCACAGGAAAAATCCCAAGTACAATTATAGGTTTGCAAAGCTTGGTTACTCTTTCATTGGCGCACAACAAGTTACAAGGATCTATACCTGACTCATTTCGCAGCATGGTGAGCTTAGAATTCTTAGATCTATCCTATAATGACCTCTCCGATGTGATCCCCAAGTCCTTAGAGACACTGTCTCATCTTTCATATCTCAATGTTTCTTTCAATAAGTTAAGAGGACAAATTCCAAATGGGGGACCTTTTGCAAACTTCACCATTCAATCTTTCATGTCGAATGAAGCATTATGCGGTGCACCAAAGTTTCAAGTCCCGCCATGCCATACTAGTTCCTTTCATCATTTGAGGGAAAAAAGAGTGGCTCTAGCTTTATATATTTTGTTACCTATTGCATCCATACTACTTGTTATGCCCTTTGTGTTCTTGTTCATAAAATGTCGAAGAAGAAATAAAACTCCGTCCAATGTTGATCTCTTACCAACAATAACACCTCCAAGAGTCACATACCAACAGCTTTTCCGAGCAACTAACGGGTTTAGTGAGAGCAACTTGCTTGGTATGGGGAGTTTTGGTTCTGTTTACAAAGCTATCCTTGAAGATACCACAGTTTTGGCTATAAAGGTATTCAACTTGCAAGTAGAATGTGCATTCATGAGTTTTGACGTAGAATGCGAGATAATGCGACACATTCGTCATCGTAATCTTACTAAGGTCATTAGCAGTTGCTCGAACCTTGATTTCAAAGCTCTAGTACTTGAGTATATGCCTAATGGGAGTCTTGAAAAGTGGTTGTATTCTTACAACTATTTCTTAGATATGTTGCAGAGATTAGACATAATGATAGATGTTGCATGTGCTTTGGAGTATCTTCACCATGATTATTCAATGCCTTTGGTTCACTGTGATTTGAAACCCAGCAACATCCTGTTAGATGATGATATGGTTGCACATGTGAGTGATTTTGGCATTGCGAAGTTATTAGATTTGGGGGAGAGTGTCACACATACAAAGACCATAGCAACATTTGGGTATATTGCACCAGGTGACTTCTAAATTTTAATTTATATTTTCACATATTTGTGTTTTCTTATATATGTTTCCAATTTATATAGACATGCACTTTTCATATTATAGCACAAAATTTTAAATACAATTTTCACAGAATTTTTTATGATTTTGTTAACAACGAGCTAATTCTCTAAATGGTAAATTACACCAATCTCCATTGAATAATGATAAAAATACAATAAATTTTGCAATTTGAACATAATTATATCGACCTCCCTTTCAATAATAGAAAAATTAACAATGTTAACTTTAATAAGCAAATTACTTTTTCGCCTTTACACATTATATTTTTTATTTCTCAAATTTAACAATAATTCCAAATAACAAAATTACTCTTTTTTTCCACACGACCACCACTGCATACCCTTATTTCCCAAAACAACTCACCCATCCAACACTTGCCACCATTGCACACCCCTCCAATACTGCCACCCTCTAACACGCCACGAATCCAACCACCGACACATACCAATTTGCCACCACCAAAATTCTATAATTTTCTTGACAACATGATATTTCTTTTGATTGTATGTAGAGTTTGGATTGGAAGGATTAGTATCCACAAGCTGTGATGTTTACAGTTATGGAATCTTGCTTATGGAAACATTTACAAGAGTAAAGCCCACTAATGAAATGTTTTTTGAAGACATGACGATGAAACGTTGGGTGAGGGAGTCACTACCAAATGCAATCTCTCATGTTATAGATGCTAACTTGCTTAAGCCAGAGGAAGAAAACCTCACTACTGTTGTACTACAGTGTGTATCATCCATCATGGAATTGGCTTTAAGTTGCTCTGCAGAATCATCCGAGGAGAGGATGAACATGAAAGATGTTCTCGCAACACTCAAAAAAGTTAAACTTTGGTATCTAGCAAATTGTGGAAGGAGTTGAAAGAAGAAAAGTTGGGAATTTGGTATCTAGCCAATTGCAACATTCAAAAAAGTTTGCCAGATGCATCTGTAGCTGGTAGTGATTACGTAGTACTTGCATTGCTTATTGTGTATGCTTTGTATGTTTTTTTTGCAACCTTTATATATGGTTGCAGTATGCATAATTAGTTAGCTTGAAGAACTGAAGAAAAAAAATATATAGTTAAATATGGTAAATGTATTCAAACATGTCTCTTTGAAACTTTCTTTGCACCCCATGGTCACTAATTTTGAATAAACTTGTGGAAATCCAACGACTTTCATTTGCCAAATGTGCAACAATTTTGTTGGCATAACCATATAAACAATCTTAACATATATAAACTTTTGAAAGAGAAGCATCAATAAAACATTGCTTCAATATTTGCTTTAACAATACCACTTTTTCTATTCTTATTAAAACATTTAATTAGAATAAATTAATGAAAACAAAAGAAAAAATAGCAATTAGATTACAACAGTATTGTCATGTGATCCTATGGAGCAACAAATGACCATCATATTGTATTGTGTTTATTTAGAAAGCTAGAGAGAATTAAGCAGATAGTGTTCAGATAAGCTCAAAAGAAAAAAAAAAAAGAAAAAAAAGGTCAAGGGATAAAGGAGATGTAAGGATAAGCATGAAATTAAGTGAAAAGGCCACGTGGTTACCTGGGTAGCAAGTGAATTGAATCGAAAGGGCTGGGAAGCACCTATAAAAGGATGCTTCAGGTGGAAGTGAGGAATAAGGGAGGCATGGTTAGTTAGTAAAAAGGGGAAATTTCGGTGAACGAAGAAGCAATAGTAAGGAATTAATATTTAGGTGAGTTATATTATACCTTGAGTTACCATAACATATTTTATATATGTTTTGAATTACCATAATTTATTATATACAAGTTATGTTTTATAACTTTTTTTTTTTAGATTTTAAGTACGTTCATTATTTTTTGAACTCTATTTGCTTAAATTGAAACCTATGGATATGTTTGTTTAAATTTTAGAAATTATTTGACAATGATTTTATAAACAAGTTTTCTGTATCAGTAATAGTGAACTGCACAAAAGTCGGGGACGACAAAAGTATTATATTAGTTCTATACAAAAGTGAAATTTCTTCCCCATACACCAAAATATTACTCTGAAAGTCTATGCAACAAAGTCATCTACAAAAAAAAAAAAAAACATTAGAATTGGACCAAAAAATGCCCAACTTCATGAATGAATTTGGCAACGAGTGACAAATAACATATCAAAGAAACAACCTTCCATGATGAATCAATTATCAGTCTTTCTAAAGTCTTTTGTTATAAGGAACATTGTTAAATGCAGAACAATCATTACTAAATCTGTCATTACTAACATAAAGCTAATGTAACAATCTTCTATTTGTATGCAACATGTATCCCAATTTTGTGGCTAAACCAATATCAAAGCCCAATGTGAATAGAAAGTATTCTTTTTACCAACTTCCACATTAATTGCTTACAAGTCCTATTTGTCATGGGGAAGCTGCCTGTGAGAGCCACACGACGGTTCGGGGGTTGTTTTGAATTTTCGCCCCCGAAACGCCCTTTTTCGACTAAGTTTTGGGCATATTCGGCTCTAACTTCCAACCTACGGGTCAGAATTACATTTCGTTAGAAGTCCTATTTGTCATGGGGAAGCTGCTTGTGAGAGCCACACGGCGGTTCGGGGGTTGTTTTGAATTTTTGCCCCCGAAACACCATTTTTCGACTAAGTTTTGGGCGTGTTCGACTCTAACTCCCAAGCTACGGGTCTGAATTACATTCCGTTAGTTGTCATAAGTCCTATTCGTCATGGGAAAACTGCCCGTGAGAGCCACACGGTGGTTCGGGGGCTATTTTGAATTTTTGCCCTCGAAACGCCCTTTTTCGACTAAGTTTTGTGCGTATTCAGCTCTAACTCCCAACCTACGAGTTCGAATTACACTCCATTAGTTGTCAAAAATCCTATTGCCATGCGGAAGCTGCCTGTGAGAGTCACACCGTGGTTCGGGGGCTGTTCTGAATTTTCGCTGCCGAAACGCCATTTTTTGACTAAGTTTTGGGCGTATTCAGCTCTAACTCCCAACCTACGAGTCCGAATTACATTCCATCAGTTGTCACAAGTCCTATTTTTCATGAGAAAGATGCATGTGAGAGTCACATAGTGGTTCGGGGGCTGTTTTGAATTTTCTCCCCCGAAACGCTATTTTTTGACTAAGTTTTGGGCGTATTCGGCTCTAACTCCCAACCTACAAGTCTGAATTACATTATGTCAGTTGTCACAAGTCTTATTTGTCATGGCGAAGCTTCCCATGAGAGCCACACGGTGGTTCGGGGACTGTTTTGAATTTTCGCCCCCGAAACGCCCTTTTTCGACTAAGTTTGGGGCATATTCGACTCTAAATCCCAACCTACAAGTCCGAATTACATTCCGTCAGTTGTCACTAGTCCTATTTGTCATGGGGAAGCTGCCTGTGAGAGTCACATGGTGGTTCGGGGGCTGTTTTGAATTTTTTCCCCTAAAACGCCCTTTTTCGGCTAAGTTATGGCAGTATTAGGCTCTAACTCCCAACCTACGGGTCCGAATTTCATTCCGTTAGTTGTCACAAGTCCTATTTGTCATGGGGAAGCCGCCCGTGAGAGCCACATGGTGGTTTGGGGGCTGTTTTGAATTTTCGCCCTCGAAACGCCCTTTTTCGACTAAGTTTAGGGCGCATTCGGCTCTAAATGCCAACCAATGGGTCCGAATTACGTTTTGTCAGTTCTCATAGGTCCAAATTGTCATGGAAAAGTTATCCGTGTGAGCCAGACGGTCGTTCGGGGGCCGTTTTGAATTTTCTCCCCCGAAACGCCCTTTTTCGACTACGTTTAAGGCATATTTGGCTCTAACTCCCAACCTACGGGTCTGGATTACATTCCGCCAGTTGTCATAAGTCCTATTTGTCATGAGGGAACTGTCTGTGTAAGCCACACGGTGGTTCGGGGGCTATTTTAGATTTTTGCCTCCAAAACGCCCTTTTTCGACTAAGTTTAGGGCGTATTTGGCTCTAACTGCCAACCTACGGGTCCGAATTACGTTCTGTCAGTTCTCACAAATCCTATTTTTCATGGAGAAGCTATCTGTGTCAGCCACATGGTCGTTCGGGGGCTGTTTTGAATTTTTGCCCCTGAAACGCCCTTTTTCGACTAAGTTTAAGGCATATTCGTCTCTAACTCCCAACCTACGGGTCCGGCTTTCATTTTTTCAGTTGTCACAAGTCCTATTTCTTATGGAGGAACTGTCCGTGTAAGCCACACAGTGGTTCAGGGGCTGTTTTGAATTTTCGCCCTCGAAACGCCCTTTTTCTACTAAGTTTAGAGCATATTCAACTCTAACTCCCAACCTACAGGTCCGAATTATGTTTCGTTAGTTCTCACAAGTCCTATTTGTCATGGGGTAGCTATCCGTGAGAGTCACACTATCGTTTGGAGGCTGTTTTGAATTTTCGCCCCCGAAAAGCTCTTTTTCGAGTAAGTTTAAGAGGTATTCGGCTCTAACTCTCTACCTACAGGTCCGAATTACGTTCCGTCAGTTGTCACATGTCTTATTTGTCATGGACAATCTATCCATGAGTGTCACACGGTGGATCAAGGGCTGCTTTGAATTTTCGCCCTCGAAACGCCCTTTTCGACTAAGTTTAGGCCGTATTCGGCTCTAACTCCCAACCTAGGGGTGCGAATTACGTTCCGTTAGTTGTCATAAGTCCTATTTTTCATGGTGAAACTGTTGGTGTGAGTCATACGGTCGTTCAGAGGCTATTATGAATTTTTGCCCCGGGAAAGCTCTTTTTCGAGTAAGTTTTAGGCGTTTTCTGCTTTAACTCTCTACTTACAGGCCCGAATTACGTTCCATCAGTTGTCACAAGTCTTATTTGTCATGGGAAAGCTTCCCGTGAGAGTCACAAGGTCGTTCGGGGGCTGTTTAGAATTTTTGCCCCCGAAACGCCCTTTTTCGACTAAGTTTAGGACGTATTCGGCTCTAACTGCCAACCTATGGGTCCGAATTACGTTCCGTCAGTTCTTACAAGTCCTATTTGTCGTAGAGAAGCTATCTGTGTGAGCCACACAATTTTTCGGAGGCTGTTTTGAATTTTTGCCCTCGAAACGCCCTTTTTCGACTAAGTTTAAGGCGTATTCGGCTCTAACTCCCAACCTATAGGTTCAGATTACATTCCGTCAGTTGTCACAAGTCCTATTTATCATGGGGGAACTGTCCGTGTGAGCCACACAGTGGTTTAGGGGCTGTTTTGAATTTTCGCCCTCGAAACGCCATTTTTCTACTAAGTTTAGGGCGTATTCGGCTCTAACTCCCAACCTACGGGTCCGAATTACGTTCCGTCAGTTCTCACAAGTCCTATTTGTCATGGGGAAGCTATCCGTGAGAGTCACACAGTCATTCGAAGGCTGTTTTGAATTTTTGCCCCCAATAAGCTCTTTTTCAAGTAAGTTTAAGGCATATTCGGCTCTAACTCTCTACCTACGGGTTCGAATTACGTTTCGTTAGTTGTCACAAGTCTTATTTGTCATGGGCAAGCTATCCATGAGAGTCACATGATGGATCGGGGGCTGGTTTGAATTTTTTCCCCCGAAACGCCCTTTTTCGACTAAGTTTAGGGCGTATTCGACTCTAACTCCCAACCTACAGGTCCGAATTACATTCCGTCAGTTGCCACAAGTCCTATTTTTCATGATGAAACTATCCGTGTGAGTCACATGGTTGTTCGGGGTCTGTTTAGAATTTTCGCCCCCGAAACGCCCTTTTTCAACTAAGTTTAGGACGCATACGGCTTTAACTCTCTACCTATGGGTCCGAATTACGTTCCGTCAATTGTCAGAAGTCCTATTTGTCATGGGGAAGCTATCCGTGACAGTCACACGGTCGTTCGGGGGCTGTTATACTTTGCACAATATGAGAGTACACTATTTGCATGTTGTCTGTTGCCACATGTCCTATTTGCATGTCCATGTGAGTCACAAGTCCTATTTGTCATGGGGAATTTGTTCGTGATAGTCACATATATACGCTGCCTGTTCAGTAAGTCACTTGCATACAATAGGGTTTGAGGGGTGTTTTGCGTGTTTGCCCTCCAAATGTCTATTTTTGGCTAAGTTGAAGGCGTTTTCGGCTCTAACTTCCAACCTAGGCGTGCTAATTGCATGCCATCTATTGCCACAGGTCCTATTTGTAACAAGGATGCTGCCCATAACATCCATGCAGTGGTTCGGGGGCTATTTTGTATTTTCACCCCCCGAACGTCCTTTTTCGACTAAGTTTAAGGCGTTTTTAGCTCTAACTCCCAGCCTAGGTGTGCTAATTACATGCCGTCTGTTGTCACAGGTCCTATTTGGCACAAGGAAGCTGCCTGTGACATCCATATAGTGGTTCGGGGGCTATTTTGCATTTTGCCCCCCGAACACCGTTTTCAACTAAGTTTAAGGTATTTTTTACTCCAACTCCCAACCTACGTGTGCTAATTACATTCTGTCTATTCCCACAGGTCCTATGTGTCATGTGGAAGCTACTCGTGATATCCATAGAGCGGTTCATGGGCTGTTTTACATTTTTGCCTCTCGAACACCCTTTTTCGACTAAGTTGGATTATTTAAGTTGGATTGTTTTTTAAAAAAATTTCAATTAACTTAAATGAACGTATGTAGTTCCTAGTCTCAAAACAGGTTGGAAGGAAATTGAATTGCATTAGAAATCTTGTTAGGCTTCATAAAATTTACACAATCTTATTGTGCTAATTTACTCTATGTGAAACCCAATCATTTATGTACTCTGTTCAACCATTTAATTTACTGTAATCAATTCAGGGAAAGTGAATTTTTCATAAAAAAACATGTGCTTACCTTTTCCACATCATAATGAAGTCCTTCAAAGTATCCAAACACCAGGTGTTCTGCTGCTAAGTCTTTTAATATTACGAATCAAAACCTATTCAAAGTCTAGAAACAAAAACAATAGAAAACAAAACCCATTTTCTAATAAACAAGACATGTCTCACAAAACATGTCTCACTTGAGTGAAAACCCAAAACTTTGAACTGGGTATACAAATGAAGAATTTTCTGATCAAGTTTATAAGGAATAGATGGAAATGGAACCATAAATCTTTTGAAATGGGTGAATTCAAAAGAGTACATGCTATTATAAATCCAATCTCATATAATTAAGTAACGAAATATGATTTTGTCCTTGTTATAAACAACAAAAGCTCCTTTATATAGTGAAGTGTTTTACAGAATTTCATATACATAACCAACATGAAAAATTAGTTTTATATCTCTAATTTAATATCACTGTACTAGTAATTATATTACTTAATCCTACTTAACCTATCTCTTAGTCTTATAGAATTCATAATCTTACTCAACTTATACTTATCAAATAGGACATGTCTTGATGTCTTAAGAGTAACTTTAACTGCCAATTTATCAGGACACCAAATCTTTTACAAAACATATTTTTCAAGATAGGAACGCAAAAATTAAGTCAAAAAAATAAAACCGTAACAATAAAAAAAATTGTCAATAAAATAGATAGAACAAAGTAAATAGAACCAGACAAACACCCTAACTAACTCCAGACACCCAGCTCCACCAATTCAATCACACAAACCTAATAAATAGAACCTCAAAAAAATTAATATTTTGATGTCTTTCTCACATCAACAAGAACCCAATATATATATATGCTTAAAATCTGAGAGACACCAAATCAATCCACCCAATTCACTAGCCAAACACACCTTACCCAATGTACAAAACCCAAATGTCAAAACACACCCACCCAAATTGCTCCACTATTTCTACTCTTTACCTAGACCACACTCCACACATGGGACCATTCATCAAGCTCTCAAAACCAAATAGGCACATACAGGTTACATAAAGCTTCGGTGTTGTTGTTGTTGTTGTTGTTGTTGTTTTTTTTTTCATCAATAGAAAATTAATAACTGATTGGTGATACAAAAATCTTACCCCAGTTAATGGTTGAATCTTACCACAGGTTATATAAAGCTTCGCAACCTTACTTGAACCTCTCTTTTTGTTTTTTTTTTTTTTTTTACTTTTTCAAACCCTTGCTGCCTCCAAAACCCTTCCTAGTAATTCACCAGCCTCTGTTTTGTTTTTGTTTTTTCCAAGGCTTAAAGCCACGACCTGTGGGCTTATTAACCTAATTTCCCAAGTACATGACTGTGCCTGTCAAGTTGAAAACCATGAACAACTTAATTATGAAACCCTTTGTCATGACTATTTCCCATGAGAAAGAAAAAGATAGAAGAAATAAAAATCCTTTAGCACGGCAACTCAACCTAACATAACATATTGATAGATAGGATGAAGCACACAGATAGGCAATCTAGGACAAAATAAAGTAGAAAAATTAAAATTAAAAAGATTAAGCTTAGTAGCAGACTAGTTTCTTTTGACACCTGAAAATTCATTTTTGCCAATTATAATTGCCATGGTAGATGTGGTGGCTAAAATTTATATATAAAACTTGATGGACTTTTAGGAAAACAAAAGTCTCTTACATTTTCATACTTGATGCTTTCTTAATAAACAGGGGAAGCTTTCCAACACTAGAGTTCCTATCTTTATTATCAACCTTGACTAGTTGATATTTGAAAAGAAGACAATTTGTAGAAGTAAATTACACTTAAATATTTGAATTGTTGTTGGTAAAAAAGGGAAGGCATCAAACTAGTGTTTTAACCTTGATAAGTTTTAATCTTAGAACCAAAATTTGTAAGGTTTTTCAATCTACATCAGCAAAAGCTTATGGGGCATATCATAATTTGTGGCTGTTCAAGGAGGCAAGAACAGTTCAGTATGCCAACGGAACCCCCATGGTACTTCATCGCAATAAACTTGAAGTTTCACCTTCAAGTTCAAACTTGCATTGTTTAATTACAATGAATATAGTCCCTAGACAAGATAGAGTCTCCCAGGTAGCTGTCTTCATATAATATGCCAGCATTGTAGAAGGATACTGTCATAGTGCTAGTGCATTGTACTTGTCATAGGAGACTCAAGCCCTAGTCAATTGAAAGGGCTAAGCCCTTTGCCTCACTATTCAATAGCTACCATGATACTCTCATTTCTAAAGAACAAGACTCACCAAGATGGGAAAAGGTTGTCCAAATATAGAGGCAAAGACTACCTTTGAGCTTTCTACTACTAGGCTTCAATTAAGAACAAGGGTTGATTTCATTGAAATCAGTTGAAATGCAAAGAGGAAAACATTCTTTCCAACCATACCACTAAGAAGGCACATTGTTTGATGTAGAAAGATATATATGAGCTAGTTGACCTTATATATCTATTCCTAATCAATCCCTTGCCCCCCTCTCTCAAGGACTTCTAAACTAAGAATTGAGGTTCCAAACCTTGCTCCATATCAATCTAGCCTATCCCTCTTTCCCAAAACCTTATGGATGGTTTATAATAAAACCAATGTTTGAAAAATATGGTTTTCAAAGCCCTAAAGTTACACGATATATTGAATCTTAGACTTCAAGTAGTTAAAAAAATATATAAAAAAAAGTTCCTCCAAAGTGGATGAATTATGTACATGCATATGTTCTTCTGCATCAATGCATTAATAGACATGTATCATTGATAATGTACTTTTTGGCATGTAGCAATTTGCTGTCTTTGTGGTAATCCTAGTTAACAACATATAATATAGACAACCAAGGTTAACCAAAAGAATTTTAAAAATGAAAATGTAATTTGGTTATTAATTTCAAAAAATATCTCCTTGATAAAGTAGGCTCTCATAACCTACCTACTATGAAGCACAAACACTTTAAACTAGTTATTGTAGTCATTTCCGACACTGACACACCGGGGCATGTAACGGACATGCCAGGTGACATTTTTTTTTCCCCTTGTTGGATACCGTGGGGATGCATCACATACAATCATATGTCCTGCCTCTGGATACACCCTTGGACACATTTGACTTGTGATAGTTATGCATGTTCAAGAAAAAAAAGGATATTTAAAAGCAAAACTAATTCTAGGGTTTGAAGAACGAGTTATATTTATTGTAGTCATTTATGTAGCTTGTATTTTTTCAGTCCCTTAGTAAGATTATGTGGTTCTCTTTTAAAAGGAAACATTAGTTGCATACTTGTGTCCCCAAGTGATTGGGTTAAGGCTTTTAAGAGCTTAGTAGTATAAGGTTTTGAGTACAGTGGGTACTGAAAAAAAACCAAGTTGGTTTTCTGTGGTATTGGAACCGACATGTTGATAGTGTAACATGGTGAAATTATCACAATTGCTAGAAACAAAATAAAATTTGTTTTCATATAAAGTTATTGATTAATCTCTGAAACCAGTGTTACAGAAATGAAACAACTTTAATGTTTTTGCATCGTACTCCTCTCCTTTCTTTATTTTTTATTTTGTGTATTTTATTTGTTTTGGAGGAATCGGGATGGGAGACTCATGTCTTAAGATCCAACCAAGATAAGAAATATGCGTCGTACTCATTCAATTTTAAGGGGAAAAAATTCTCATATTCACATAAAGTATTGTTTGCTAAACCTCCATTTAGTAATGTCTAACTGGGAAGGCATCATCTATCCTATTTGCTTTTCTTTGGGAAATTTTCATGGGAGGGGGTTGTCATTTTGAACCTGCAAGAATTTCTTTGGAGTGTAATTGTGTCAAAGTTTACATGTAAATCTTTTTTCTATATGCTAGTTGCAATTCCCAACCCCACATTATGACAATTGCAATTTTTTCAGCTCATAGATGACAGAATCATAAAATTCATATGATTTGTTCATATATTAAACATCATCTTTGTAATTTTTAATAAATTACAGCCACATACATTAAATTTTGAAAAAACCTTAAAGCAACAATGTCAGAAAATGGGGAAACAGAGAAAGGGGGGGGAGGGAGGGAGGAAGGGAGAGAGAGAGAGAGAATGACAGACAGAGACCAAGACTGTGAGTGAGAGAGGTCGAGCAAGACAGAGAGAGAGAAGCTGCAATACATGTACAAAGCATTATATATACACAGAAGTACACATATTAAACATCATTTTTGAAATGTTTAATCAATTACAGCCACATATTTGAATGAACAACAGTGTGAGAAAAGGGGGAAACAAAGAAAGGGGGAGAGACAGAGACAGAGACAGACAGATAGACTATGTGAGAGAGCTTGAGTAAGAGAGCTCAAGCAAAAAAGCGAGAAACGGACGCACAGACAGATCGAGAAGAAGAGGGCGAAAGCAAGCAAGCGCGCCTGTGAGAGAGAGAGAGAGAGAGAGAGAGAGAGAGAGAGAGAGAGAACCTGTGATGTGCGGCTATGACGGTAGTGATTTGCGCAGGTGGCGGTGGGGTTGGCAGTGGCTATCGCAATGTTGCCCGTATGGTAGGCTATGGTGATGGAGGTGATTTCTTTGAGGTTTGGTGAGGTGTGTGTGATACACTATTGTGAAGTTGTGTTGCCTAACAAATCAACGCGCGCGCAGCAATAAAAGAATTGGTGGGCGTTCAAATTTCAACCTTTAGCGACTAATTTTATTTTTGGTCGGGAAAGGAATCAGTTATGCCGACTATAACTGCTTTGGTAGCCAAATATCACTCAACAGTGATGAAAATCTTAGTCGCCAAACGTCCTCTTTCGCGACTAATTTCCATTTTAATCGGGAAAAAGCAATATTGCCGATTAAATTTATTTTCTTGTAGCCTAACATGTATGCAAATAGCAACTAATATTCTGTTTAGTCGCTAAAAGTGGAATTTTTGTCGACTAAATTTGAATTTAGTCCCCAATAATCGACTAAAATATTTTAGCAACTAGATCTTGAACCAACGCTGACTAAATTAATTTTTAGTCGCCAAAAATTGTATTTTTGGCGACTAAAAATCTTTTAGTCGCCAAAAGTAGTCGCCAAAGGCGCATTTTGTTGTAGTGGTATGTTTTGAATTATCATAATTTATTTTATACAAGTTATGTTTTATAACTTATATTTAGATTTCAAGTACGTTAATTATTTTCTGAACTCTATTTGCTTAAATTGAAATCCATGGATATGTTTGTTTAAATTTTAGAAATTATTTGACAATTATTTTATAAACAATTATTTTCTGTAAGTACCACCGTGGGAGTCCCATGCCTTAGGGGACTTAAATAAACCATTGGCTTCTGATTGGTCACCTTATGACCCTCTGTTCGTCATGGATCCATTGATCTTTGTTCTGACTGTCACTCCAGTGACTTCTGTTCTATTCTATTTTGTACCGTGGTCATGGTTATTTGTTTACATAATTTTTGTATTTCAATTTCTGCCACTTTGAATAATTTGTTATTTCAAATTAAGTTATGTTAATGTTTTATCTTAAAAAACTATCCATGGTTATTTTGTGTCCCCTATACTCTTGGCATAATATTTTTCACTCTACTACATACTTATAGCTATTATCCCTTTCAGCTGATGAGATGTAAAGAAGAACTGTAACCTTGTATAGTGGGACCTGCACAAAATTTGATGCTGACCTGTAACACTTTGTTTTTCTTTTCTTTTTCTTTTTTCTTTTTCAAAAAATTTTGTGACCGCATAATAAAATAATAAAAGCCCCATGTATATATTTTCGATCATTAACAAAGTAAATTTTATGTTTAATTATTTTCTTATTTCCATTCTGCCTCCGCTTGTGATATTTAATTTGTTAAGGTTAGAATTAATTAGTAAGTTGCGATTCCAGCCCCAAGCCCCTGGGGTTAGGTCGTGACACAAGGCAAGCCCCAGGAAAGTATACACTGGTTCCTAGCTCTATCTTGGCTAGCGTTGTAGTCTCGATAGGTTGGCGTCCTTAAACCAACTACTCATTGTGTTGCCCCAACCCGAGAAAGGGCATTTGGTGAGGCGCGTTGTTTTGAAGAAGAGAAATTCGTAGTTGAAAAACTATTTCAAGGAAATGTAGACACCCCATTTTTTACCGCCCTTAAGACTTGGGTGCTTCAATCCGAACACTCGATGATGAAAGTTATATTATGCAAATTTTTTGAATCTTTAGCAAAAGAATTCGGTTTCAAGCTTCAAACCCAAGCCTTCCACCCTATTTGGACCAAAACCCTTTTTTTTAGCCTGACCACTCAATGAGTAATGGGGCCAAAATAATTGGCTGGCCTGCTAATTTAATGAGCAGGCCATACAATTAATTGGCCGGTCGGCCATATTTACCGAGAGTAGATATTTTGATAGCTATAGCTACTCCCATGCACGAGCTCCAAGCCAGCTATCCTCTTTCAGATATTTCCAATGTGAGAAGGTGAAATTCTATAAATACAACATCTGTCCTTAGTGTTTATGGTTAAGAAACTTAGTGAGCGAGCCTTTTCCAAAAATATCCAAACCTTTCGTACCCTCTTGATATAGATACACTAGATATACACCATTGAAGCTTGAGTTTAAGGCATTTGTTGAGATTTTGAACACTATTTCAGATACTTAAGAGTGTTTAGCTCGTGGTTTGTGAACCAAGAAACTCTTCCTCTTCTCTAGAGGTTGATTTTCCAACTCTTTCCATTTCATTTTCTTTTAAGCTTCTTGTTCTTCATTTCGATACTGTTTTTCAGATTATTTTGGCTTTTAAAATGTGATTTGAAATCTTGTTTAAAGGTAGAAGGGTTAGCCACCGTCCATAGGTTCGTTCTTTAGCTTTGCTCTTTTATTGTTCTTTATGTTTTGGCTTCATTTCTTTCATTTCTAGCACGGTTTTTAGATAGTTTTTAATTAAATAAGGGCTGTTTGTATGTATTTAAGGCTTACATAGCTAGTTTGGTTCTTGTATCATATTGCTCTTTTGTTGTTCTTCATATTTAGGCTTCATTTCTTTAATTTCCATCACTGTTTTTAGTTAGATTTTGATTAAATATAAGATGTTTGTATGTGTTTAAAGCTCACATAGATAGTTTAATTCTTGTCTCATATCTCTCTCCTTTGAAGATATTGCATAGCTCTCTTCTAGTTCCTCTTTTGTAGCATGGAAATGCATGTTTCATCCATGTTCCATGAGTAAGAAGATGAGCTTGCAATCATATTTTCTTAGCTTTCATTTATTCCTTTTGCTTAGTCTAGCCTTGTATTTGTTTTAAAACTACATGAGAGCTCTTCATCATGGCCATTAACGGCTCTTTTCTTTTTCCTTTGAAGCATGGAAATTGAGGTTTTAATCCATCTTCCATGAGTAGAAAGATGAGTCTCTTTGGTCTTCCTAATGATGGAATCTCTTATATATATGCTTTGCCTTCAAGAATGGCTTTTTTTAAACCTATTATCTCTAAGCTTGAGTATTCACTTGCTCTTGTTTTCCAGGAGATTCAGTGGGTTTTGGTCATGTCTTTGATTGTATCTTTCATACTTAGCCTTAGTTAGCTTTGTTTTTATTGATTACCGTCTCTTTGCTTCACTAATCATCATCTAAATACCCTTGGGATGTTTGATAATTTGTGAAGCAAACCTACTCTCTTCTTGAGAAATTTTCATGATAGGAGAGAGAATGATGGATGAACATCCTTGAAAAACCCCCTGTTTGTGCTCTGTTCTAGTTCTAGTTGCAACAGATTCTCCCCCATAAGTCATGGCCGGCCGACCAGTGCATAGTACGGCCGACCATATCTCAAGGCCGACTGACCCCTTTTATTGGACGGCTAAGGTGTATTTTCAGTAAAATGGAGCAGATCCTGAGGCTTGAAACAGAGTGATTTTCAGACTGTGAACAAAGACAACTTCCAGTAGTGAATAGTTGGAGTTTTCGAATGATGGTCTTGCCTTTGTCCGCTTGATTCATTGCCCCTCCTTTAATCCATTTAATTTGCCTCATTTGATTTGTATTTTGTAATAATTAGTTAGTTAATTCACTTGTTCATGTAATTAATTAAGTTCATTTGCTTGTATTGTAATAATTAGTAGTTTTCATTTGAGGTTTATAATAATTAGTTTAAGTCAGACATTCGGACTCTCTCATGGATAGATAGTAGATATGTAACATTGATGTATGTCTTCCAACCCTCATTTATTTACTAGCTTACCATATTTGTTTGGCATCATATTTTCTTTAAATCATTCCCATGACTTGCATCCATTTTTTACATACATTAGGGGTTTGGTTCATCACTTGATATCATTGTCATTATTTCTTGTTTGAATACATGCATTATCGTATGCTTCGAAATTGAATCACATGTCATATTAAGAAGCCAAATCTGATAGTTGCATTTTCGTATGTGTTGCATTAGTCATATGCATAGTTAGGGTCATGCATTCTTTTAACTAACTTCTTTCTTTGGCTTACCTCAGAGTACTAGGTGAGTACTTATTGCTTTAGCATATTCATTTGTGTGATTGTTGCTATGTTTAGCATCTTAACATGAGGCTATGTGCTTACTCGAAATAAACTGTTTGAATGTTGGTGGATGAAGGGTATTTTACATGCATTGGGGACGATTTTTGATCAAATGTACATACGAGCTCAATTCTTTCCTTTTGAGTTGTGTACACTTAAAACCTTTTTTTGAAAATCACATAAAATCAAGTCATTTCGAAATCAAGAGAAATAGTATATATTTTTGTGCCTCACATAGTTAATTTTAGCATAACAATGTCTAAACAAGAGCATATATTGTTGATAAAAATCACATCATGATTAGTAGAGGTCGATCTTTGATCGGGTGATTAGGGTGTTCAATTCATGACCTTTCCCTCTCTTCCTGAGCCAAGACACTTTGGTTATGACAAACAAGTCGCCTTTCACACGAGTCACTGGTTTCCTTAATTTTCCAAAAATATTTAGGTGGCGACTTTGAAATCCAACAATGTAGTCCATTTTTGGTATCTCTGATGATTGATGGATTTTCTAGGATTTGCCGAATTTGGACTCTCATTCGTTTTGTTTTACATTACACTTGTGAAAACAGAGTCAGAACTACGGGAGTTCGAACTGTAGGGTTATCGTACCTGAGGAGACTAAACCCTTCCGAGAAGCACGAAAAGCCGGCTACAGGAGGCAATTGGGCTAGAGTGCTTTCACCAAATAATGCATCTGGATTGAGCAAACCACTGCTGGCCTTTCTTTCTTTTCTAAGAATTGTTAGCATAAAACCTGCTTTTCCTTTCCTTCTCACAAACCTTTTAGAGTGGACATGCTTCCTTATTGGAAAGAATTTTCTTCCTTTGGTGTTGCCTCCTCACTAAGCACACTTTGAAATATGAAGCATGAAATTAATAGATATAAATTTGAACTATTTTAGAATAAACAATATTTGTTGCGGATAAAAACAGAACTTATTTGTGTGATAACATATTTTGTCTAAATTAAATGAAGAATTGAAGCATTGTACAAGATTTTTCAACATGTACACTAATGTGTACCCAAAGGAGGAAAGGGAATTAACATTGTCGAATGCTTAAATGACTTTCTAGGGTTCCTTAAAAAAAAACAAAAAAAAAAATATTTTGAGGGAGGAAAAATAGAAAAGAAATCCAAGCACCTTCCGGAAGGCAATAAAATAGCTTGCTATAAACCTAAAATGTGCTCGATTTTCATTGCTTTTAGCAATCACCAATCATTAACCACACAAAAAAGATCAACAATTAAAGCCTGCACTAGACAACAAATAGATTATGAAAAGTAACAACATAAATCTACATAACAGAACAATATGAAGAGAGTGAACACTATAAAGAACAAACCCTTACTCCACGTTTCGATATTGGTGGAGAGAAAAGATAAGTGAATAAAATAAAAATTAAATTTTTTTCAAAAATTCTTGCCTTTTTTTTTCACCCACAAATATCAAATCCAAACACAACTTAAATGTCCGCCACAACATCATGAGTCAATGAAGAAAACTTACATAGGCAAAAGCACTTTCATTCTCTTATTAATAAATAACTGAATCAACAAAATGAAAAGGATTTTATAGACTAAAAAACTCGCAAAATTATATACCACTTGAGTGTTGTCTTATTAAGTGAAAAAATGACATTCTTTACTTGATTATGAAAACAAGTGAACATGGAAATCAAATTACTAGTGGTTTAATCATCTACAATGAGAGTACCAACAAATAGCCCTATGTTGAAAGGTATTGTTCATGAATGTCCAAGAGTGTTCTTAATATCGCTTCCAACAACTGATCATTTTTGGATCAGAAGGGAATTCTAAAACTCTTATTTTGTTATATCACTGGTTTAAACCTCACAAGACACCTCAACATCGTGAAGCTCCAATAGAACTTGTAGACACCCCATTTTTGACCGCCCTTAAGACTTGGGCGCCTCAGGTCGATCACTCAATGATGAAAGTTATACTGTACAAATGTTCGATTTCTTCAGCAAGAAGAGCTTCTAAATTCCAACCTTACACCCGATTTAGACCAAAACTATTTTAGACCTCAAAACCCTCTTTTTCAAAATATTTTTCCAAATGTTTCTAAGATGTTTCAAGGATCGCATTTCGTTTAAAATAATAAACTTTTCAGTAAACCGAGCAAGAACAAAGTGGAAATAAATGAAAGAGAGGTGAACTCTTTGAAAAATATTTAAAACCTCTTATTTATAGGTTTGGAGTTGAAGAAAATTGGAGGAGAGGGAAGAAAACTAGTTAGGAAAAAAGTTAGGCATCAATCCGTTGAGAAAGAAATGAGCAACCTTCACTAAATTTAGCATATCTCTTTACATACTTCGAATTTAAATGCGAAGCCACTCCATTGGAAATTAGACTTTCGGGGCTTCAATTTAGACTCAAGAATCACCTAAAACCAAGTCCGGATGAGGGAGATATGCCCCTTTGAAGTCGGGCTTAGAAGAAGATTTTTGTTTGGCCGACCATTATTAACGGGCGGCTGCCCCTTTTTAGTGGCCTGCTGACCACCTGTGTCAAAAAATAGATTTTTGCAGATATTTGTTGACAGTTGTCCCCCATAGGTGCATGCACTACACCAGTTGTCTATATACAAATATTTCCAGCTGAGGCACATGTTTTTCTATATATAGATGACCACCCCTCTTGAAGTTAGGTTACAAAAAATTCCAAAGGCTCAAATTCTTGAAAATCTCTCTCTCTCTCTCTCCCTCTCTCTATCTTGCAACCTACACACTCTCTCTCTCTCCACACTTTCTAAACCAAAAATTTAGCTCTTCTTGTTGAGGTTCTTGAGCTCAAATCTCAGCCCTTGAGAGTGAAAACTTGTCGGTTTGTTAACAAAAGAGTTACCTTGCTTCAAGAGATATAACTTTGACTATCTTTACACTACTTCTTTTCTATCTTTACTTGCTATTTTTGGGCTATTTTTTAACTATTTTTATGGACTAAAACTTGTGGTTTAAGGCCATTAAAGGTAGAGGGGTTGACCACCCTTCTTTGAACGTTGTTTCTTAGGCTTTTACCCTTGTGTTTCCCATCCTTTCATCAACTTTTTTTGAGCTTTTTACCACTGATTTTCAGAGGTTTTCAGAAGTTAAAAAAGTGTTTTGAAGTCCCAAAAATGGAGGGGTTAGCTACCCTTCCTTTGGCTTGTTTACTAGCTTAATTTATCCATTATTTTAGCTTACTCTTTTACCTTTTTGTATATTCATTTCAGTCCTGTTTTTAGGTGTTTTAGGACTGTTTTAGGCTGTTTATTTCATTTATGCTTTGTATAACATGCTTATAGTGTAATAGTCCTCATAGGTTTGGTGGTTTAGACCTTAGACACCAACCTATTTAAGTTGATAGTATTTATTTCATGCTTTTCATACTTGTGTTCACATATAATCACCTCTCCAGCCTCCCTTCTTTCTTGGCTTTTTATTTCTTTAAGAATTGTTTGAACCAAGTGTTGCTTAAGCTTGAAAAAGGGACCATACAATACTAAATGGTTTAATCTCTTCAAAGGTTCATTACTAGGGCATTACCTATCTCTCATGTCCAAAACAACTTCTTGTTTGACACTCTTCTCCATTTAGTGGACTTAACTATCATTTTTGGACTAAATTGACTAATGAATGGAAAGGTAATTAAAATGGGTAATCAATGGCTTAAAATGGAGCAAGATAATAGAATGGTTTAGATTCAATTGGGCATTAATTGAACCCATTGAGTCTTGAGTCGTTTCATACTTGTTAGTGATGAAAATGGTTCAAGAGTCAATGTCAACCGCTTCCTTGATCAATATCATGATAGGGAGGAGGTTCATGAGTCTTTCCTTGTCATTTATCAAAATTGTATCCCTTGCTTCATAAGCCATCATGCAATGAATTTGCACTGGTTGATGGCTTGCGAATCAAGCCTACTACTACTTTGAGCTATCTGATGATAAGGAGAGGTAGGGTGGACAAACATCCCCTGGGAATGCTCTGTTTGTGCTCTACAGCAAGAGAAACCCAACATTAGTAGCCGGCAGGCCACCTTTACTGTACGGCATGCCACTATTAGTGGGCGGCCGGCCACCACTTCTAGCATGCCGGCTACCTTTTTCAACCAGGTAGTGCCATTTTCTTAATAGAGTAGAGTAGAGGCTGAGGTGCAAAACAAAATAGAGGCATTTTTTTTTAGGAGGGGGGGGAGAGAGAGAGAAATTCATGTGCATGCATGAGCCATTTCCTTGCTCCTTGGGACCCGTCGAATTTGTTTTTGTTAATAGTAGTATGTTGTACCTAAAGTAGTGAACTTGTAATTAATTATTTAGTTAATTAATTCCGTAATAATTAGTTATTTTAAATTTTTTAATTTGTATTAATTAATTTTGTGTTGTAATTATTTAGCTTAGCTAGAATAGTTAGTTAAATTCGGCATTGTAATAATTAGTTAGCTAGCTTAGCTAATTCATTCGTTCAGACCCTCTTGCGCGAAGGCAAATCGTAATAATGTGTATATCTTCCAACCGCACGTCTTTCTCCTTTTTATTTACCCACTTATGATGGATTGCATGTAACATCATATCTCCTTAGCATTTTCCATGTTTACATACACTCGTTTTGCATGCGTTTAGGGTTCGGCTCATCATACTAACCGATATCAAATTCACATTCTTACTCGACTACGTGATTTATCATGTCTTGGATTGGTTTATATACCATGCTAGTAACCAAGCTTATTAGATTGCATCTTGTATGTGTTGTATTAGTCATGTTGCATTAACTAGGAGCATACATTATTTCTAACCATTTTATTTCTTTTGGCTTGCGTTAGAGTACTAGGTGAGCATTTATGGCGTTAGAATATTGCATGCGTGTGATTGTTGCCATGTCAAGCATAAATACCATGAGGCTAAGTGCTTAATTGATATACCTGTTTGAATGCTTGTGGATGAAGGTGTAGATGCGCCCGAATGTCCTGGGTTCCACACGGCAAAATGGGCACGAAATCTCATTTTGTTCATTAGCTACTACAGTTCGGACTCAATGTCACGGTTCTGAATCTAATCCTGCAAAGTGCAATGCAAGACCGATAAATCACCAAAGAGTCCAAATTCGGCAAATCGTTTTGGAAAACTGATTTTATAAAGAAGTGTCAAACATGTACTGCTTTGCCAGATACAAAGTCACCATGTAGACACACTCCCAAGGGCCCCCGAACTCTGTGCTTTTGCGAAAGCGCGAAATTCGTTTGCTCTCTAGCTACTACAGTTTGAACTCAAATGTCACGGTTCTTAATCTGATCTCACAATGTGCGATGTGAGATTGATAAATCACCAAAGAGACCAAATCCGACAAATCATTTTGGAAAACAGATTTTTAGAAAGAAGTGTCAAACATAGACTGCTTTGCCAGATACAGAGTCGCCACCTAAATATTTTATTTTGGGAGAATTTAGGAAACCCTAACTCGTGCCTAAGGACACGTGTCCGTCATCACCAAAGTTGCCTCGGATCGGGAACTCGGGTATGATTGGGGAAGGTCATTTAATGAGCATCCCTGCTCGCCCGATCAAAGATCGGCCTGTACTAAACATGATATCGAGTTTTTGAAAACACATGCGTTCTTATTCCGGTTAATTAGCCAGAATTACTATGTGATGCGCACAGCAAAACAAGTATAGACTGGATCGCCTAATTTGGGAACAAAGCATTGCATATCCATTTGTTTGGAAAATGGTTTGAAATTTGCTACTCGCAAGTAGGCTAAAATGCGGATTTCGATGAATTGTCCCAATTCAAGTAATCTAACCCTCACCCACAGGCATTCAGGTAGTTAATCACGTAAGCAAATAGCCTCATGGCAAGCATACTTTCATGGCAATATTAACACATGTGCAGTATGCTAAAGCATAAACACTCACAGTGTACTCCGAGCCAAAATAAGGAACTAGTTAGAAATCAGTGCATGATCCTAGTTCATGTTAGAATGGCTAATGCAACACATGCAAAAATGCATTTAAGATAGGCTCGGCTATCCTAAGGATGTCATGTGAGATGCAACTTGGTACATGTATTCAAATTGGAATTGAAATACAATGCAATTAGTATGATGCGCCAAGCCCGGTGCATGCAATACAGATGAATGGATGCAAACATGCAAGCATAAGGTATGCTAAATGAAACGTGCCCTAAAACTAACCATCGTAAGCGGTTAAGTAAAAGGGAGAAAGAAATGGAGATTGGAAGACATGCATCACACACACGCACGCTTATTACAACAATTGGCTCTCTCGAGGGAGAGACTGAATAAAGAGTTAACTAGCTAATCTAAGCTAATTAAACTAATTATTACACAACAAATTAATTAACTAATCCTAGTTAACTAATTATTACAAAACGAATTGAAAATAGCTAAACGCATTAACTAATTAAAGGAACAAACCAAAGCAAAACCTAGCTATCTAAGCATGGCAGCTAAGGAAAGCAGTAAAAGCAGGAGGTTCTCAGAGGGAGAAGACTGGATGCATGCTCGGTCGCTTTGTTTGGAAATCCAATGCGATGCCCTGATTTGCCTCTGTTTTCATTTGTTCTCAGAAACTTGCACCAAGCTCCAGAAAGCTGAAAATCCACCTTGGGAATCCAGTGGAAAGATGGCCGACCACTATTGGTCTCTCCAGACCCCTGCCGACCACTTTTGGTTGTTGAAAACCAAGAAAAGTGGTCAGCTAGCTACTTTTTCTGGCTGGCCGACCAGTTGTTGGTGCTGAATTGCAATTTGCTACAACAGAGAGCAAGAAAGGGCATGGCAATGTATTTGCAAGATATGTGTGCACAACCACCCTCCCTATCATGTCATGAACTCAAGGGAGTGTAGGTTCTCGACCCTTGGGCCACCAATCACGCATTTTCATGCATGATGGCCGAGAGGCGAAGTTGCACAATTCAATATGAAAATGAATGCACAAGTAAACACATAAAGCCTAAAACTCTATCATGGATGATCAAGAGCGTCGGCGACCAGGAATTAAGGCACGTTTCATCACTTTATGTATGAAACGTCCCTCATTTCCCGTGTTTGGACTAACACCTACTCCAAACACAATGCAAGCAAGCATGGCATGCACAATGCGACTCAAGCATGCAAGTATGCAATATGACATAAGCATGAAAACATGCAATGCAATATGAACAACCTAACAAGGCTAATGGCATGCACAATGCTAAAGCATGTAACAACTAGCATACACAATGCTAAATGCTAAAAACTAGATGGCCTACTCAATGCAAGGCATTCATAAGGTTCTAAGCATAATGTAATGGATGCATGCACAATGCAACGCAGCAAGGGCAACTTATGTAATATACCAAGCATGGCATGCTCAATGCAAATAAACATGGCATATTCAATGGAATATGATCTAAGCATACACAATGCAAAGTATATGGCATACACAATGTGATGAACATGGTATGCATAATGTGATGTAATGTAAGCATTCAAACAACATGGCATACGTAATGCTAGATGGACTTAAACCAAAAGGGGTAGGCCTCAGCCATGCCCAAATTAGTGGTCATAAGTGATGAAATGAAGGCACATAAAGCAAGGCATGCATGCACAATGCATTGGCTATCAAAGAGGCCAAAGAGCACAACTCTCAAGAGTGCTCAATGAGTGACAAAAGTGGAAGTGTAACAACACTAAGTGCACTGAAATGAAGCAAGAAATGATGCCAAATCATTCAAACAACATAAGTAAAGCATGCTAGGGTCCTAAGGCATGAAAGCTAGCAAAGAGCAACACAAAGGAGGCATGCAATACATGGCACAAATGCATGAACTAAGCATGGTTAGAGCTTAAATAGGTCTAATCATGGATCAAAACATGTTGAGATAAGGGCCCAAAGGCCTAGGCATGGAAGCATGCAAGCTAAGGCATAACAAGGCCACAATGCACAACACTTAAAGACATTCAAAGCATGAATGAAGTGGGAATATAAGCATGCCATAAGCTCTGAAATATCATGTTAGATGATACCAAATCATGTACACAACACAAATGAAGCATGCAATGATGCTCAAAGCTTAAGGCAAACAAGAGCATTTGTACTACAAGTATACAAAGCATGAAGCATGAGATTAAGGCAATCCAAAAAAGTCCTAGAACATGTTAAAATGAGTCTAAAACATGCAAGGAAGGAAGCCAAAATGTGCTAGCATGAAGGGCATAAGGCATGATTCATACAAGGCAAATAGGGTAGATTACACTACACCTATTAAGACCAAGCATGGAATGACTTAAGCAATGAAAATCAGAGTTATATCATGGCATAATAATCCCAAAAACACACTGAGATGGTGGCTCGCAAGCAAAGGCATGAAGGCATACGCAATGGTTCATGTTAAGACATAAAGGGGGAAACCCTCCAACACATTGAATGAGTGATAAATGCGAATGTATGGCCATGAAACATGGACTGAAATCATATAACAAGTGATTCCAAATCAATGAAATAGGCCAAGCAATGCATGCTAGTGTGTTCAACACATAAGACTAACAAGCTAGATTGAACTATAGCTATACAAAGCAAGTCATGGATGACCAATACAACCAAAATTAGACCTTAGACATGCTAAAACATGAACAAAGTCTTCTTGAAGTTAAGCCAAAAGCATGCTAGAATGACATGTCACAACATGATGCATGTTAGGTTAGTTTAAGGGGATTGCACGACAAGTACAGGGAGCATGCAAAGGCTAACCAAACCAAACCTAAATAGAGGTATGACATGGTAAAACAAATCTAAAAACATGCTGAAATGGACACAACATAGGCTAGAATGAGATGCTACTTCATGAAGCATACAAAGCTAGTGTGTGTGGTTTACACTATAAGTGTATAAGGCATGCAAGAGCCAACCAAACCAACCCAAAACAGATCTAAGGCATGTTAAAAAAACACCAAAAGCCTACTGAGATGGCTCCAAAACAAGCTAGAAACACATGCTCAAACATGAGGCATACAAGACTAGATTGTGTGATTTACACTACAAGTGTGTGAACCATGCATGAAGTGACCAAAGCAAGTAAAAACAGTAGCATGCCTCAACAAAATATCCACAAATACAAGCTAAGACATGGTCAACAAACACTTAACAAAGGTGCTCAAACATGAGGCATATTAAGGCATGTATTGAAGATGCAAGGAGAGGGGATGGCCCTCTTCTTCTTAGGACCTTAAAACGCTATCCCCACCACTGAAATCCCTCTAGATTTCAGTGGTGAGAAGGCCAAAACAAGGTGGTCCCGAAGCTCACAAAAAAGGCTCAAAAACAAGGCCAAACAAGGCCTAAGAGGGGGTAAACAACCCCAAATACAAAAGTGATCTTAAACAAACTTTTGAAGCATGCAAAAACCAAACTTTTATCAGTTAAGAGGTAAGCTTAAAAACGTGTGAAAGAAGGGCTAAAAGCTTAATCAAGAAAGGGGGTTTTAAGGCTTAAAAACTCACCATTGTAGAACCACTTCAAGGCTGCAACTTCAGCAAGTTTTTTGAGCTTAAACCAGTCCAAGAACACCAAAAATAAACCCTTAGCACCTCAGCACCACAAGCAAGGTGTTTAAGTGTGTGTTTGTCTGTTAAAGTAAGACAAATTTACACTTTTGATGCACAAAAAAATGAAGAAACAAAGCAATATAGATACAAGGCTATATCTATCCTCCTCAGCTGGTTTTTCTGACCTTGGAGGAGGGAGGAGGAGCTTCCCTTTTATAGAAGAGGAAAGCCAAAGCTTCTTGGAGAAGCTAAGCTTCAAACAAATATGGAGGATGGCCCTAATGTCCTCCAGCTCAGCTGGAGGAAAACATCTCCAAAACGGTGCCAAAAAGCAGCTGACCACTTGAAGTGGTCGGCCTGCTAGTTTAAGTGGTCGGCCGACCACTTTATGTGGTCAACTAGAGCAAAAACTAGTCTGCCATAGGTGGGAGAGGTCAACACACTAAATGCAAGGTGGTGGTATGGTGGCCGACCAGAAAAGATGGTCCAAAGACCAGGAAAGCCAGTTATCTGACAAGAAAACTAGCTAGAGAAAGGAAAAGTGGTTTCCAAGGAGAAATACTGGTCTCCCACCCTTGTACCACCTTCCAAACAAGAAAAACAAGGTTTGTACCAAAAACAAACCAAAGCGGATGCAAGACGAGAATTGGGAGGCGAAACACGCTGCCAAAAGTCCCGAAAACTAGCTGACGAGCATCAAAAGTGGTATGCAACCACAAAAGTGGTCTCCCGGACCACAGTGTTCCTCTAGGTAGAGGCAACAAGGTGTGGTTCAAAAACCATGCCAAACGGAGAATGTTAAGTGGTCCCGAGACAAGGCGTGCGGCCAATGGCTCCAAAAACTGAAAACTAATCTCCAAATGGGAAAAGTGGCCTACGATCACAAAAAGTAGTCTACGACCACAGAGAGATGGTCTACAAGACCACTCCCTCCCTTCGGGAAGGGAAAACAAGACTTGGTCCGCAAACCGAGCCAAAGCTCAAAGAGTTCCGAAGCCCGAAGGCTAGGCTTTCAGCCAAAACTCCGAAACCTCAGAACGAGCACAATATGCACCATCACCGAGCGCTCAATCGCTGATGTCTGAGTCTTAAGGTCGGTCAAAAATGGGGTGTCTACACGCCACCTAAATGTTTTTGTTTTGAAAAATTTAGGAAACCCTGACTCGTGCCTAAGGCCACGTGTCCGTCATCACCAAAGTTGCCTCGGCTCAGGAACTTGGGTACGAGTGGGGAAGGTCATGCAATGAGCACCCCCGCTCGCCCGATCAAAGATCGGCCTGTACTAAGCATGATATTTTGTTTTTGAAAACATATGCGTTCTTATTTCGGTTATTAGCTAGAATTACTATGTAATGCACACTAGATCACCTAAATTGGAACAAAACATTTCATGTTTATTTGTTTGAAAATGGTTTGAAGGTGCTACTCGCAAGTAGGCTAAGAAGTGGATTTTGCCATCCTCGAGTAGGCTTAGAAAACATGATTTTGCCACCTCAAGTGGGCTTAAAACTCGCATTTCGATGAATTGTTCCAATTCAAGCAATCCAACCTTCACCCACAGGCATTCATGCAGTTATATCAATTAAGCAGTTAGCCTCATGGCAAGCATGCTATCATGGCAACACTCACACTCATGCAAGGATGTTAAAGCATAAACACTTACAGTGTACTACGAGCCAAAACAAGAGCTAGTTAGTAATCAATACATGATCCTCGCTATGTCAACAATGCCTAATGCAACACATGCAAAATGCAATTAAGATAGGCTCGGCTATTCTAAGATGGCATATGAAATGCAACTTGATAACATGTATTCAAATCGGAATTGAAATACAATGCAGTTACTATGATGCGCCTAGCTTGATGCATGCAAGACAGATGAATGGATGCACGCATGCAAGCATAAGAATGCTAATTGAAACATGCCCTAAAACTAACCATTGAAAGCAGGTAAGTACGAAAGGAGAAAGAAATAGGGGTTGGAAGACACACGCACGCTTATTACAAAATTCGTCCTCTCGACGGAGGGTCCGAATGAATACGCTAAGCTAATCAACTAATCTAATAATCTAATTAGACTAATTATTACACAACCAAATTGAATAACTAGCTACAACTAATTATTACAAAACTTTAACTAATCAAACAAATTAATTAAGTTACAACACCGAATGCTAATTAACAAGTAAAGCACTAAATCAGGCTGCCTGAGCTCTAGTTTGAAGATGCTGAACATGTATGCTCGCATTCGGTTTCTTGCCCCGAAAAGCTCTCTGGTTGCTCTCTTGAGGCTCTGTCTGCAGGGTGTCCTTGAGAACTAGCTGCTGGATCTCACCAAAACAGTGCTGAGGAGTGCACCAGTGGCCTGCCGGCCATGAGGAGATGCTACCGACCTCCCTGCCGACCAAAAGTGCACACTACCAACCATAAATGAGGATCTGCCGGCCAACAATAGGGAGGTGCCAGCCACTGGTGTGCTATGACACCAAGCTGCAGCAGAGCACAAAATAGAGAAAATGGAGAGTCTCCCAAGGGTATGTACGCACTATGCCACCCCCATATCACCTCAAAACATCAAGGGAGAGGCATAATCAGATCCAAGACCATCAATCACGCATCTCGATACATGATGGCCAAAGATCCAACTTGTGCAAATTCAATAAATGCAATACAAACAAGACTCTAAATCCGCTACCTCATCATGGATGATCAAAGGCAACGGAGACAAAGGGAGATTGGCTCACTTTCATCACTTTGAGTATGAAGTGGACCAATTGTCACGACCCAAACCCGCCCCTATGTGTTTAGTACCGTAACCGGCCAGTAATCCGTGATTACTAAAGGCCTGCTTAATAGTAATAACAGTAATACAGAGTATAGGGACTGGCGGAAGCCAAAACAGTAATAGAAAGATGTCGAATGAGCTGTGACAGTCTGTATGCAAAAAGATTTTTCTAGGACATATTCACATTCAGAACCAAAACAACATATACAAACATCATTACAGACAATCAGGTTAGGGACCAAATCCCTACCATAATAGTATAGTACAAGTCTATATAGTATTACAGAACAGAAACAAAAGGGTGAACTGAGACACCCCAAAAGCCCTGGCTTGGACTGACGTGGAACTTCGAAGTGAGGCACGATGGTTGGCTTGACAAAAAGGGAGCTAACCCAACGCTCTAACTCCGATCCGGTGCTTAGACACCTACATATAAATACAAATAGTGAGCTAAAGCCCAGTGAATAACATATGCGTAAAGAGGTTAAGAATGAATGCCCTTTCAGTATTTAAAACAGTAATTTATATTAGTAAAATAGTCATTTAATTAGTGGCTCATATTTTGTGCCATATCAGTCGTTAGAAACCATAATGGTCATATGTGGTACATCCAATAGCAAAACAGTACATTAGGTCTTAACAGACCGAACAGTCAGTTGATGGCCATCATATCAGTAAACAATAGTGGTTCCAAACATGAGAACCGACAGAGATCTCTGTAACAATAGCAGTAACAATAAATTGCTATGGATGCCACAAATACAGTTCACAAATAGGACAAACATTCATTCAGTAAACAGTGTCATTTCATAAAGCAGTACAGTCATACATTTAGAAAATAATCTCAATTGAACATATCTTTACAACATTGTTACTCACAGAGTTCTGGGCTACAGATAGGCTAGTGAGCGTCCTCGAATGCCAATCCTACACAGTTATAGGATGAACACACACTAAGTTGCACGTTTGGGAAACAATAACTTAGTCCCTATCTTGACTTGGTGTGGTTCTAGCATTATCCTCATTAAGATGCCTTAAACTAGGCCTAGGAATGCCTAGGATGGAATGAGGATGCAAAGATGCACTTTAAAACACTTTTCAAATTTTCGCTGAAACAGGGGTCCCGCTCGAGCATGGCTTTCTCCGCTCGAGCGGACATGCAGACAAAAGAGCTACGCTCGAGCGTGACTTTCCTCGCTCGAGCGGACTGCAAAAGTACTGGTTGCAAGAAATTCACGCTCGATGAGCACTCGACCCCCACTCGAGCGTGAGACACAAGTCCTCGCTCGAGCGTAAATTCTCTCGCTCGAGCGGACTGTGAAGCACATGAACTTCTGGGCATATGCATTTTAAGCTCGAGCGTGACTTTCTCTGCTCGAGTAGACATGTATGTACTCAGAGTGTACGCTCGAGCGTGAAGTCCTACGCTCGAGCATGGGTCCAAAATCTGGAATTTCTAGATTGAACCTCCAACTTCAAATTCAACATTTAAAGCATCAAATTCTATTCTTTTGGGCCAATTTTCTGGAAAACACTTTAAAACTCATAATATGACACATTTCAAAGATCAATTTGCAAAATCAAAGCCTAAAGGTAGTTCAATTAAACACAACTCCAAACAAAACTTCATGAACATAATGTATATGTAATATGCAAGTGTTTAATTGAAATCAAAGCTTCAAATACAAGCTCAAATGCAAGTTTAAGCTCAAAGTCATGGTGAATTCATGGACTATATTCAAAATATACACATGCATGGGAGAAATTCATGCAAACCAACCTCAAAATGCAAGAATATGAACATGCATGCATGAATTAGCTCATAATTCAACTTTTCAAATTAATCCTTGACCTTAAACTCTAAATTACCAAGAACCTTGCAAGATACAACTCAAATTCACAATGAAGAAGTGAAATCTCTACCTTAGGTCTTCAATTTTAGGTATAAAAGCTCAATTATACAATCAACCTTCAAATCTTCTAAGTTTCCAAGCAAAACTCTTGATGAAACCAAATTTTCCTCTACTCTCCCTCTCTCTCACGGTTTGGCCTAAGGAAGTGGCTGAAAAAAAATGATGTAACTAAGCTCTAAACAATGTTTTTGACAAAGTGGCCCACTAGTGTAGCAAAAATGTAATTAAGTCCAACTAATGTAATTTAACTTAATTTAATCATTCCATATCAAATTTAAATTAAACCTACCATAAAATCACATAAATTCTAACTAGCATAACATATCAAACAATTTCTGAATCGGCCGTCGATAAGGCCTTCAATTCGCAATTCGGAACTAAAAACATGAACAGATAAATCAATGACAAACAAATAGAAATGCACTTAAATTAATACACTCAGGCGATCAATTCAAGATTTCGGTTTAATCAGTTACTTAACATGTTTAGTCACAGTTTAGCAGTAATCAATGGTATTATTAGTAAACAGTGGTGAGGGTTGTCACACCAATCAACCTTATGTTCAACATAACGTCCGGTTGAACACTATGCAATGCAAACAACATATGTAATTGTCATGACCCGAACCCGCCCCTATGGGTTAAGGACATAACCGGCCAGTAATCCTGAGATTACCTATGGCCTCAAACCAAAACAAACATAACTCATCAGAGTAAAGGGGCCAAACAGAAGAAAAAATTTAAAACTTTGTCCATAGAGCTGTGCTTACATGGCATATCAAATAAACCAAACATATAAACATTAATAACTCACAACGAAAAAATAGTACCATAAAGTTTTGTACAGACATGATCATATAAGTCTAAGTCAACCCATCAAAACTATATATAAGTATACACAAAGTCCTCGCCAACATGACAAAATAAACAAGACAACAAAAGGGCGAAGACGGGTCTCATGCGTAAGACAAGGGCTGACTCTCCAAAACTTGGGTTGTTCCAGACACGCTTCACTGAGGCTGGGTTTGGACCTCTCTTGGCTCACCTACAAAATACATGAATGAGCGTGAGCGATAGCCTAGTGAATAATATCAAATGCAGAAGTTATACAAACATTATGTAGAACAACAAGCTTTAAACGGCCTTGGGCCCAATTCATATTTTATTTAGCATATATACACATTTTAAGTAATATGACCGCGATTCCTATAAATTGGCCTTTGGCCCAATCAAACTTTCATTTGTGTCAAAACATCCTTTGGCCTATTCAGATGACTAACTGGCCTTTGGCCCATTCATTCGTGTCAGAACGGCCTTCGGCCCATTCATTCATGTCAAAACGGCCTTCGGCCCACTTATTCATGTCAAAACGTCCTTCGGCCCACTTATTCATGTCAAAATGGCCTTTGACCCACTTACTCATATCAAAACGGCCTTCGGCCCACTCATTCATTCTTGTTGAAACGGCCTCTGGCCCAATCATTTGGTATAGCAAACATTGTCCGCCAATCGAATCAAGAACTTATAGAACTTACTTAGAAGTAAGCAATTGGACAACAACATATTTCAGATATCTCTGTTAAGATATTACTCACAGTGATCGGTTGGTTGGTTTGCTCTAGAGCTCGACCCTACATATTTCATGAACACAAAAGGGTCACAAATAATTCGATCCGTTCTAAATTCACATTTTCCTCTTTAGGCTTCAATCTTATCTCTTTAACTCAATTACAATGCGCAATGCATGCCTAAGAGTACTTGGAAGTGAAAGAGAATAGAAAATGGAACTCAGAATGCATTTTCAAAATTTCAGAAAACAGGGTCCCCGCTCGAGCGTGGACTTGAAGCTTGCAAAAGTACTGGAAGCATCAAAATTACGCTCGAGCTTGAAGTCTAGTGCTCGAGCGGAAGGCCTCTCTACGTGGCTCCCCGCTCGAGCATGAAATTACCCCGCTCGAGCGGACGCCAAGTCTGCAAAAAGTGCTGGATGCATCATTTTTATGCTCGAGCGTGAACTCAGACGCTTGAGCGGAAGTTCATCCTACATAGCTCCCTACTCGAGCGTGAACTTCCCCGCTCGAGCGGGCACCATGCCTGCAAGAAAATACTGAGAGCTCGAAATCCCCGCTCGAGCGGATATCAAAAATTTTGGGTTTTCTAGAACATGTTCTTGAGCTCGAATTCAACACTCTAACCAACATTTCTTGCATACCATGGCTCAAATTTCACACATACATGTACTAACATGATACCAACACCAAATTACAATACAATGAAGCTCAATTTCTTGAATTACTTACATGTATGCCTCAAATTAGCCCAAACTCATCACCAACACATCAAATTCAAACATGCAAAGCTCATACCTCCATGATCTACTCTTGCATGTGAGAAATATTCATTCATATCAACTTAATTGGTGAAGAGATGATCAAATACATGGATTCCAAACAACATTCAACATAGATTATACACATTATGCTCAAACATGAAAATTCATGGCAATTTCTTACATGCATGTGTTCTAAGACTTTAAATTCAACAAATATAACTCAATCTCCTTATAATCAAGCTAATTCATGTTCTTGACCACTAATCAAACTTGAATTCACAAGTTACAACTAATATTCACAAATTCACTTACCTAGGAGCTTCAAACACCCAAGCTCTAGTCAATTCTTGAGTTAAATCTTCAAATCCCCAAGCTTGAGCCAAAAATTGCACAAGTTTCTCTCTCTCTCTCTCTCTCTCTATAGCCGGCCCTCTCTCTATTTTGAGTTCAAATCAGCCAAATCAAGTTATAAGAAGAGAATAGAGGGTGTAGTGCCCCTCTTTAAGTCCCACCAGTCACAATTATTTCAATATAAAATATTTGGGCACTTAATTCCTTAATCTAATCCAATTAGTTTGATCCGAATCAATTTCCAATTCAATTTCACCATAGGCTCTAAAAATTATGCCAGTCACAATGGCGTAACCAATTTCGGGTTCTGTGGCCGTTAAGGCCTTCAATTTAATTTCCAAAGCAATTAATCAAACAGATATTCCTACAGTAAACAGATAGAAATTTAAAACCACATATTTTCACATAATGGCACACAAAATCATATTAAACACATAATCATACTCATATTAAGGACCAATTAACATATTACGGAACTGGGGTATCACAGTAATGTATGCTCAAATGCCAAATACATTAAGCTAGTAAAGAGTATCACTCAAGAGGCATGCATTATTAATCTCAAATGGCCAAACCAGCCATGGACAGACCTAAACCATGCCAAAACAGTGGCCTAAACATGTTGGAATTGAAGCTCAAAAGGCTAGACAAGCATGCACACATGTTGGTCTATAAGCAAAACATAATACGCAACCCTCAAAAGCAATGAAGAAGTGAAGTATATGAGAGTGTGACTACACTATATGCCCTGAAATTACATGCTAAATGGTGCCATACCATGCAAACATCACATACACAACATGTTAAAGGCCCCGAAACTCAAAACTAGTCAAGCTCCTTTACACTACAACCATATTAAACAATGCTAAAATGACCTCAACCATTCAAAACAGACCTAAGGCAGGTCAAAAAAAGTAGCAAAAACATGCTAGACTCGCAGCATAGATGGCAAGAAAGATATGCTCATGTATTGGCTCACAAACAAGGCATAAAGGCACAACTCCTAAACACAATGAAAGAGTGATAAACATGGGAGTATGGAAAAGATATAAGCTCTAAAATTCAATGCCAAATGATGCCAAGGCATGCAAACGTCACAAGTATAGCATGGTAGGGGCCTCAAAACTTAAGACTAGTCAAGGCATTTACACTATAGCTATACAAAGCAAGCCCCAAAAGGCCAAGATCACCTGAAACAGTCCTAAAGCATGTCAAAATAATGCTAAAACATGTATGGAGTATAGCCAAGACAAGCTAGCATGAAGGGCCAAAACACCAAGTACACTAGGCTAATGGGCCATATTGCACTACAAGTACATGGAGCATCCAAGAGGTGACCAAACCAACCAAAAACAGAGTTATGGCAGGTCTAAGAAGGCACAAAAATGAGCCTAAACAAAGCCATAAAGAAGTAAAAACACATGCTCCTTTGGTTGGCCATCAATACAAGCAAGCAACACAAGAGGAGGAAGGGAACCACCCTCTCCTATTTTGAGCCTCAAAATAGGTTTTCCACCACTGAAATTCCTCTGGAATTCAATGGTTTTAAGGCCAAAACAAGATGATTTCAAAGGCTTTAAAGGAAGGCAAGAAGCTTAGCAAATAAGCCACCAAAGAGGGTGAAACGTCCCTAACTCCAAAAACACTTTAAACTATCATTTTTAAGCCTTAAAAACAAAGGCTTTTTCAGTTGATAACTAGGCCAAAATTAGCATGAAAAGGTGGCCAAGGTTGTGTAGAAAAACAAGCTTAAAAGAGGGAGAAGCTCACCCTTGAAGCACAGCAGCAAACAGCCAACAAACAGCTACTTTTCTTGAACCAAAACCACCTTTAGCGGCCCAAAACAAGTTCCAAGGGACCTCAGCCCAATGGTGATCAAGTTTTCTTAAGGGTTGATAGGTTGAAGATGGTTGTGGAATCAGATTTAGAACCGCGGGAGTCCGAACTGTAAGGCTATCATATCCGAAAGAAGCACGTAAAGTCAAGCTATAGTTTCTGGCGACTCTGCTGGGGACTTTAGAGAACTTGGCTTGAACTTCATGATGTGAAATTTTATTTACACTTATATGTCTTTGCATTGCATTTCATTTGCATTGGTGCACTTAAGTCACTGTGTTTGCCATCAGCTATTCCTAGATGATTTGCTGGAGGCTTGTCTAAAAGCCTGCCAAAAGGTTGATTGATCGTGGGCTCTGCTATGTTGGGAACACAATCCTCGGATCTGGATTACCATTGTACCGCTTGATCCTCCTTTCACTTCTCGGTGTTAGGTGTGAGAGGTATATTAGGTAGTCTTACTAAGGTACCTTTTTGACCAATCAACCGAGCTGGATATAGTAAAGCTATAGTGACTGTTCCAAACTAGGACATGATGCTCACTCATATGCAGGATTTTGTGCAACTACTTGCTTGAAGTAGTGAAACACTAGATCACTCCAAAGCTAAGACAGGGAAACCCTAACCACTCATATGGGTATTTTGAGTGCTTTTGTGCAAAATATAAAATCTTTGGCAATGTGTGATGTAATCCTGGGAGAGTCTTAATCTTGAGGCGATTCCTTTCAACCTTGAGGATCATATCCGAATCAAAATTTGGGTCGAATCCAGGGGTTTGTGTTTGATATGGGTGAATTTTTAGCAAAACCAGAACCAACCCTAAAAAAATTGTATCTTGCTTTACTTTGACTGGCATACACGGTATCCCGATCTGATGCTGCATTTGTTTGTAATGCTAGGTTTGTTTGAGCTAAAGAAGGAGCAGTACCCAACTCAGCAAAGGCCCAATCCAATCTGATCCAAAAAAGCTAACCCATTACTATCCATCCAAATCCCAGAAAAACCCACTCAGCAAAGGTCCAGTTCATCTGATCCCTAAAGGCCAACTCAAAAAAGATCCATCCAATATCGAAAGACCCATTCTAAAAAGCCCAATCCAGTCAAACCCATCTAGACTAATCCAGTTTAGATACATCAGGTATAACCAGGTCAAAATCCTTGTCAATCAGCTCTCAGCTTACACCCATCTATTTTCCCGATTGCCAACTCAGCATACTCGTGATGACACAAGGTCCAGAAGAAGTTGTGGCTATGATAGCAGCGTTAAACCAGGGAATTGCCATCCAGGATAAGACCTATGCTAAAATGCAATGCCCATCTGGGGCGTCTACTACACATCCAGTCCCAGGCCTCCAACCGAACTTTGACCCACCTCTGCCAGCTGAAGATTTGCAAAGTTCGGATCCTCGAGAAGGGTTGGCTCAAGCTCGAGTTTTCAGACCCTTGGTCCAGCCTAATAAGGGGCCTTTTTCCCTTGATATTAATGATCTCGACCCGACCATGTTAAAACTTGCTAACCTTGAGAAACAATTCAAAAAGGCACAGGGAATTAGCTCCATTCCCAACATTGAGGATGGCTACACCAATGCTTCCGTTAGCCTCCCAAATAGATTCAAAATGCCACTCATTGACCGTTTCGATGGATCTGGAGATCCTATGGTACATATCTGACTTTTCTTGGATGTCTTGAAACCAATGGGTCTAACTAAGCCTTAGAAACTCTCTCTGTATGAAAGAACCTTATCGGGTATAGTAGCCACTTGGTACAGCAAGTTAAAAGATAAAGTGAAGCAGAACTGGGAAGAGTTGGCTGAGGTGTTTGTCAACCAGTATTCTTACAATACCCAGATTGAAATGACCACCCAAGAGCTTGAAGCAACCCACCAGAATCCTAAAGAGCCTTTTGTGGAATTTGTTACATGGTGGAGAGCAAAGGCAACACAAATGACAGATCGACCTTTTGAAAGGGACCAAATGTAGATAGTGGTGTAGAATCTTGAGCCTAATATGTTACAAAAGTTAATAGTCACTCCACTATTCACTTTCAAAATTTTGCATGAATTAGGAGCTCAAATTGAGAGTGCATTCAACAGGGGGATTATTCCCAGAACAAGTGAACTAACGAGTAAGGTGTTTTCCAAGAGTACCAATACTAGTAGTAGCACTATTCCTGAACCCACTGAAATCAATACCGTTGCTAGCAAGCCCAAAACTGTTGACCAGTTTGCCAATACAAGCCCAAAAATAGCCGGCCCAACCCGAGCTCAAGGCAGAACTTTCACCCCCTCCACATGAGCCTAACTAGCGCATTAAAAGTCTTGATAGAAAAAGGGTATCTCTAACCTCTTGATCCCCAACCTCTTCCTGACCCACTCCTTGCTAGACATAACCCCACCAAAATACTGTGCATACCATCAATTGCATGGTCATGGCACCGATCGTTGCTACTGCCTTCGTCATGAGGTTTAGAATCTTATCGATAACCAGACGATAGCTCCACCTCAAGAACCCAATGTTACCACAAACCCAATGGTACCTTCTCCTCACCTTAACCTCATCCATACACTACCACCTACCTTCAACCCCAGCATATACATCACCCTAGCCCATCTGCCTAAGCCAAAGGTGTTTATTGTTGAAAGTACCGATTTGTGCATAATGGATGCACTCAATCCAGTTCGGGTACGCCAAGAGCACCAAATGGCCGAACCCACTACTGCTGAGATGTTGGAAATGATTGAAGACCTTCAAAGAACGGTGGCAGATTTAACATTTGAGGTTTCAATCCTGTCAAAAAGCTCCTCAATCTTGGGGCAAGCTGCAGTTGAAAAGGGCCAACCCGAAGCTATCTTAAGTCTGGGTGATAACAGATCAATAACAAATGGGTCTCACTTCGATATAACCACACAATCCCTTGATCAAGCTAAAGCAAGTGGCAAGAGCAAGGCCAGGACAAGTATTGATCCCTATGTATATCTCTGGTGGGCTATTGAGACTTTGAAGGTCAAAGGGTTGAACAAGCAGTAAGTGCTCGTAGTTGTTGTAAAGACTGTGGATGACACTTTTGTCACTTAGGTTGAGAGCATTTTGAATCAGGGGTCAAGCCGTGAAAATGGACGCTTTACCAGAAACACTCATCCAGTCCCATGCCCATGAATACCCAACCAACACCCGCTAACCCATTTGCCAATATTTCCAAACCTAGTGCTCCCTGCTCCCAAAAACGAATCTTCGCCCATCTCCCTATAAGCCTAACTTGTGCCTTAAAGGTACTAATAGAGAAAGAGTATCTCAAACCACTCAATCCTTGACCTCTCTCTTATCCTTTCCCACCTAAACATAACCTTACCAAACATTGCACATTCCATCAATAGTACGATCACCATACTGATTGTTGCTTTCGCCTTCGCCACGAAATTCAAGACTTGATTAACAAAAAGGTCATCACCCCACCTGAAAATCCCAAAGCTGTCAATAACCCTCTCCCTGACCGCAATAGATTGCCACTCCATAACATAAAACCCACCCATAGCTTGCCACTAGCCAACCATTACCGTAGCCAACACATCATACCTGCCAATGAGCCTAAACCTATTATGTTCATTCCTGAATCAGCTGATTCCGATCTGAGCAAAAGGAACAAAATCTTTGAAGAGATGGAAAGTTTACTCGATCTTGGTGAGTTCAAGCTTGATGAAGAAGTGGGCTCTCAAGAGATTCCAACATTGATGGTTGGAATGATGAACCTCAGTCTCACCTAGGGAAATTGTCGAAAGCATTTGGAAAGGACCTTTTGAAATAGGGGCACGGTGTGGAAAAATAATTATTTCAGTCAAGAAGATGTGTGAAGACAACGTAATTGTGAGATTCAATCTGTGAGACCCGATTTGAAAGTCAGAAATCAATCTTTGTGGGCGTGGATGCTAGTATTGCTGAATTGAAGGCAGGTCTGGACTTTCCTGTGGGCTACTCGAAGTTGTTTTTTGAAATTCTGTAGATGGACTTGGAGAAGGAAAACCCCTTTGTCTCATAAATGCTTATTTTATTTTGAGTTGTGTCTTGTAAATCGTTGTGTTGTGAGTTTTATTTTGTTTGTCTTTTTTTGTGTTGCTCATTTGAGTCGCTCCCGTGTACCCTTAGGTCTTTGCTTTGTTGTTTTAATAATAAGAAAGTGAGAGTCAAATTTCTAATCATTTTATTATACCTACAGTAATGCATGTGTGACCTTTGAAAAATAGAAAAAGTTTTGAATTTGTTTTTTGAATGAAATTTTGTTAATAAGCTCAAGTGTTGAGAAGGATCCCTTGAATGGTTTGAGTGAATTCTGACTTATCGGCGCAAAGTCGTTCATGATTTCAAAAATTTTAAGTTGTTTCTTTTGCAAAACTTACGAAGATAGGCTCAAATTGTGCGTGGCATTCCACTTTGTCCTGGGGATTCTCTTCGTCGTTAGGCAATTATTTTGGCAAGCACAAGGCGGCTTTTAGACTTGGAAGTACAAGGCATATTTGAAACCTCACAAATCATAGAATTTCTCTCCTGGTGTTTTCATTATTTCAAAGAGAAAAGGATAAAAGAAACCAAAAAGAAGAAAAAAGAGAAAAAAGAAAAAATGAGAAGAAAAAGAAAAGAAAAGAAAAGAAAGAGATAAAAAAACAAAAAAAAAAAGAAAAGGGAAAAGAAGTCAACCATCAAACTAGGGGCATCCATTGGAACGGAATCCAATCAACTGTGATTCATTAGAATGAAATCCAAGCAACAATGAGGAAATGGGCTTCTGTTTGAATTCGGGGAGGCCTAATGGAGCAAAAGAAAGGACAAAGACATGTATAAAGGAATGGAGAACCAAGCTCAAACCAAGGCGAAGCCAATTCCAGTGTTAGGGTAAGGATGATTATTGATCAAATAAACCACAAATGTTGTAACTCTATCATTGAGAGGCTCGCTAGGCCGAAAATCCGAAAGGGCGACCTAGGCAAAAGTTAGAGCATGAAAAATGAGAAATCAAATAAATATAGCTCACAAGGTTGAAAACCCCAAAGGGGCGACTTTGGCAACAGTTAAAGCGCAAAAGGAAAGTGTCGACACCCGAGTGAACCTCAATCATGAACTATGTTGACCTGATTCCCATTCTTAGGATGCGTAGGCAACTTCATCCTAAAGTTCAGTCTCAACCATATCCATCTTATTCTCTCAACCCAATCACCTTGCCCAATTCATGTCGTCAGCTTCGCATCAATCCATGAGCACTGACTGCTGTGCATATCATATACTTTCGTTGGGTAAGAAAGAACTAGCTTGAATCAACAAGTGGAGAAATTTTCAATACTTGAACTTATCAGTAGAATCTCTATCTTGAGCAAAAAAAGAATCGAAACTCGGGTTTTGCGAATTTGAGTTGTAAATGGAGCATAAGTAATACAAGGGGCACTATGAATGATCAGTTAACTTGAGTTTTTTTTTTTTTTTTTTTTTTCTGCTTTTGGGTCAGTTATGAGTTCTGTTGTGTCATGCCCGGTGTTTGTCTCAGTCTGCATTCTTCATCGAGTCACTATAGCATACTTGCCGCTCAAAAGCTCTCTTTATCGAGTCACCATAGCATATTTGTTACTCAAAGTTCAATAGAGTGACATTACCTAAATTCCATAACCGAAGGTTCACTCCGAATTCAAAAACAAGTCTATGTGTGGAATTCATAAGCGAGCTAAGAGTACCCATACAAGGGGCATCACATTTATGATCATTGCAAAGTGTATATGAGGAATCCATCACTGCTTTGGAGGGGACTAGAGTAAGTTCTCGGCATGTTGGAAAAGAAGAAAAGCATGAGTTTGATTAGTTGGCAGTTGTTTTAGGATCTGATGATCCCCCTCGCACGTGCCTGCATAATGTTGAAAAAAGTGGCCAGTAACTGGACACTAGGGGAAATTTTCAGTATATCTGATCGGATCATCAATTAAACAAGGGGCGTGAACCCAACTTTCCTCTCAATCTGCTCAGAGCCATTTGTCCAGCACTTTCCCTTAGATTAGGGTAGTTTACCCCCATGATGATTCTGATATGATTCAGCTTTCGAAAGTTATCTCCGACCATTTCAAAACTCTCTTGGGATTGTCATCTTCCTTCTGCTTCATACATGTGCTTTGGATTATGCATGCATGCTCATATATTCTGGTTGTTTTGAACTGCGTGATTGCTTGTTGTTGCTCTGGACTTTGTTCTGTACTTAACAGAGTTTCGTTAAGTTACCTTCCGTAGTGTTTTTTAGTTATATTTTTTTGCACCTTGCACAACACTATTTTGTGTATTCACCTACATCGCACTATTTTGTGCACCCACATCGCACTATTTTGTGCATTCATCTTGTATCGCACTATTTTGTGCACCTTGTATTGCACTATTTTGTACACCTACATTGCACTGTTTTATGCATTCGCCTTGTCTCACACTATCTTGTGCACCTTGCATATCACTGTTTTGTGCATTCACTTTGTATCGCGCTGTCTTATGTACCTACATTGCACTATATTTAACTTTTATCGCGTTGTTTTGTGCACCCATATAGCATTGCTTTATGTATTCATCTTATATTTGCACCCTACATCACATTGTTTTGTGCACCTTGCATCGCATTATCTTGTGCATTTCCCTTGCATCACAGTATTTTGTGCACCATGTTTTGCACTACCTTGTGCACCTTGTATCACACTGTCCTGTGCACTTTGTACCGCACTATTTCGTGCACCTTGCATCGCATTGTCTTGTGCACCATGCATCGCACTATTTTGTGCACCTTGTATCGCACTATCTTGTACACTTTGCATCACACTATTTTGTGCACTTTGTATCACACTGTTTTGTGCACTTTGAGTTCGTACTATGTTGTGCACCTTGCATTGCACTATTTTGTGCATTCACCACCTTGTATTGCATTGTTTTGTGCACCTTGCATAGCACTATTTTGTGCATTCATTCACCCGCATCGCGTTGTTTTGTGCACCTCACCCGCATTGTGTTGTGCACTCACTGTAGTCTAGGAGACCTTAAATTCTTTAAAGGTGCAATTCCTTTGGTGTTTGTCATGCCCGAATAGCTTCAAGCGATCTGGTATAGCCGTCTAACTGTGTTTGTGGTGAGTTCCTAGGAGATCAACTGAGACGGTAGAAACTAGAGTTCGAATGGCTAAGGCCTAGAACGCAAAGGTTCGGGATTTTCAAGACTAAAGTCTGGTTTAAATACCCAGGGGTGTATCCTCGGCTTGAAATCTGTATGGCAACCCCATAGGTTGAAGTAGCTTCTATGTGCCTCAATTCGGGATACTAAACCAATCTAGTCTGTCACCCTGTTAGAGAATTGAGAAAGTTGCAAACATAGTCAAGGAGAAAAGTAGTACCCGTGGTTTGAAAGCACGAAATGTAGGAAGAAGTCTTGAAATCAAGAAGAATAGGTAAATCCCCAGCAACATAAGGTGAGTCATCACCAATTACCCTTGTAAGGTGCTTTCTAAGGCACCACTTCCTAGTTACTACATCGCATCTGTCATCTAGTACTTCTATTACATTGCATATAGCATATGTCGCATGCATCTACTGCACTATCCATTACATTCATTACATCATACCATTTTATCACCTGCATCCTTTACATGTTAAGTTTAGTTTGGCATGTGCTCATACCTTTCCCTCGTTGAAACATGGTTCTGTCATGTATAAGTACCCAAGCTATACTAAGGCCAGTATTGAGGGTGTTAACACCTTTTTTGTGTTAGACATAGTTTGTTTTGTGTCCATACCTTTTCTAGGTAAGATATGGTTCGGCCTACGCCTTATTCACTTCATCCATTGTATCTATTGCATCGTACTTTGTCTTATTGTATTCAGCATTTATGATCATTATCTTTCCCCAGCAGATCATTCCTCACTTATATCATGCCACCCAATTGTTTGTATTATTTCTGCGAAAAACATTGTTTTGCATGTGCTCGTATCCCTTTCACGTTGAAACATGGCTCTGTTATGTATAAGCATCCATGCTGCGCTGAGACTAGTATTGAGAATTTAGGCGCTTAGCCTATGTTAGGCATTGTTTGGTTATATCTATTTATTTTCTATATAAAACGTAGTTTGATTTACATCTCCATTCCTTTATGGTATTCTTGTGTTTTGCACTGCTTGTGGTTTGATTATTTCGTTACATTGTGTAGCATTTTGCATTCTGCCCCTGAACTACGCTGGTTTGATTCCTTGCAACGGGATCCATAGGCAACCCTCGGGTTCAACCAACTGCATCTGCATTTTGTTTTTTTTGCCCAAATCTTACGGCTTTGTCAAAATGGGTCGTCTTCGAGCTTTGACATTCACTCATTTCATTTAATGACTTCGAGCTCTGTCAAAGAGGGACAACTATAGACACCCCATTTTTTACCATCCTTAAGACTTGGGTGCCTTCAGGTTAATCACTCAATAATAAAAGTTATGTTGTACAAATGTTCGATTTCTTCAGCAAGAAGAGCTTCTAAATCCTAACTTTACACCTCATTTAGACCAAAACTATTTTAGACCTTAAAACCCTCTTTGTCAAAATGTTTTTTCAAATGTTTCTATGATGTTCCGAAGCTCACATTTCATTTAAAATATTGCACTTCTCGGTAAATTGAGTAAGGACAAAGTGGAAATAAATGAAAGGGAGGTGAACTCTTTGAAAAATCTTTAAAACCTCTTATTTATAGGTTTGGAGTTGAAGAAAATTAGAGGAGATGGAAGAAAACTAGTTGGGAAAAAAGTTAGGCATTAATCCATTGAGAAAGAAATGAGAAACCTTTACTAAATTAGGCATATCTCTTTGCACACTTAGAATTTAGATGTAAGGCCACGTCCATTGGAAAATAGACTTCTAGGGCTTCAATTTAGACTCAAGAATCACCTAAAACCGAGTCCAAATGAGGGAGATATGCCCGTTTGAAGTCGGGCCTAGAAGCAGATTTTTGTCTAGCCGGCCACTAATGGAGTGCTGGCCAATATTAGTGGGTGGCGGCCCCTTTTTAGTGGCCTGTCGGCCATTGTCAAAAAATAGATTTTTGCAGATATTTGTTGCCAATTGTCCCCCACAGGTGCATGCACTGCACCAGCTGTCTATATATAGATATTTCCAACTAAGACACATGTTTTTCTATATATAGATGACCACCCCTCTTGAAATTAGGTTACAATAAATTCCAAAGGCTCAAATTCTTGAAAATCTCTCTCTCTCTCTCTCTCTCTCTCTCTCTCTCTCTCTCTCTCTTCCAACCTACACACTCTCTCTACCCTTCCTAAATAAAAAAATTTAGCTCTTATTGTTGAGGTTCTTGAGCTCAAATCTCAACCCTTGAAAGTGAAAACTTGTGGGTTTATTAAGAAAAGAGTTACCATGCTTCAAGAGGTATAACTTTGACTATCTTTGCACTACTTATTTTCTATCTTTACTTGTTGTTTTTGGGCTATTTTGCAACTGTTTGTATGGCCTGAAGCTTGTGGTTTAAGGCCATTAAAGGTAGAGGGATTGACCCCCTTCTTTGAACCTTGCTTCCTAGGCTTTTACCCTTGTGTTTCCCATCTTTTCATCTACTTTTTTTGAACTTTTTACCACTAATTTTTAGAGGTTTTCAAAGGCTAAAAAAACATTTTGAAGTCCCAAAAATGGAGGGGTTAGCCACCCTTCCTTTGGCTTATTTACTAGCTTAATTTATCCATTATTTTAGCTTACTCTTTTAGCTTTTTGTACATTCGTTTCAGTCCTGTTTTTAGGTATTTTAGGACTGTTTTAGGTTGTTTATTTTATTTATGCTTTGTATAGTATGCTTGTTGTGTAATGGTTCTCATAGGTTTGGTGGTTTAGGCTTTAGACACCAATCTATTTGAGTTGAAAATGAGACTGGTAATATGTATTACCTCTATTATCTTGTTCAAAGGTATATTTGTGTTAGCGGTTTCATACTGGTCCTCTTTTTAAATCCTTGGGCCTATGGTCAGGGAAAGTTGTGTATATATATGTCGAGATGTAAATGCTTATGGTATATTAAGAGGTAGAACAGGGATTATGAATTGCATGTGGGGTTATATTTTCAGAACGGTAGTTCAAGTGAGGTTCTTTTATGTTAACGTGAGAAGTTTTATCAAAGAAAGAATGAGATATTAAAACATTTTCTTTTGGAAGAAATGATGGGAATGTGAAAGAGAAGAATTGATTTTATACTAAATTGTGTCAAGAGGAACGTTTTAAGAAAAGTTCAGTTATATGTGTATATTTTAGATATTAAAAGTCACTACGTATATGGTATGTCTTGATACATTCATGATCATTTTTATCTATATGTTGTGATTGGTTACGATCTTTGGGATCTCTACTAGGCTTAGTGCTCATCCCACGTGTTGATAAACTTTTTCAGGTACAAGGTTGGAGGATTATTCATGACTCAAACTCTTTTAATTGTTGGCTACAGGGCCTTTTACTTGTTGGCCGTGTGCTACGTATTGTATAAGGGTAATCCCTTTTTGTTTTATTTATTGTTATTCAATGTAAGCCTAAGGGCATTGTACCATGTCTTATTTATATCATCATTGTTGTCGTGAGAGAATGTTTTTATTTATCCTTGCTTATTCTCAACTAAATGGAATTAATATAATGGATTTGGTAATGTTATCCGAGTGATAAAATATGGGGCATGACAAGTTGTGATGAAAAGATAAATTTTTATCCTTGGGATTGATTTATAAAGAAATTTTTTTGAAAAAAATTGGGGTTTTGCCCGAAATGTCTCAAATGTGGATTTTGTATAAATAAATGGAATTGATGTTGAAGTTGTGAAATCGAATCGGTGTTGATGAGGATGGTGGAGTTGGATGTGTATCATCACTCCCATCTTGAGATTTTAGAATGTATATCTTATTGAAAATTTATTTATCTGTTTAGAAATATTTATTTTGGGCTATCAGTGCAGGATAGTTATGATTGTTGTAGAAATTACATGGGGATTAGGTGAATTAAATTAATTTATCATCCTTTTACATTAAACATTGTTGCATATGTACTACGTTGAAAATGTGCATTGTTTTGAGAAAAAATGGTGAATCTAGGAAGTAAGTATAATCTCGTTGAAATAAGTTGGCCCATGTCCATGGTGAAAGTCCTAAAAATCGCATATTTACATGGGTGCCGATCCCGCAGACAAAATTGTCGTGAAATGGCAATAGTAGTGCTTGTATATCCTACATTTACATAGGTCCCGGTCTATGGTTTCCTACAAATGAAATTTTCGTGAAAGGTTTTATTTATTTTGACATTCCCAGAGTGTGATTCACTGCCCTATTTCCTATTATAACGGAAATGATTTTATGAATTGTGATATTAACTTGGCAATGCATGGTTTAGAAAGAGATATAAAATGTTTTGGCACAAACATTGCATATGCATTCACCTTATATCTTTGTTAAGATTCATATACTGTATTGGATTATATTTACTAGGCTTTGTCTCATCCTATATAGGAAACTATTTTTAGATGTTGATGATATGCCTCCACCAAGATCATAACTTGGGAGGAACTGGGAGCTGCATGCATCTTTTTGATTATTTGATGTATTTGTTTTGTACTAGCCAAGGGCTTTTAATTGTAGTGGATTTTAAATCCATTTTTGTTGTAACCAAGCATTGTCTTGAAAAGTTGTAAACCTTTAAGGCATTTATTATCTATTTAACTCTAAATTCATATTTCTCATTATGACACATGCTATAGATTCAAGTTTATGACTTATGAATGTATAATTGTATGTGTTATTTTTTGTATATCCAAATCATATGAAATGGAAGGACATTATAATCAGAATGCTTGTCATTTATTTATTATTGAGAAAATAGTTTATTATCATTTATTTTAGGGCATTAAACATTATAGATTTGACAACTAAGGTTTCAATAGAACATAGAAAAGGAATTCAAATTGACTTACGTCTGGTGCCCATTTTCAATTACGCGGAATGATCGGTGAGGTCAATGTGAATGTTCGCAGTGAGAAAATGTTCTGGTTACCCGTGATGAAACGTCGGAGATAGAATGATGCGAAGACGAGTGTAGAGGATAGACGACTATTTTTTAACGATTTTAGCACACCGATGAAGTCAAATTCAAATATCTGTGAGGAATTGGGAATTTGGGAGGTAACTTTAGTATCGTGAGCATAATCTTTGAATTGACCAAGGCAAGCCTCACACTCCTATTCAAACAAGGGTGTTTTAGTAACTATGCTATTTGTGAGACTTATTGAAATATAAAAAAATAATTTGGACTGATTGAAACATAAGTAACAGAAAAGGGATATACGAAAAAAGTCCCATTATTTAATGACTATTCTGCTATTGAATGCAAAATGGTAATTTGGGCTCATTAGTGGCAAAATATTCTTTTGAGATAAAATGGGTACTTTTTGTTGAATTTATCATTTAGGAAATCATCAACTTATAAAAATGTATGGGTAAATTGATGATTTAGGGCATGATGGTAATTTTGATCCTTAGGGACAAGTTGGTCATCTTACACTAGAATATATTACTACGATAGTCAAAAAGGCAGTTTTGTAAAATTGGCTAGAAAGAGAATTTGCTAGAAATAGCCTAGTGTAAAATATTGTAAGTATGGAGGTTGGTTACGAAATTATGTATTAAATAATCGAGTTTGGTATTTATTTTATGTAGTTGATTTTCAACTATTTTTTGATGTTAATTGAAAAATGAGTTGGAACCCCTCAAGAAAGCACTCCCTTTGACCCCCTCTCTTTTTGATTGGTCAGTTTTTTTTTTTCTTTTTTTCTTTTTTTCCTTCTCTTCCAATCATCACCCGTCACGTATGTGTGGGGGTGGTGATTGGAGGGAGTCTCAATCACTTCTCTGATTAATTTTCGAGTTTCTCCTAGGTAGGCGTATAGCCATAGTTAGTTTCGTATGATTGACGGAGATAGTTGCTTGTTGCCACTATGTGTAGTTTTGATCCATGGACACTGTGCAATTGAGATGAGTAGCAATCTTAGGCAAAAGGGTACTGTGGATTTTCGGACATGCGGCCCAGAGAGAATAAGGGGCATGATCAGCGTAAGACATATATATTATTACAAAAATGCTATGAATCTACTTTATCAATTTATAATTTATCTCGAATGTGTTTATATGGTAGAGATTAAATTGATAAAATTTAAAATTCATGAGTAAAATTAATTTGAACTATTAAATTGTTTTTCTAGGTAAATTTTAAGTTCATAAATATGAGTTTGTAGCATTATTGATATTATTATTATCACTTGCATACAATGGTCCCGTTTGGTAGAGCTGTGGGAAAGTGATTATAACTTATAGTCTAACAGCTTATAACTTATAACTGTGAACATAAGTTGATTTTTGACTTATAAATTAAACTTTTCTTCCCCCACTCAAAGAATAAGTTAATTTTTGACTTACAAAAAGTTATAAGTTGTATTATTAAGCTGAGCCAAACATATCAAAATAGCTTAAACTAAGGCCAAGTTTGGGAAGTCTCAAAAAAACCAAAAAGTCAAAAAGTTACTCAAAAAGTTAAAAAGTTATCACTATTCACCAAAAGTTAACAATTACGGCTGCACAACTCTCAATACTAATTTTCTCCTACACATTAATTTATATAATTTTTTAATACACATTTTTTCATAAAAAAGTCAAAATATTAACCCAAACATTCATATTTTTAATTTTAACTTTTTAATTTAAAAAGACAAAAAATACACTTATTTAAGACATCCCAAAAGCTAAAAACTGAAATAAGCTAAAAATAAATTCAACCAAAAAAATGCCAATATGTGTTGGCAAGGTCAGGTATGGTGCCATGTTGGCAGTTATCGGATACCTTGTTGGCGGTTGTGACTCTTAGACTTCTTTTTTTTTTTCTGGCTTGGACATAATGTGTTGGTGAGGTCAGGATTGTTACCATATTGGCAAGTTACTGATGCCTTGTTGACAATCATTGACTTTTGGGTTTAATTCTTATTATTTTATTTAACGGCTTTGCTTCAGACCCCAGTGGGGGTCAACCCCCAGTGACGTGGCGCACTGGGGTTGGCCGAAATTCAAAAAAAAAAAAAAAAAAAAACAATTTTTTTTTTGGACCAATGAGAGGGCTAGGCAGAGGACTCCCAGTGACCCCCACTGGGGGTCTGAGGCATTTTTCTTTATTTAATGAGTGTGTTAATTAAATAAAATTATTTAATTGAGTTAAGTAATTAAAACTGGTAATGTGATATTGCTTTGCACTTATTATATGTATTACCGTATCTACATGTTACTTAAAGTAATGACTTGAAGTTATATTGGTGAACGTGTGATTTCCTCACACCATACCTTACAGGTACTGATAGGCGCCCGCAGGCGTGAGCGCTAATGAGACTATTTTTGTTGTTGACCTTTTCAGCCATCCTCTCGTAATGACTTTTTTAATTAGTTTTTTTAATTTTTTTAATTTGAGATTTTTTTATTTATTTGGTATTATTGATCAGTTTTTTTAGCTTTTTAGTTTTAGAATGATAAAATTTTTTTTTGTCTTTTTATAATTTTTTAATTTTTTTTATTCTTTTGTAATTATTTAACCAAAAATGAAAACCAAACACCACCTTATGTTAGTATAGACTATAGGATAATTGAGCCTATGTGCCTTATTTATTTTGTAGGTAGTTTGTTATAAATTATTTCATGGTCTGTAAAGTAAGTGTTATATTTTATTTTATTTTTTTGTATGAGGGTGTTTGACAAGTTGGATTTTAGTTTTTTTTTTTTTTTGGTATTAAAATTTATAAAAAGACAACATAAGTTAAAATAATTAATAAGATAAAATATCACATTAAATCTATAATGATTTCATTTTTTTTTCTTACAAATAACATATCCAACTTTTAAAAAAAAAATTCAACTATCTTTTTAATTACAAAAATTTTAACTTACTAAAATAACTAAAAATTAAAATAACTTATTAAAATAATAATTTCACAAACACCATTGGGTTGTGTTCCATGTGACAGGTTGAGTCATGCATTTGAGAGATACTTTATTTTTTTTTTAATTTAAGATGTGATTTCTTTAAAAATAATAGATTTAGACCCATTTCTCAATGCAAACTATTTTTATAAATATATATAAAAACAACACTTATTTAATCATTTTGAAGCAAGATAAAGATAATGATAATAAAAAAAAATGGGATACATTTCCGAAGTTAATAAAATAATCACGTTTGGGCATATTTTACAAAGTAATTGAAATTTTGACGAACATGAGGAAAACGGTTAAGTAAAAAGATCAATCTTACGTTAATTTTTTTTTCTCTAATTAGCTCCTTAAAATTTGAGGCGTTGTAGGAAAGGAGAGGTGTTATTGGCCAAATGTAGGAGTGTAATTTTGGCCTGGCCTGACCCGACCCAACCTATCCGGGCTCTAGCTAGGCGAGGCCCATGTCGGGTTCTGACAAAAAATCAGGCCGGGCTGGCCCACGGGCCATAAAACTAGTCCCAAGCCCAAACCCAAGCTTAAGCCTAATGGTATTTGGGCTTTGGGCAGGCCAGTGGGCTGAGCCTCAAGTGGGGCCCCTAGGCTCGGGCTTTAGGCGGGCTTGGACGGGCCTAAACAAATTTTTTATTTTTTTTATTTTTTCTACCAAAATTTTATTATTTTCCATTTAAAATAACACTGGGGCTCGGGTGGGCCGAGCGGGCCGAGCCTCGGGCCGGATTTTTGGTCAGGCCTTCAGTGAGCTGATGGGTCAGGCCACGAACCGGGCCCACCTTGGGCGGCAGATGAACTTCGGGTCGCCCACAGGCCATGAGCCAAAATTACACCCCTAGCCAAATGTGGTTAGCAGAGGATGTCATCGGCGATGGTGGTCAATGGTAACGATGAGCATTTGAAAATAAAAACCAAATGAGTTTTTGTTTACAATTTTTTAAAAATTTGTAAACATAAACGTTACCAAACAGGCCCATAGAGTAAGAAATAAGTGAACAAACCGAATTTAAAACTAATTTGTAAAATTTGAATTCAATCCAAATCAATTACCACCATATCTGACATCATATGAACCAGATTATCTAATAATTTTGATATCTAATAACCTTATCCGATCTAGTAATTTCACATGATTATTTATTTGAAAGTGTAATTAGTTTCTTCTTCTTGTTGTTCTTCTTCTTTTAAATGATGTTTAATTTTTTGCTCCAAAAATACTATTGATTCTGATGACAAATATTTATGGCATTACCCACAAAAACTACTTTCATGCACATTTAATATTTTACGGATCAAATTTACACAAGTAAAATATTAGAAATCAAAATGACACAAAATGCATATTTTAAGGATAAAAAATTAAAGTTAGTCCCTTATTAAAAAGAAATAAAAAGAAAAACTTTAAGGGCTGGTTTGGGATCTACTAAAAAGACAAAAAGTTAAAAAATTACTCAAAAAGTTAAAAAGTTATCACTATTTATCAAAAAAAAATTAATATATAAGTATTAAAAAATAATTCAACTTTTCGGCCCATCAGTCAAACCAACTACCAAGAAAGGAAAAAAAATTTATTTTATAAGCATTCACTAAGTGACATTGGAAAAGTTGGGCCCATGCGGGCCCACCATGGGTCCTGTTTTAATAATTCGAACCATCAATATGTAGAACTTGTCTAGTACTATATGCCTGTAAAAAATCACGTCTACCGGATATTGCTAACAACATGATCAAATCAGTTTTGTATAAAAAATGAATGGTATTATAGTTAACAGTTGACAAAAAAATTTAACACGATCAGATAGCTATCGATACCCAATCAACGTAATTTTTTACAAGCATATAGTACTCGACGAGTTCTACACATTGAACGGTTCCGATTAGTAAAAAGGGACCCGTGGTGGGCCCCCATGGGCCGAACAAAACTGCCCAATTTATGCCCAAAAAGTAGAGAATCAATTTCCTACACACCCACTGCAGCGCTGCTTCCAACCGTACGGCCTACACCATTACTTTATTCCCCTTATACACTTATTTATATAATTTTTTAATACACATTTTTTCACAAAAAGTCAAAAAAGTTAACCCAAACATCTATATTTTTTTCATTAACTTTTTAGTCCAAAAAGACAAAAAGTTCACTTATTTAGGACATCCTAAACAACCCCGCCAAAATAATGGGTTTAAAAGATAGTGTTTTGGAAAGTTTAGATTGAAAGATTTGAGAAGATGTAACTGAACCCGTTCGTGGGTTGTCTAATGTTTTATTTGGTTGGGGAATTTAAAGATAGATTTGGAAAGAAAAATGAAAAAAGTAGGTGAAATGTGAATAAAATATACCTACATTTTACTTAATTTCATACACCTTTTCTCTTTATCTTTCTAAATCCATCTTTAAATTTCCTAACCAAACATAGCATAAGTATCTATACTTAGAATTAGGTCAATGCATAGTACAAAAATGGTTTATTTCTAGTATTTAAAAATCCAACCAAAAATGGCAAGTCGAAGTGTGGATGTTTTGAAATGTTAGAATAGATGTTTAGAAAAGTTGTTGAACTGAACCTATGAGTGGGTTGCCTATAGGGGTGTACACGGTTCGGATTTGTTCGGTTCTAAGAAAATTTAAGATTCGAATTGATCATAATAGTTCTATGATTTTGAAAACCAAACAGACCATTACGCTTGTAAAATCGGACCAGAACCAAACTGAAATAACGGTTCGGTTTCGGTTTGTTTCACGGTTTTAAAAATTTCTATTTACAAGAATAAATTGTTAATATTAATAAAATAATTACTCAAACTAATTACATTTAACTCATGATAAAAACTAATATTATTAAAGCATTACTCAACATTATATATTTATATAATCCTAATATCATTAAAATTACAAAAAATCAATTAATAAAAATAAAACTTGATATTATGTATATATCTTTTAAAATTTAGTTCGGTTCGATTCGAATCGTGATTTTTTCATAAAATCAATTAATCGAACCGTTTTTACGGTTCTCATATTTCTTAAACCGAAACCGAACCAATTCTTAATAGAACCGAACCAAGCCGTACGATTCAGTCTGGTTCGGTCCGGATTATCAGTTTGAACAGATTTTTAAATAGCCCTAATTACCTACGTAACCGCGCTAAGAATCAAGTCAAAATGTAGTTCAAAATGGTTTATTTTGAATTAAAATCAGCATGGTAATGGCTAGGTTTTCAAAATGAGGATCGGTTTTTCAAAAGATACTCCACATGTCATTATTTTGGTATTATGACGAGATCTCATGGTTTTCATTACCTCCAAAATCACATATGGTTCCTAGTAAACTAGACAGTTCTTAGAAAATAATTTATTTACCATTATTTGGGCATGACATGGTCGACAGCATGCCTAATAAAGGTTTACAATTTTAAAAATGTTTCAACAGCCTTTATTTCGGTATTATGAGCTAAGGAAAATATTTTGTGGCACTAAATTGGGGGCACTAATGCCCTTAATTTTCATTTCAGGTAACTGTTTTGTTTTGTTTTTTTTTTTTTTTTTTTGCCTTATATGGAAATTAGGGGCATTAGTGCCCCTCAATTTAGTGTCACAAATCAAAACCCTATGAGCTAATGGATCACATTCAGACTCGAGAAGAGTGCTACCTAGGCATAGTACTAAGTAAAGATCATGATTTTTTAAAAATAACATCATTTTGCATCACTAATACAAAAACAAATAAAGATTATACTTTTTTATATGATATTTATTATTTAACTACACTTTTTGTGGGGATATATTTTTTGAGTACTAACACGTGGCCAAGGTGACGCCGACGTATCAGCCGAGGTGCCATGTGTCCTGATCATGACGCCGAGGTGATCTCGGTTAGGCCGAGGTTATCAACGAGAATATCGGAATCTGAAATAAGCGGATAAAGAACAAGAGTTCTAAAATGGGAGGAGACTTCAGTTTGGGTAAAGATGAGACTCTTAGAGAGCTTATCCTGATCCTATTAGGAGTCCAAGATTAACAGTAATCCTAAGTCCATTGGAGTTAGGTTTCCATTGGGACTAGGATTGAGTTGGCTATAAAAGAAAGGCACCCCTATGGGTCTAAGGTATGCTTTTTATGCTCAAGCTAGTGAGTTTAGTACTATTGATTATCTTTGAGAGATATTGAGTACTGACTTGATCGTCAGAGTACCCCCGGGTGGCGAACCACCACAGGAGCCTTCTCTTTCTGTTGCAGGTTAGTTAGGTGCCATCTATTCTGCCGGTGCTCTCCAGCTAGATACTGAGATTGCAGTGTGGTCAGATTTTCACCCACACAATTTGGCGCCGTCTGTGGGAAAGAAAGAAGAATAGATGGCCATCATCGTACAGGATCAATGTAGCGGAAACGACGAGTTTAGCAAAGACGGAGAATGTGTTGACATAAACAGAATGAAGACCCTTCCAGAAGGGACGCAAAGACAGGGGGCATGAACGCTCCCAAGGAGATGACATTCAAGTAAAGAAGAGCTCAGGCTAAGTGAGCAAATCCCAGATCCCAGATCCCAGAAGACATGATCTCGGCCTAGATGAATAGGTCCGAAAAGAGAATAGCTCAAACTGAGTGAGTAGATCCAAGATTCCAGAAGACAAGAGCTCGGCACTTAAATCCGAGAAGAGAAGAGTTCAGTGAGCAAAATCTCAAATCCTAGAAGATAAAAAAGAAACACACAATTAGGGGGCAGAGAGAAGACAAAGATGTTTAACACTTGTTGAAATTTGTAACAATTTACAAGTTGAAGTTAAACCGAGATTAATGTTTAACACTTGTTGAAATTTGTAGCAATTTACAACTTGAAGTTAAACCGAGATCATTGTTTAAACACTTGTTGAAATTTGTATCAATTTACAAGTTGAAGTTAAACCGAGATTATAGTTTAAACACTTGTTGAAATTTGCAGCAATTTACAAGTTGAAGTTAAACCAAGATTATAGTTTAACACTTGTTGAAATTTGTAGCAATTTACAAGTTGAGTTAAACCAATATAATATTCAAACGCTTGTTGAAACTTGAGAAAAGTTTACAAGCAGAGTTAAACCGAGATGATATTTAACGCTTGTTGAAACTTGAGAAAAGTTTACAAGCAAAGTTAAACCGAGATGATGTTTAACACTTGTTGAAATTTGAGAAAAATTTACAAGTCAAGACAAGGTTGTACTGAAAGAAGTATCTACATACTTGCCGAGATTACCATGTTGCCAGGACTTGGAAGATAATGAAAGACAGAAGTCTTAAGAAGTAAAAGAAAAGTGGCGAATTTTTGAGCAACACTTGTGAAAACATTTGTTACAACGTTTTCAAGTACCGAGGCTGAGATAAACCGATTAGTGGGTACAACCAAGGTGTTACACCCTAAGGAGATTACACAATTAAGGTGTAAATTGAAGATATGCAAATTATTTTTCCATACAAGAGTAAAAAGAAGAACACATCGGCTAGAAAGGATCTGTGACTGCGGCATGAAGCCAACTTCCATAATGTGATCCTAAGTGCAACTTATGTTCACATTAGTGGGCAAGGAGAAGAAATGATAATGTTACCACTTGTTGAAATTTTAAAACAATTTACAAGTTGAAATAGTTGAAGATTATGAAGTCTACCACTTGTTGAAATTTTTTAGCAATTTACAAGTTTGGTATAGCCGAGATCACACTAAAAGACGTTTTCCAAGATATGATCATCTGAGATGACCAACTAACTTGTTAAAAGCTTAGAAGGTTGAGTGAAGCATGTATAAAAGAAGGCAAGTACAAATGAGAAAGCAACACTTGAATACCTCTGTTAAAGAACACACTTGTAGAAATAAAGTACCGAGGTTATTTTAGTTCGAGGTGTCTACCCAATGATAATTCCGAAGTGATGCTTGTCCGAGGTGTCTACCTGATGATAATTCCGAAGTGATATCCGAGGTGTACTACCCCGAAGTGATTTGCAAGATATATTCGAAAAAAGTTGAAAAAATTCTAAAGTATGGGGAAGCATACAGGCAGTAAGCAGAAGAAAGCATTCAATACTCAGAAAAATACAAACATGCATTAAAAGAAGCACTTCGACCTAGTAAAGTGATTTCTTGTTCAAATACAAAGCAGTGGCGCATTGACGAACAACAGACATTGTTCAGAAGCAAAGAAGTTACATATGCAAAGACAACAAAGGTACAAGAATGAAGACCCTAAGAACTAGGGACTGAAGCAAGAACATCGGACTGATCTGCTTCGACGATTGATGGTAGTTCAGCCTCGGCAGTCAGTTGGGGAAGCTTCTCTACTGTTATCTCGACATCTATTTCAAGAAGGGACGTAGTTCTAGGACTATGCAGAAAACAGAAATGAGGGCAAAAATTTGGAAATACAACAAGAAAAGACAAGAAGACAAAATTTAGAGCCAAGAATAGTGGTGAATCATCAAGAACACTGTGACAGAGTGTATGCAAGGGTACAAGGCCAAGAACAGTGGCAAAAGTGCAAGAAAGTTGTGAACAGTATGTGCATTCAAGACTTGGGCAAAAACAAAATCATGAAATAGACACACTAAGATACATGATTCATGAAATCAAATACTTAAGCAAAACAGCAATGGCAACAAGTAATGAAGCAAAAACTCTTGAAGAGCAACAAAAATTGAAACCAGTAGGAACAGTGGCTTGCTAGAAAAAGTGAAGTCGGTATGAGGATCGCCGAAATCAGACGACGGCAGCAATCAAAAAGGATCAGTAAAAGCCTCACCGGAGGAAGAGAGTGAAACTGGTTGCAGAAAGCTTCGCAAAAGTAGCAAATGGAAGATTTGAGAGGGTTGATTTTGATCAAAAGCATGAAATGGCGGCAAAATGGCAATTATGGTGCTTGGGACGACGTGCTTGTCAGACAGCGCAAGTAAGTGTGAGACGACTTAATGACGCATATCAGACACAGCTCCGTAGAGGAAAGATGCGTGACGGTTTCGGTTGAAATATTGTACATGCCACTTCATACGCATGATGAAACACTTGGAGTTTTTGATTTAATGAAACAAATACCTCAGCTAGGAGGATGGTTTCGGTTGAAAAACTTGGACGAACTTGGTTGTTGGTTCCAAAGTATTGATTAAAGAAGATTATAGGTCTCGATCATATTGAGCCAACGAGTTTTGACTTCGGCAATAGATGATGAAGCAAGCTTAGCCGACGTGCTAAATGAAGGGAATGATATAGGTTCCATCACTTCAGAATGCCGAGGTAATAGAACCTAGGGGGCAGTTGTAGGGATATATTTTTTGAGTACTAACACGTGGCTAAGGTGATGCCGACGTGTCAGCCGAGGTACCACGTGTCCTGGTCATGATGCCGAGGTGATCTCGGTTAGGCCGAGGTTATCAACGAGAATACCAGAGTCTGAGATAAGCAGATAAAGAACAAGAGTCCTAGAATGGGAGGAGACTTCAATTTGGGTAAAGATGAGACTCTTAGAGAGCTTATCCTGATCCTATTGGAAGTCCAAGATTAGCAGTAATCCTGAGTCCATTGGAGTTAGGCTTCCATTGGGACTAGGATTGAGTTGGCTATAAAAGAGAGGCACCCCCATGGGTCTAAGGTATGCTTTTTATGCTCAAGCTAGTGAGTTTAGCACTATTGATTGTCTTTGAGAGATATTGAGTACTGACTTGATCGTCGGAGTACCCCCGAGTGGCGAACCACCACCGAGTCTTCTCTTTTTGTTGCAGGGTAGTCAGGTGCCATCTATTATGCCGGTGCTCTCCAGCTGGATACTGAGATTGCAGTGTGGTCAGATTTTCACCCACACACCTTTTAAGTTTTATTAAAATGTGATCTTTAAGAGTGATTAAAAAAGGTCATTTTTAATCACACCTTTTAAGTGTGATTAAAAACATTTAGACCACACCTTTTAAGTATGATTGATAACATTTATATCACACCTTTTAAGTGTGATTAAAAATATTTATATCACATATTTTAAGTGTGATTAATAACATTTAGATTAAATCTTTTAAGTGTGATTAATAACTAATAAAACATGTGATAATAAACATTTAGATCACAGATTTTAAGTGTGGTTAATATCTAATAAAACACGTGATTAATAATCAGATAAGATCACATGTTATATGCATTTGAAGAATGTAATACACACTATATACTATATTTTGAATCATAACCATATATTGAATGGAATAACGTCATATATTTCATAAATGAAAGTTAAATGTTCAAAAAGTATATATAAAGGAATTAGTAAAAAGTTTTTAACTGTGCTTACATATATTAAAAAAAAAAAAACTTGAAAAAACTAAGTTGTTGAATTCTTTGACCATATTTTGCATTTCTCCAAGAAATTTCTGACTTGAAAAATAAAAACACGAATTAATTCAGAAACCGCTAGAAACATATGAATAAACTTAATATTTTTGTAGAGACTTACAAAAGACAAAAATCGAACATTTTCTCATCACACTGACTCTTTATCTCCTGCATCAATAGAAAAGGAATAACAACTTTGATTGTTACTAATATAAAATGTTTGGATTACCATATATAAATATGACATATACATAGAATCAATAAATCCAAAATGAAAATCTTCAATGTATGAGCAGATATTTTAAAGTCATAAAACCAAATATACATAGAATCAACAAATCTAAAATGAAATCTTGAAATGATTATATATTCTTTACCAATTAAAGAAATTGTTGATTAGTAATTTAAAGAACGGAAGTTATATCATACTTACATTAGATTTCAACTCATATTCTTTAGTACGAAATTAATCCATTCAACTCGCACTTCATCAAGTTCGATTTCCGTGTAAGTCTTTTTTCCATTGAACTGCAAGAGGTTATTTACAAACAATTAGATAATGAAGAAGATGTACAAGTATCATGAATATAATAGTAATAAAAGTTTAAAATTTATCTCACATTTTGTTTTCTTAGGATGCTTTGATCTCTAATGAGGTCTTTCATATATCGCATTACATAAAACCCACATTCCACGTTTGTAGGTTGTTGCGAAGACTACATAAAAGCATTTTCATTATTATTAGAAACTATATATAAAGTGTTATGATCAAGCTGAACAATCATTAGCATAAATATAAGTATGATAAAATTAGAGAAAATGATATTGATTACCTGAACTACTTTCCAAACTGGATTGGTCTTCCTCCTCCTTTGGGTAGTTTCATAAATTTTCAAAGCACTTTACAAAAAAAATTCCATATGTCAAAATATTTTTAGAGTAACTCAAATTGCTTAAAAATGTACGAACTAGCCAAACTTACGTGTTTATTACAATTTCAAAGCTTCTGTTTATTTTAGAATTAATCGGATCAAGCAAGTACACAATCATCAATGTTAGATCAATGACTAACAATATCCAATGGTACCTACAATTGAACAAGTCACAAGTATAAGCTTAATAAGTTTATTATCATCTGAACACGTGAAATAAATAATTTTAGATAATTTTCCAATATTATAAGGGATTAAAATCAATTGTTCTAGCATAGCCTCATCTAATCTTCTTGCAAGCAACATTGATTTTGATTTCTCCCCAGCCATAGTTTTTCCACTAACGACACAAGGGTTAACAAATACAAATTGTTTCCTCCAATTGGAAGCCTTAAACACTTGATGGAGATGACTAATAAAATAAACAAATTTTAATTAAATTCGTAATTCATAAAATCTGCAGAAATAACTATTGATGTAGCAAATTTTCCTTACCTTATGTACAACATGATACACGTAACAGATAATTCTTTTACATAACATATGTACTCCATGTCTACTCTTTGAAGTTGGATATTGATCTCCTCCCCAAATATGTCTTTCTCTAGTGGAATGTCTATGGCTTCATTATACTTGATATGCTCAACTAATGAAACAAAAAATTGAATGGACTCTTGATATTTTCCACATTCAACATTAATTGAAGCTCCTTAAGTTTAAAATTTTCAAAATAAACAAATGTAAGTCAACTTTAACTTTAAGAAATTGTAATAAAGTTTCTAAGTTTCAATATTTTTACCTCATCACCGACCAATACAAGATTTTTGGGCCAAGTAACAAAAAATCTCACTGCTTCTCCAACAATAAGCATCTCATCTAGGATAGGTATAGGAAGAAGGGCATCTTTTTGAATAACAACTTCAACAGACACACGTACATTGTATTCTCCTAATGGCACTGTATGAATGGCTTCATTGTGTTCAATTCTCTCATACACCGTACCATGAGCAACAATATTTTCAATGGAACCTATCGCAAGTTTACATGGTTTACACTATAACACAAAGTTAAAAATGTAACTTCTAATAATATCACTAACGATATTAGAAATTATAACATCAATAGATAAAAACCACACACCTTTCTCTTATTTTGTTTAGGATCTTGAGGTGGAATGTCGTCCTTAGTTCTCACCATATTTTCTGCTAATAAAGAATCATGCTGAAAATTGCCTCTACCACCACTTTTCAATGTGTTTGAACATTTTCTCTATAACAAACACACAGATAACAACAAAAGCACTAATAAAATTACTAACAGTATTAGAAAATATAACAAATTTAGGTGTTCTAAATGCTACACACCTTTATAATCTTTTGGGTAAGAGCTTGGGGTGGAATGTCATCCTTAGTTCTCACTCTATTTTCTGTTAAGAGAAAATCAGGCTGAAAATTTCATTCATAACCACTTCTAAAGATGTCTAAACTAACATGTTCAGATTCTAGTGTATATGGTATTTGTTGTTCCACTATACTAAGACTAGCTTGCAATTGTACCACCACTGCCTCAAGGTCATTACACTTCTTCTCCCAATGTGACTGATTCCCACGTCTAGGCAAGTGAAAGTAGGTGCTAGGTGTGACAAAATTTCCTACACCCCTTACCCGACTAGAAGATTCAGGAGTACCCAGTGCCATAGTAAGAATGTCATTACATCCTTCAATCTTTAAACTCCCATCACTTTTTTGTTTGGTCAACTCATGCTACAATATTACATTACTATATAAGAAAGATGAACAGTTAAGATAATATAAAATAAATGCAATCAGTACACACAAATATCTTACAATTCTCGCAGCTTGTTCCATAATTGTCTTATCATCATATTCTCCATTTTAATTTTGACGAGCCTTTTTCCATAGAACGCTTCTGTCCAAATCTTCAGTAGATCCGGTCATACGTTTCTATCAATTAAACATACATCAAATTTTCAAAATAATGATATCAAAATTGTTATTAAATAATAAAATTTATAACCACTTACATAGTTTTCTTGAAAGCGAGCATAGCCCTTTCAACTAATTCTATAGTTATACTTATTTTGACTTCGTCTCCATTTCTAAACCTGGCTCAAAATCTTTGAAAATGTAACACACAAAATTAATCCAAATGTATAGCATTTAATATTTTTTTTAGGTGAATAAGTCATAAAATAAAACATAAAATTTACAAGATTACAAGGGGCATGCCACTGTTATTACAGAACTACACGAAGTTTGATGGGTCTAGCATTTAATACTAACATTTTAAATAACTAAAGTTTGATTATTTTTACCTCAAACTCTTCTGATAGTCGCCTTTCAAGAAATAAGTCCCAATGTCTTTGTTCAATGAATCCATAAATTGCTGGTGGGTTTGATATGATCTCAGGATTGGACTTGTTTTCACATATGTACTTGGTAAGTTCTTTCTTGAATGTCCTACATTTTGAACAAATTGACGATAATACATTTTTCTTACTTCTTTCATCCACTTTGTATGCTAACTGAGTAGTCAAAAAATATAATGTTATAAAATTCTAATTTTGATTGCACTTAAATACATGTTTAAGTGTCTTACTTACCTCCATACAATTCCATAATTTTTCTTTTAGTTCAGTTGGCATCTCAAACCAGTCTTTATAGCATATCGAAATCATTGTGCGAGCCAACACCCCATGATAACTTGAACATTTGATTGAATTGTTTCCAATCAATTGAGCATTCTCGTTATAGTCAATGGCTTTTCGTACACCAGAACTCCTATCCTTTATGACATCCGATAATGTTGTCGAACCTCTACCTTTTCTTTTATTAGATGTTGGTTCTGTTGCTGGTAACCATGCATCATCTCCATCAGTAGGCAGGACATGAGAAGTATCCATCCTGTGAATAAAAAAATAAAAAAAAAAATTTAAGAAAAAAATGTCAAATAGTTAGACAATTAAATATAAAGACATGAAGAAAATGAATATAAGTCAAACATTTTAACATGAAAATACAATACTTAGACATACATTTTTACAAAGACATTTTTTTTTTCCATCATGGATTATCGAGCCAAGTTCCCTCACAATCTTCTCGCATGTAAGATGACATAGAATCATCAACCATATCTAATGATTCAACTTCTGGCAAAACTTTTGTAAAGCCATGATGCTCTATACAAAAATCATTGAACTCATCATCCTTTTCACAAGAATATTGTTTTTGAGGAGGTTCTAGCACAACTAACCATCTCGGATCAAGTTGATCTTGTACATTAAAAACTTGCTTAGCTTGGGAAGCCAAAATGAAGGGAACGTCTTTATGGCCTATCCTCCCTAACTCAACTAATGTGAAACCCAACTCATCCACTCTAATTCCCTTTGTGTTGTCAACCCAATCACACTTAAATACCGGAATTTTGAACATATTGTAGTCAAGTTGCCATATCTCAAAAATAACTCCATAGTAACTCATATCAGTAAACACTGGGTTCTTATCCTTGTAACTTGTCACATGCATTGTTGTTGCCACTAAACTAACTCCACTGTTTTGGCTAACTCGTGAGTTATCCCGATCTTTTGTGTGATAACGGCAACCATTGATGATATATAGCCAGGGAATTTTATAACATCCAATCGAGGTCCTTGTTGTCATGACCCAAACCCGCCCCTATGGGTTAAGGACATAACCGGCCAGTAATCCTCAGATTACCTACGGCCTCAAACCAAATCAGACATAACTCATCAGAGTAAAGGGGCCAAATAGAAGCAAAATTTAAAACTTTGTCCATAGAGCCGTGCTTACATGGCAAATCAAGATAAACCATACATATGTACATTAATAACTCATAACAGAAATACAGTACCATAGAGTTCTATACAGACAGGATCATCTAAAAGTAAGTCAACCCATGAAAACTATATATAGACATGTTCATAGACTTCGCCAACATGACAATATAAAACAAAATGACAAAAAGGTGAAGACGAGTCTCGTACGTGAGACGCAAGGGCTGACTCCTCAAAACCTTTGTTGTTCCACACATACTTCGTTGGGGCTGGGTTTGGACTTCTCTTGGCTCTCCTACAAACACATGAATGAGCGTGAGCGATAACCTAGTGAATAATATCAAATAAAGATGTTATACAAACGGTACGTAGAACAACATGCTTCAAACGGCCTTGGGCCCAAAATCATAATTCTATTTAACATTTATCTATACACAATTTAAGTCAAGTGACTGTGGTCCCAAACATACTGGCCTTTGGCCCATTTATTTTCCATTTGTCAAACCGGCCTTTGGCCCATTCAGCTTTTTACGTCAAACTGGCCTTTGGCCTATTCAACTTTCATTTCATTCACGTCAAATTGGCCTCTAGCCCATTTATTTATGTCAAATTGGCCTCTGGCCCATTCATTTATATCAAACTGACCTCTGGCCCATTCATTCACGTCAAACTGGCCTCTGGCCCATTCATTCATGTCAAACTAGCCTCTAGCCCATTCATTTATATCAAACTGGCCTCTGGCCCATTCATTCGTATCAAACTGGCCTCTGGCCCATTCGTGTATTCATAACAAACATTTGTCCGTAATTCAAACTAGCAAATTTATAAGGCTTATAACAAAATAAGCAATTGGACAAATGACAAGCTTCAAATATCAATATTACTCACAGTGATCGGTTGGTTGGTTTGCCCTGGAGCTCGACCCTACACATTCCATGAACACAAAAGGGTCACAAACAATTCGATCCGTTCTAAATTCACATATTCCTCTTTAGGCTTCATTCTTATCTTTTTAACTCAATTACAATGCTCAATGCATGCCTAAGAGTACTTGGAAGTGAAAGGGAACAGAAAATGAAACACATAATGTTTTATCAAAATTTCAGAAAACAGGGTCCCCGCTCGAGCGTGGACTTCCCTGCTTGAGCGGACCCTTGAGGCCTGCAAAAGTACTGGATATGTCAAATTTACGCTCGATCGCAAACTCTGGCGCTCGAGCGGAAGGCCCCTCTACATGGCTCCCCGCTCGAGCGTAAACTTCCCCGCTCGAGCGGACACCATGTCTGCAAAAAATACTGGGAACACGAATTTCACGCTCGAGCGGCGGTTTCCCCGCGCGAGTGGACATCAAAATTCTGGAAATTCCAGAACATGCTCTTGAGCTCCAATTCGACATTCAATGGTCCTAAATGCATGCTTTTGGCTCAAACTTCACATAATCATATACTAACATGGTACCAACACCAAATTACAACACAATGGAGCTCAATTTCACAATTTAATCACATGCATGTCCCAATCTACACCAAATTCACTTTCAACATAATAATTTCATGCATTTCAACTCATTTCCTTATAATTTGTACATGCATGTGGAATATAACTCCAATTTCAACTTAAGTGGTGCAAATGGTGATTACAAACATGAGCTTTAACCAACATCCTACATGGATCATGTGTTTTGTGCTCAAACATGCAATTTCAAAGCATTTACACACGTGCATGCATACATTGACCCTCAATTCAACATGACCAACCCAATTTCCTTATAATCAAACTAACTCATGTTCTTGGCCATTAATCAAACTTGAATTCACAATTTACAACATTAAACTCATGAATTCCCTTACCTAGGAGCTCAATCTTCCAAACTATAGCTACTCTTGAGTGTAGCTTCAAGATTACCAAGTTCCTTAGCAAATCTCTACCTTGAGCCTCTTCTCTCACTAAATTCGGCCCCTCTCTCTCTCTCTCTAGAGCATGATTTCAGACGTTGGGCCCAAAAAGAAACAAAAATGAGAGTGTAATGGCCTTAATAAGAGCTCCATTGGTCACATTATTTTAATATAAAATAATTGAGCACTAATTCATCAAATTCAATCCGATTAATTTGATCCAAACCAATTTGCAATTAAATTTTACCGTAGGCTCTAAAAATTATGCTAATCACAATGGCGCAATCAATTTTGGGTTCTGTGGCCGATAAGGCCTTCAATTTAATTTCCAAAGCAGATAATCAAACAGATATTCCTACGGTGAACAGATAGAAATTCAAAACCACATATTTTCACATAAGGGCACACAAAATCATATTAAACACATAATCATACTAATATTAAGGTCCAATTAGCATACTACCGAACATGGGTATCACAGTCTTCCCCCCTTTTAGAAAGTTTGGTCCTCCAAACTTAATTTACCTTCATCGGAAAATGAATGTGGATAGCGTAGTCGCATTTCTTCCTCTTTTTCCCACATGGCATCCATGCCATATTGTTCTTTCCATTCCACTTTCACCATTGGGATGGACTTACTTCTTAATTGTTTCACTTGCCGATCAACAATTCGTTCGGGCCATTCAGCATATTCCATATTTTCATCAATAGCTACCGGGTGATAATCAATCACATGAAACGGGTCTCGGAGGTAACCCCTCAACATCGACGCATGTAACACGTTATGGATTTGTTCAAATCATGGTGGCAAAGCAACTCTATAGGCAACTGGACCGAGTCTTTCCAGAATCTGAAACGGCCCAATGTAATGGGGCGACAACTTGCCATTCTTTTCAAACCTGACTTCGCCTTTCATTGGGGACACACGAATGAACACATGGTCAACGACCTCATACTCAAAAGGTCTCCACCAAACATCTGCATAATTCTTTTGTCGGTCTTGAGCCATTTTGAGCCTTTGCCGAATAATCTTGATTTTCTCATAAGTGTCTTGTACAATTTCTGGCCCAAGTAAAGATCTATCCTCGACCTCTGTCCAACAAATCGGTGATCTACACCGTCTACTATACAAAGCCTCGTATGATGCCATACCGATGCTGGAGTGGAAGCAGTTATTATAAGCAAATTCTGCAAGTGGCAAATAGTCTTCCCAACTCCCTTGAAAATCCAAAGCACACATCCGAAGCATGTCTTCCAAAGTCTGTATTGTTCGTTCTGATTGCCCATCGGTCTGTGGGTGGAATGCAATATTGAATCTTAATTCTGTTCCCATAGCTTCCTGCAAACTCTTCCACAATCTAGATACAAATTTTGGATCTTGATTCGACACAATAGATACCGGAACTCCGTGTAAATGGACGATCTCATCAACATAAATGGTAGCCAGTCTATAAGCATTAAATATAGTTCTAACTGGCAGAAAATGTGCAGATTTAGTCAGTCTATCGACTACAACCCAAATATAATCCATACCTCAGTAAGTCCGAGGTAGGCCAACAACAAAATCCATAGTTATATGCTCTCACTTCTATTCAGGAATAGGGAGAGGTTGAAGTAGACCGCCTGGTTTCTGATGTTCAGCTTTAACTTGCTAACACTGAAGATATTTGGACACATATTCGGACACATATTCTGCAATCTCTTTCTTTATCTTAGGCCACCAATAGGTTTGTTTCAAATCCCGATACATTTTATTATTACCCGGATGCATAGCAAATATAGATCTGTGGGCTTTATCTAAAACCCTCTTCTTTAGTTCTGGAATATTTGGGACACATATTTTGTTTCGAAATTTCAACACCTCGTTTTCAATACTGAACTTTGCTTTCGGACTTGTCTCAATTTCATCAATCACTTTCTTGAGGAATTCATCATCTTTCTGTTTCTGCTTGATTTCATCAATGATTGTCGGCTTGGCTGTAATAGCGGCTATCAATCCACCATGTTCACTCATTACCACTTCAATTTCAGACTTCTCAAAATCTTGTAAGATTTCTTTCTGTTCAGTAAGCAAACAAGCCATACTCCCCGTTGATTTTCTGCTCAAGGCATCAGCAACTGTGTTAGCTTTCTCGGGGTGATACTAAATCTCTAAATCATAGTCCTTTATTAGTTCCAGCCATCTCCTCTGTCGCATATTCAACTCCTTCTACGTGAAGAAGTATTTCAGACTTTTGTGATCCGTATAGACTTCACACTTTGCTCCATACAGATAATGCCGCTAGATTTTCAAAGCAAAAACAACTACGGCCAATCTAGGTCATGTGTTGGATAATTCTTCTCGTGTGGCCTCAACTGTCGGGAGGCGTAGGCAATGACCTTTCCGTTCTGCATTAACACACAACCCAAACCTTTATAAGATGTATCACTGAAAATCCCAAAATTCTCTATACCTGATGGTAATGTCAAAACTGGTGCAGAGGTCAGTCTTGTCTTCAATTCATGAAAGGCAGACTCCCTTTCGTCATTCCATTCAAATGATTGCCGCTTGCATGTCAACTGGGTAAGTGGTGCAGCTAATTTCGAAAACTCCTTCACAAACCTCCTGTAGTACCCAGCTAAGCCTATGAAGCTGCGGACTTCTGTCATATTAGTCGGTGTGGGCCAATTCACAATTGCCTTTATTTTCTGTGGGTCCACTGAAATTCCTTCTTTATTGATTACATGCCCTCAGAAAACAACTTCATCCAACCAAAACTCACATTTCTTTAGTTTAGCAAACAATTTCCTTTCCCGAAGTATTTGCAGGACAATTCTCAAATGATGTTTATGTTCAAGTCTATCTTTAGAATATATCAAAATGTCATCAATAAAAACCACAACAAATTCGTCAAGGTAAGTTTTAAAAATTCGGTTCATTAAGTCCATAAATGCTGCCAGAGCATTAGTCACTCCAAATGGCATAACAAGAAATTCAAAATGTCCATACCTCGTTCTGAATGCGGTTTTCTCAACATCCTCTGCCTTAACTTTTAACAGATGATACCCGGATCTCAAATCAATCTTAGAAAACACCTGTAATCCCTGCAACTGGTCAAATAAGTCATCAATATGAGGTAGGGGATATTTGTTCTTTATTGCTACCTTGTTCAATTCCCGATAATCGATGCACAAACGCAAAGTTCTATCCTTCTTTTTTACAAACAATACTGGTGCACCCCACGGCGAAGTGCTGGGTCGAATAAACCCCTTGTCAAGCAGGTCTTGCAACTGTTCTTTCAATTCTTTTATTTCGGCAGTAGCCATTCTGTAGGGAGTTTTAGAAATGGGCTGGGTGCCTGGCACAGTTTCAATAGTGAACTCTATCTCCCTATCTACCAATTCCCCTGGTAATTCATTCGGAAACACATCTGGAAATTCTCTAACGATAGGGATATCATTCAATTCAACATTCACAAATTGTTCAGACAACACATAGCACAAATAACCCTGGCACCCTTTCCTGATTGGTTTACATGCTTTCATTGCAGATATCAAATAAGGTGGAGGCAGTACCCCATTACCCACAAACACAATTTTCTTATATTCTGGTGGTTTAAACACAACCCATTTTGTCACACAATCAATGGTGGCATAGTATTTGGTTAACCAATCCATACCCAAAATTACATCAAAATGTCTAAAATTCAAGGGCAACAAATCCACATATAAGATAGCATCCTCAACACTCATATCACAAAACCGGTTTATAGATTCACACAATACAGATTCCCCAGATGGAGTAGACACACATAGCAAATATGGCAGTAATTCTAAGGGTCTATTCAGTCTAGATGCAAATGCATATATCACAAAAGAGTGTGTGGATCTGGAGTCAATTAACACAAAAGCATCCTAATTACATATAGAAATAGTACCTGAGACAACTACGTTGGCATTCCGTGTATCGCCCGGAACAAGCACAAAAACTCTCCCCTGTCTCACGGTATCCCTAGTGGTAGCAGATCTCAAAGTATTTCCCGGCTTTAGGATCGATGCAGTGGAACTAGCGGCTACCTTTCCACCATTTTGATTACAATCTCGGGCCATATGCCCTTGTTTCCCACATTTGAAACAGGCCCCTGACACACGGTAACAAACCCCACGATGTCTTTTGCTACAAATATTGCACATGCGAGATGCGTCTCGGGAAGAATTCGAAGTACTTGAGGAGCTCGTGTTTTGCTTTTTCAGAAATTTCTTATTTGAAAAGGAGCCTTGTCTTTTATGGCCTTTCCACTCTGTTGATGGCTTAGCCTGTCTAACTATGTTAGCCTCTGATATGATGGCCCTGTCTAGTACCCCAATGTAAGTCTCCAGCTTCAAGACATTCACTCTTTCTAAAATGTCACTTCGAAGCCCACCTTCAAAATGTCTCACCTTCTTATAGTCCGTATCAATCACATGTGGTGCAAACCTGGCCAATTCAGTGAATTTGGTCTCATACTCAGTTACGGTCATACTATCTTACTTAAGTTCCATGAGCTCTGCTACTTTCTTGTCCCGAACACACTGCGAGAAGTACTTGTCATAGAAAATTTCCAAAAATTTCACCCAGTCAACATCTTTATGATTTTCTCACATTAACATCCACCATTTTCTTGCCTCGTCTTCTAGCATAAAAGTGGCTAGAAGCACTTTCTGTGTCTCTGAATAGGGGAACACTTCAAACAGTTTCTCAATGCCAAGAACCCATGCCTCGGCTTTCAACGGATCTAATCCACCATGGAACTGTTGTGGTTTCATCTTCTTGAATTCTTTGGTGAGAGCTATTATCCGATCATCATTCTGATTATCTGGCACAGGTGGTGCCGGAGGTAGAGGTGGCGGATGTGGTTGCTGCCACTATTGTTGCCACTCCTGTTGCTGTCTCAAAGCTTCTGCCATTTCCTGAATCAGTTTTTCTATCATGTCTATTCTGGCAGTAGAGGACTCCTCTATCTCATCACCTCTTGTTCTCACCATCTAATTAAACTTGCATTATATTTTATACAAAAGATTCACAGGTGCACATATACAAAAGAGCATACGTATTCAAATAATTTGCAATGCAAGTGAATTACAAACTTATAATACATAATCGTTCACATTAAACATTTAAGCGTATTCTTGATGCTTTCAGATTCATACTTATCATATGAATGCATCTTAGATCTTTTCTAGACGCTTATTGCTTTTTTGGACAAGTGTGTGAGTTATTAACTCGTGCTCTGATACCACTCTATCATGACCCAAACCCACCCCTATGGGTTAAGGACATAACCGGCCAGTAATCCTCAGATTACCTACGGCCTCAAACCAAATCAGACATAACTCATCAGAGTAAAGGGGCCAAATGGAAGCAAAATTTAAAACTTTGTCCATAGAGCTGTGCTTACAGGGCACATCAAGATAATCCATACATATGTATATTAATAACTCATAACAGAAATACAGTACCATAGAGTTCTGTACAGACAGGATCATCCAAAAGTAAGTCAACCCATGAAACTATATACAGATATGTTCATAGACTTCGCCAACATGACAATATAAAACAAAATGACAAAAAGGCGAAGACGAGTCTCATGCGTGAGACGCAAGGGCTGACTCCTCAAAACCTTTGTTGTTCCACACATACTTCACTGGGGCTGGGTTTGGACTTCTCTTGGCGCACCTACAAACACATGAATGAGTGTGAGCGATAGCCCAGTGAATAATATCAAATAAAGAAGTTATACAAACGGTACGTAGAACAACATGCTTCAAATGGCCTTGGGCCCAAAATCATAATTCTATTTAACATTTATCTATACACAATTTAAGTAAAGTGACTGTGGTCCTAAACATACTGGCCTTTGGCCCATTTATCTTCCATTTGTCAAACCGGCCTTTGGCCCATTCAGATTTTTATGTCAAACTGGCCTTTGGCCCATTCAACTTTCATTTCATTCACGTCAAACTGGCCTCTGGCCCATTCATTCACGTCAAACTGGCCTCTGGCCCATTCATTCATGTTAAACTGGCCTCTGACCCATTCATTTATATCAAACTGGCCTCTGGCCTGGCCTCTGGCCTATTTGTTTATTCATAACAAACATTTGTCCGTAATTCAAACTAGCAAATTTATAAGGCTTATAACGAAATAAGCAATTGGACAAATGAGAAGCTTCAAATATCGATATTACTCACAGTGATCGGTTGGTTGGTTTGCCCTGGAGCTCGACCCTACACATTCCATGAACACAAAAGGGTCACAAACAATTCGATCCGTTCTAAATTCACATATTCCTCTTTAGGCTTCATTCTTATCTTTTTAACTCAATTACAATCCTCAATGCATGCCTAAGAGTACTTGGAAGTGAAAGGGAACAGAAAATGAAACACATAATGTTTTATCAAAATTTCAGAAAACAGGGTCCCCGCTCGAGCGTGGACTTCCCTGCTTGAGCGGACCCTTGAGGCCTGCAAAAGTATTGGATATGTCAAATTTACGCTCGATCGCAAACTCTGGCGCTCGAGCGGAAGGGCCCTCTACATGGCTCCCCGCTCGAGCGGACACCATGTCTGCAAAAAATACTGGGAACACGAATTTCACGCTCGAGCGGCGGTTTCCCCGCGCGAGTGGACATCAAAATTCTGGAAATTCCAGAACATGCTCTTGAGCTCCAATTCGACATTCAATGGTCCTAAATGCATGCTTTTGGCTCAAACTTCACATAATCATATACTAACATGGTACCAACACCAAATTACAACACAATGGAGCTCAATTTCACAATTTAATCACATGCATGTCCCAATCTACACCAAATTCACTTTCAACATAATAATTTCATGCATTTCAACTCATTTCCTTATAATTTGTACATGCATGTGGAATATAACTCCAATTTCAACTTAAGTGGTGCAAATGGTGATTACAAACATGAGCTTTAACCAACATCCTACATGGATCATGTGTTTTGTGCTCAAACATGCAATTTCAAAGCATTTACACACGTGCATGCATACATTGACCCTCAATTCAACATGACCAACCAATTTCCTTATAATCAAACTAACTCATGTTCTTGGCCATTAATCAAACTTGAATTCACAATTTACAACATTAAACTCATGAATTCCCTTACCTAGGAGCTCAATCTTCCAAACTATAGCTACTCTTGAGTGTAGCTTCAAGATTACCAAGTTCCTTAGCAAATCTCTACCTTGAGCCTCTTCTCTCACTAAATTCGGCCCCTCTCTCTCTCTCTAGAGCATGATTTCAGACGTTGGGCCCAAAAAGAAACAAAAATGAGAGTGTAATGGCCTTAATAAGAGCTCCCTTGGTCACATTATTTTAATATAAAATAATTGAGCACTAATTCATCAAATTCAATCCGATTAATTTGATCCAAACCAATTTGCAATTAAATTTTACCATAGGCTCTAAAAATTATGCTAATCACAATGGCGCAATCAATTTTGGGTTCTGTGGCCGATAAGGCCTTCAATTTAATTTTCAAAGCAGATAATCAAACAGATATTCCTACGGTGAACAGATAGAAATTCAAAACCACATATTTTCACATAAGGGCACACAAAATCATATTAAACACATAATTATACTAATATTAAGGTCCAATTAGCATACTACAAAGCAGGGGTATCACACTTGTGCTATCCACTTCAGGTTATTTGAGATATTATTTTGGCCACTTAATTCCTTTGAGACTTGTATATGGTTGAATAGTTAGGTAACTTTTTCTTAATAATATTTGCTATCAAAAAAAGATAAATGTTGAATTACCCCAATACCTTTTCACAAAGCCAATACATAAATGTTTTATTATGCTCAATTTGTAGCCATTTTTGACTTTGTGATTGACGATGATATTTTAGCTTCAACCAAGCCATATGCTCCCCATCAAATCATCAATAAAGCAATATATTATGAGATAAATCTCTAACTTGTGAGAATACAATTAAACAAAAATGTACATGAAATATTTTTACTCAATGTATGGTTGAATGTCACTTGTATTTTCTAACACATAACGATGTGTTTGCTCCCATTCATTACGATCAACAGTAACAACATAACCACTTGATAAAGGCCTTCCAATTTCTATATCATCATCAACTGTCATGTTCCTATTAGAAGGAATCCCGATTGCATCCACTCCAGATAAGTACTCTGCACAAAACTCAGCAGCTTCTTCTACAATGTAACTTTCAGTAATGCAACCTTCAGGACAATTACGATTACGAACATAACCCTTTAAGATCTTCATGAACCTCTCAAATTGGTACATCCATCTAAAGTGAACTGGTCCACAAAGTCGAACTTCTCTAACAAGATGCACTATCAAATGCACCATGATATCAAAGAATGAAGGTTGCAAGTACTTTTCAAGCAAACACAATGTCACCACAATATCTTTTTGAATCTCATCTAATTTTCCCACATCCACCACTTTGCTACAAATAGCATTGAAAAAGAAACATAACTTGATAATGGCATGTCTCACATGCTTAGGTAACACAGATCGTATTGCTACAGGCAGTAACTGTTGCATCAATACATGACAAGCATGTGATTTTAGACCATAAAGTTTCAAATCTTGCATTGATACACGACTTCCCAAATTTGAAGAGTATCCTTCTGGAACCTTCAATTCCAATAATGTTGTACATACTCTTCTTTTCTCCTCCTTAGACAATGTGTAACATGCTGGAGGCAAGTATGTTCGCTTCTCCCCAATTTGTGGTGCCAATTCTTCACGCAAACCCATTTCTATAAGATCAAGGCGAGAATTAATTCCATCCTTTGTTTTTCCTTGAATATTAAGTAACTTACCAATGAGGCTCTCACACACATTCTTCTCAATATGCATAACATCCAAATTATGTCGAATATGTAAGTACTTCCAATATTCAAGATCAAAGAATAATGATTTCTTCTTCTAACATTTTGAACCACCAACATGTAATGCTTTTTTATTTTTCTTTCCCCATATGGTTACAAGCCCTTCAACCTTATTTAATATCTCCTCCCCAGTTAATGGTATTGGAGCTAATCCAAACTCTTGCTCATCATTAAAAGCCTTTTTTTGCCTCTGATATGGATGATAGCGTGGAAGAAATTTTCTGTGGCCAACATATGTGTTCTTCTTACCATATTTTAATCTATGAGAACATATTCCTTCACTGCAAATTGGACATGCATAATATCCCTTTACATTACAACCGCTCAAATTACCTAATGCTGGAAAGTCGTTAATTGTCCACAACAATATAGCCTTCAGCCTGAAGTGTTCTTCTTTATAAGCGTCATAAGCTTCAACACCTACCTCCCACAACATTTTCAAATCATCAATTAGTGGTGCCAAGTAAACATCAATGTCATTACTAGGTTGTTGTGGACCTGATATTAACAATGATAACATCATAAATTTCCTCTTCATACATAACCACGGTAGAAGATTGTAGGTAATCATTATAACTGGCCAACAACTATACCTACTGCTAAGGGAACTGTGTGAATTTATTCCATCTGCAGAAATAGCTAATCGAAGGTTTCTTGGCTCTACAGCGAAATCTGGCCACTTGTGGTCTACTAACTTCCATGATGGAGAATCTGTTGGGTGACACATTGTGCCATCATAATCTCTTTCGTGAGCATGCCATGTCAAATCCTTTGTTATTTTTGCTGATTGGAACATCCTTCGAAACCTTGGGATAGGTGGAAAATACCATAAAACTTTTGCAGGCACATCTTTTCTTATTTCAGTGGAATTCTTCTTCAACTTCCATCTGGATATACCACATGTAGGACATGAAGTTGCATCTTTGTACTCCTTTCTATAGAGTATGCAACATATGGACATGCATGTATTTTCTCATATCCCATTCCCAATGCAGCAAACGTCTTCCCAGCCTCATACATGGATGATGGTTTTTCATTGTTCAATGGCAGCTATCACCCAACAACGTCAGTAGGTTTGAAAAACCAGTGTGAGATAGGCTATTCGTAGTTTTGAAGTTACATAGTTTAACCAATGTAGATAACTTGGTAAACTTTGTGCAACCAAGATACAATGGTTTTTCGGCATCTTCAAGTAATTTCTTAAACACTTCAGGATCAGCCGTCCAATGATCGTATGCATCTTGAACCATTTCTATTGTTTCAGCTACATTGTTTGTGGGAGATGGGTTAAATTGTTGTTGGGAAAAATCTTGTTCATTTAAACATGGTGATGTCCCACTAATGACTGCTTCTCCATGCCATATCCATGTGGTATAACTTTGGTCAACACCATTGAAAAAGAGATGATTTCTAATTTCTCGAATAGGTTGGCTTCTCAGTTTCCACAGACTCTGCAAGGACAACGTATGGATTGAAGATCACTTGCACGGATCATAGCAAAATTAAGAAATTGTTCAACTCCATTCTCATAGTCTTTTGATCTTCTATCCTTGAACATCCAAGATTTGTCCATTTTAAATGTATTTTTGAATACCTATACCAACAAAGAAATTAGAATATAAAATAATAAACTAGAGGCCACACAGTTGATAACATCAAAGGAATGTCATTGAGAAGGCACAATTTCTTTGATAGAACATTAAATGCCTCAAGCAAACTTGCAACAAATAAATAAATAAATAAAATACAAGATCTTATAACAAATAATTTATCTGATCTATGAATAATTGCAAAGTCAAAAAAAGAAAAAATAATAATTCCATAAAGTCTAAACAATGGTGGGATAGGGTGAATCTCAAGATGAAGGAGAGAAAAATTTGGAATATGGTGCCACTAGTGATGCTGTTCAGTTCATGATTTTGTGATCAATTTGAATCAGGTGCTGCAGCTGCTGAGGTGAAGGGTGCTGCAGCTGGTGTGGTTTGTTTACTGGGTGTAACTGTTGAGGTTAGAAGGTGTCTGGGTTAGCAGCTGCAGCATTGTTCTGGAGAGCAGCAGCAGCAGTGTGCTTGGTTCTAGAGAGCAACAGTATCAGTGTGCTTGGTTCTGGATAGCAACAGCAGTTGGCTTAGTTCTGGACAACAGCAACAACTACTGGTGAGACTTCTTACAATTCAAGTAGTGGTATTTTTTATGTACGAAAATTTGGTGCTGTGGGGGATGGAAGTATTAGTGCTCATGCTAGTATTGCTTGAGCTTGTGCTCACTGTTTCTGGCCACACATTGGGGTAATCTAGATGCAGATGGTTAGTGTCTAGCTAGATGGCCTTGGTGTTGTCCTTACATAGTATTTGTGTGACCTTACTGGATTACCATATAGGTTGGAGAGCCATCATGGGCTGGTGTAGTAGGATAAACTGAGGGTGTTATGGCAATTTATTGTGATTTGTCATATGACTTTGTCCTAATACTTCTCCATGTCCTATTTTTCTAGAGGCCACATTGAAGGCCATGAAAGAGAAGTCAAATGAGCCAGAAGCCGCAGAACCAGAACCAGAGCCAACTACTGAGGTTCTTTTCCTTTGTAGCTATAAAGGCTGTGGGAAGACATTTATCGATGCTGGAGCTTTGAGGAAGCATTCACACATCCATGGAGAGAGACAATATGTTTGCCATTATGAAGGGTGTAGAAAGGTAATATTTTTAATCTAACATGTTAGGGTTATGTGAGTGTGATCTGGTAAAATTCTGCAATTTAGTTTCACTTAACAGTTTCTGCTTTCTAGTAACAAGCACCAGATAAATCTCATTGTACTACTAGTACTGATTCTATTATTTAGATCATTTTGATACTTGATGAGCAATTCTAATGTGGACAGTTGAATTGCATATTTTGTTTCAAAGCAATTTTGGGTTTTGTAATTTGTTTATTGTTATGAAGAACATTACTTCTGTCCACTCTCTCCGTCTCTGTCTTCTCTCATGCGTGTAGTAGTGATCTCCCTTGGCAATTTGAATGTTGAAAAAATGGATAAATTCTTCCTATCCTATTAGCTGAGCTAAGACAATCTTCATTGGAAGAGTGATTAATAGAAGGTGAAAGGTGATGGAGAGGAATAATAGAAAAAAGAGGGACAAATTGTGGGATTACATCCAGAATCAAGAAGAGTCACACCCCTTGATTTGAAAAAAAAAAAAAAATTAGAGAAAACCCAGGCAATCAGTTCTAGGTTCTTCGGCATTTTCACCAAGCAAAAGATTAAGCACTTTAGAAGTAATATGCTTCAAGACACATCTTGACTGTCTCATCAATGTGTGAAATTACAATCTTATATACATGATATATAAAGATACTGAAGGAGGTACTTTATAGCTATGTATTTAGGAGGGAAGTTGTAGACTAGGTACAAAAAGCATCCTGCTAGAAGGTCACTTAATCACTATATATGTAATCTAAATTAGATACTGAAGGAGTTGCTTCATAGCTCTGAGTAATTTAGAGTGAATTAGAACATAACTTAAGCACTATATATGTAAACTAAATTTAATATTGTACCTATAATACTCGTGTATATGGAATACTGGAGGAGTTACTTTATAGCTGATTGAATAATCTCCTAACTGAAAGTAATAGCTTACTAAGGAGGTTACTTAAGGACTAAAGATGTAAATTCAATTTATTAATATACATGTAATAGTTCTATATATAGGATGCTGAAGGAGGTCCCTCATAGGCAAGTACTTTGGAGTGAAGTATTCTATGTTGTAAAAATAGCAAACTAGACTACTGATAATGAAAAATCATAAGATGACTAATACTTTTATGAAGCACTCTAAAATCCATAAATCCACAAAGCCATCAAGCTACCCTGTGGCAATGTGTTGAAGTAGAACCAATTTGTTCTTTTACTTACATTTCTTATTCTTGGGGAATTTTGTTGCCTGCAAGGTTGCAACAAGCAGGTTGCTGCTTATAGTCATGTCCTACCGAAAATCTCATGTCAATGTTTTGTAGAGTAGGTGTCGTTGTGGGATTTGATAACGAGGGGCTCAAGCACCTCAATTAGAGAGCCAATCATATAGCCCTTGACAGAGAAAAATGGCTAAAAAATGATTCATGTAGCCGATCCCACTTGATAGAGACACAAAGTTTAGTTTGGTTTTGTTACTTTTTCTCGTCTGGCTTGCATTGTGTATGTTTCTTATGTTAAACTCTAATATGTTATGGATGCTTTTTAAATAATGATTGAGATAACCATCCTGCTCTATGTGCTATTTCAAACCTAAGATTCATTACAGGAAAATGCTGTTTAATACCTAAGGAAACCTAATCTGAAGTCTAATCTCTCTAATTTAAACATCAAGAAAGGGTTTAACAAGCACAAATTGAGGTACACGGGGTTAATAAAATCTCACTTGTCAGAAAAATACTGAGAGCTCTATACACTTTTAAGGTGTTATATTGGGGGCTACATCAGTTAGCAAAATGTAGAGGAATTGGGGAGATAAAAAAATTGTGAGGAATTTCATCGGATATTACCAAAACAAAATAATACCAATAATAATAGAAAATGTGGTTCACATAATTCACTGCAAAATAGATTAAACAAAATATGTGAAGGTACTTTTGTGATTTCTTGTCCAGAATTAAAGGTAGAGTCTGAAACTGCCAAATTGATATGTGGATGTGGATTGACTCATGTTGTGATCAAGCCTGGCCAGTGTTGCATTCTCTAAGGATCTTTTATAAATTTATTGATTGCTTAGTTTTTCCTTTTCCCTTTTCCATTTCTTCCCTGTCCTCTAAGGCTTATTAAATAGTCTACAGTCTACAGTCTACAGTCATGTAGACTTCTCCACTCTCTGTTAAACTTATCACATACATATCCATATCCAATACCACAAGAGGATAAATACATAGACAAAGAAAATAACTCTGCAAAATTTGTGATTCTACTATACCAACAGAAATACACACAAAAGGAGCATAAAAACCAAAGGACTCACCAAGAATTTCAAGAGATTTTTTATTTGAAAAGACAAACTTCAATGGTGGTTTGACTGAGTAACTTCAATGGTGGTTCGGAGCTATGATGAAGAAAATGAACGGCTTCGTTTCAGCAAGGAGAAGAGATTCAATCTTGTTGGGAAAGGCAATGGTGGTTCGGAGCTGAGATGAAGAAAATAAACGGTTTCGTTTCAACAAGGAGAAGAGATTCTGATGTTGGGAAAGGCAAGAGTCATTTGCTCTCAATGATGGTACAAAATAGGCGCCAACTTGGAATCAAATTTTATATAAAAATAAAATAGAAATATTTTATTCAATCACACCTATGATTAAAATACATATATAATCACACTTATTTAAAAAGTGTGATTAAAATAAAATGAAATCGATACAATCACACCATTTAGGGAGTGTAATTAAAATACATATATAATCACACTGATTTAAAAAGTGTGATTAAAATATATATATAATCACACTTATTTAAAAAGTATGATTAAAAATAAATATTATATATAATGACATTTAATTAAAAAGTGATATAAAAATAAATATAATCACATGTTAATTAAAATGTGTGATTAAAATATATATATATATATATATATAATCACACTTAATTGAAAAGTGACATAAAAAATAGATATTATCATATTCAATCAAATCAAGTATGATTAAAATATCAATCTAATTTTTTTTTAGGGTGAATAACACTAATATTTCATATAGTTTGGGGCTAGTGTTACTTTGGTTTCTAATTTTTCAATTGTGACACATTTGATCCTAAATTTTGAATTTTGTTCCAAATAAGGACAATTGAAAATATCATTAGATTTTTCAACTGTAAAATTATCAATTTGATAAAATATAAACTAATTTGAGAAAAATAAATGTCAAACAAATATTTTTGAATTTTTTAAAATTATTTCTACCAACTAAAAATAAAATTATGTAAAATTGATAAATCTTTTAGACATGTATTTATTTTTTTTACCAAATTAATTTTTATTATTTGTTTGGATAATGATCATATAAAATTAATTTTTAAAAATTAATCATGTACTTGTTATTAATTTTTATTAATTTTACATAATTTTATCATTGGTGGATAAAAAAAATTTTAAAAAAAATATAAAATATTTTTTTGACATTTATTTTTGTCAAATTAGTTTATATTTTATTAAATTGATGATTTTGCTCCTGAAATTAAACAATGATATCTTCAATTGTCATTTTTTAGAACAAGATTCAAAATTCAGGGTCAAATGTGTCTAAATTGAAAAGTCAAGAATCAAAGTGACGCGAGTCCCAAACTATAGGGACCACTAGTGTAATTTGCCCTTTTTTTTTATTCACACTTCCATTAAAAGTGAAATATTTTTATTTACCACGGTTTGCATTTATTGTATGTCGTTAATGTGAATCCGTGAAAACCCAGTTTTGTTGTAGTGAGGAGAAGAGACCTGTGTGTTTGTGAAATTCAACCTTGTTCGGGATGGAAAGAGTCGTCCTCTGTCATTCATGGGTGTAGAATAGAGGGACAAATTTGGAAATTGTATATTTTATATAAAAATCAAATTGGAATATTTTATACAATCACACTTATTTAGGGAGTGTGATTAAAAAGTAGTAATGTATATATAATCACACTTTAATTAGAAGGTGTGATTAAAAAATATATAAATAATCACACTTTAATTAGAATGTGTAATTAAAAAAAATATATATATATATAATCACACTTATTTAAAAAGTGTGATTAAAAAGTAATAATGTATATATAATCACACTTTAATTAGAAGGTGTGATTAAAAAATATATAAATAATCATACTTTAATTACAATGTGTGATTAAAAAATATATTTATAATCACACTTATTTAAAAAGTGATTAAAAAGTAGTAGTGTATATATAATCACACTTTAATTATTAAAGCGTGATTAAATATATATATATATATATATAATCACACTTTAATTATAATGTGTGATTAAAAAATATATTTATAATCACACTTATTTAAAAAGTGTGATTAAAAATATATATAATCACTTTAATTAGAAAGTGTGATTAAAAAATATATTTATAATCACACTTATTAAAAAGTGTAATTAAAGAGTAATAGTGTATATATAATCACATTTTAATTGGAAAGTGTAATTAAATATATATATATATATAATCACACTTAATTAAAAAGTGATATAAAAAATAAATATTATCACACTCAATCAAATTAAGTGTGATAAAAATATCAATCTATTTTTTTTTTATCATACTTCTAATAAAAGTGAGATATTTTTTTTTCTCAAAGTGTGATCTTGAACTATTTTTGTAGTTGTTCATTTTCACGTTATTCTGTACTCTTTATATGTGAAGAGTCAGCAACATCTTGAAGATAGTTTAAAATTCTACCAATTATTATTAGAAGTTGTGTACTTCAAACAAACCAACCACGATGGCAAAATATGCAACGCCAAACAAAAATGAATGGTTTTTAGGCAAAGTAACTTAATCCTTTTCAGTAATTACATATCGATTAACTTCAAATGAGGGCATTGGCAAGCCGTGACATGTAAATTCCAATAAGGACTAAGAGAAGCTTTGCTTTTAGAAAATGGTCATCCAACAAACATTTTTAAAAGCCTTGGGTTTAAACCCACGCCTAAACATGCGAACAAGTACACAAGACTCCCGATGTAGAAAGACGTAGAGGAAAAACTCTAGAAAAATGAGAGAAGGAAGAAGAGATAAATGAGGTGAACTAATATGGACTCTCATTTTGTTCCACATTGCACTCGTGGAATCAAACCAAAGGTTTGTACTGTCGCGCGATCAGGTTTGAAGATAGCCAGATCGACCCTTTCATATGGCTTTTGATCCCTAGTCTTTTCACAGTGACGATTTTTGACATTTCTACCATCGCCTGCGCAGTGAAGCTTATCGGTATATGATTTTGTGTAATCCCACATCGTTTTCAACCTTCAAATCACTTCCTCAATGTCTTATAAATATGACGCAGTGGAATACACGGAGACTAGATATCGTTCTAGTAGACGAAATGGGCTCTCGAATCCACGAGAAAAATAGAACCTTAAATTCACAAGGAAGAGAAAATATCTCAATATTATTGATTGAATGAATAAAAGTTGAATAAAAGTTGTCTTTGCCATGAGGCTTACATAGTTATTTATAATAAACTAAACCTAATACTTGTAGGAAAAGTAATTCTAAAATAAACTAGGAAACTTAAATAAACCAAATTAGTAAACCTAAGAGAATAGGAAACTAGAATTCTAAACTATTTAAAATCCTAGTCAAAATCTAATTCCAAAATAATAAAATTAGAAACCTAATAATTCTAAATTATTTATACTAAATTACAAGAATTCGAATAAAATAATATATCAAAAATATTAAAACTAAAAATATAAAAATTGTTAAAAACTTGTCCTACATCAAAGTTTTGAAAAATGAAGGAATCCTCTCAAGATCGGCAAGCATGCCACCAGAGTGTCTCTGATGTTCTGAATATAGTGATGAAATCTGTTTGCCACAGCAATGCCGCGATCTTTGCCTTTTAATGGTCAAAAGTTCTACTTTTGGGTCTTAGATTGAATATCAAATATTTTATGTGCCAATTAGAATAAGAATATAGTAGGAAAAGGAATTTTCTTGAACGCCTGTTTGGTGACTCAATGGCTCAGGAAATGACAATATTACCTTCAGTTTGCCTTTGATTATTTACGACACTTCTAAAGGTTCTTGATATTTTGGATGCAATGGTGACATCCGTTTGACTTGAATCCCAACTGAGTTTGCATTAACGCTTCTAGTGAGCTTTATTAGATATTACGTGTCTTTGTCTATACTTGTTCTTCCTAGAGAGGCTGTATCCTATGAAGGTATGAGAGTGTTCACACCATAATATGGTGGATTGCCTCACACCAAATCATAACCCAATTGGTGGTAATATAAAACCTTCTCGCAGGAAGAAATACAACTGGAAGATTTGAATTTAAAACAAACAGTCACAATGATTGGAAACATGGTGACTGTTGGTTTGACATTGCAGTTTGAATGTTTGTAACTATTGATCAAAGGCCACCATGTAAACTATAAATATATGGCCTCATTACAATGGTTGGTTAACTTCATTTTCTTACTCTCTGAATTTTATATCTTCTGGATTGTATTTTTTCTCTGAGTAATAAACACCCTCACGGGTATTCCGATTAATTGCCATTGTTAAGTTAATCTTTCAGTGGTATCAGAGCAAGGTTACACATTATCGTAGATGTCGAAATATAGTCCGGAAGAACAAAAATTTTCCGAACTCTTTTTACCAAATATTCAGAACATCATTAATCATCAATCTTCGGCATTAGTTAATTCAGTTTGTTTATTTAATCATCACCAACGTATTGTATTTCCAGAAAACTATTCGAAGAAAATAACTGTTGGTGGTGCCATTGTTTCAAACCTTGCCGAAAGTGAGTCCGAATTGCACCGTTGGAAGCAATTTTATAAAATATTTTTCGATTCGAATTGCGTCTCCAAATTGGCACCATCTTGTTCTTCTCAGAATTTTGATCACAACGGTGAGATTCTTTGTGAAAAACGACGAAGATTTGATTCTCAAAATTCAAATTTTAGTCTGTGGTCTCCAACTGCAGTTGCCGAAGAAGACGACCGGAATAATACCTTTGGAGCCGTTGCAGCGTCTGAGTTGAATATAAATTCCATTGGGCCACATTCAAAAATTAAAAGAAAAGGCCCAAAAATAAGAATTACTGCTAGGAAATCAATTCCTTTGGGCTGCAAAATTAAAAAGAATTTTCTTCAGCCCAAAAGCCCAAGCGTAGCCCACAGCCAGGCGCAGCCCATAGCCACAGGTGTGACCCAGCGGCCCAGAGACGCAGTCAACCCATCACGCTGACCTGCTTGCTAGCCCAGATCCAAGCGTTGACCCAGCGCCCTGTGCTCCGCGCCTAGACCTGCGTTTGTCAGCTCCGCTTGACCCGCGCATTAACCCCCGTGTCACACTGGTTCGGTCCCAGCTGGTTCAGACCAGATTTTGGACCGACAGCAACTTGGTTCTAGGGATTTTTCGGCACATTCTCGCTCATTTCAAGGTCGTTTTCAGTCATTCAAAAGCCAAAATTTCCAGAATTTTTCTAAGAATTTTTCTATGGGTACTTATACCACATTTTCAAAAGAAAAAATTCGAGAAGGAGGCTATCCAAGGGTGTTACCAAGGAAAACATCCAAAAAAACATTGCTTAACAAGCATCGTTGTGTTCCTTGAGCTCTTAACTATTATTACAATACTCATAAGCAAAGTATTGGGTTTACAAGGCCATTTCACATTTGAATTTTCATAGTAACACATTTTGTTTTAATATGGCTATTAAAAACACCATGGATTCTTTAAGAATTGAGATGCTTAATGGATATAATTTCCGAGCATAGAAACGCCACATTTCTTATCTTCTTACACATGAGAAAACATTGCATACTTTATCCACTTCTAAACCAGATGATGATTCTAATTGGTTCCAAAATAAATGGATAGAAGATGATGCAATGGCAAAGGCAACTATGTTACATAATATGAAAGATAACATTATTCCGCTTTTTGAAGAACATGAAACAACAAGACAACTAATGGAAGCACTAGAAAGTAAGTATGGAGTTCGATCGGATACTCAAATTCAATTGCTCTTGGACAAATATAATAACACTCGTATGAGTGATAATGATAGTGTTGGTGATCATGTTAATCAAATGGAATTAATTGCTAAAGAATTATCCAATATTGGTCACTCTTTATCGGACAAGATGCAAGTAACTATCATACTTAATAGTCTTCCATTGTCTTGGGATCATGTTATCACATCTCTAACTCATAGTGAACGAGAGATTTCAATAGTAACATTGCCTGTACTCTTAGTTTTTGAAGAAGAAAGAATAAAGTGCAGGCATAGAGAAGGATTGTCTTCTACCTTATTGATAGCACAATCTTCACCACAACCACAGAATAATACCCACACACCATTCATTAAGAAAAAGACGACTTTTTTCAAGAAAAAATGGAATAAGAGATTTCATAAAGGATGGAAGAAACCACAAGAATGGCAAAAACAACAACATCACCATCAAATTGGCCCATGTTACAAATGCGGTCAAAAAGGTCATATTAAAGCTAATTGTCCTCAGAAGAAGCAGAAAAAGGAGCATAACCATGTTGCCATGACAGTTTCTGAAGCAATGGTGCTTGAACCTTCAACAAATTCATGGTGGATTGATTCTGCTGCAACTAGGCATATTGTGCAAAATAAAGACATGTTCGTGGAGTTAACTGAAAAGAAGGTTGGTGAACACATAATCTACATGGGCAACAACTCTTATAGTGATGTTTTGGGCATCGACAACTGTCAATTCTCTATTAATGGAACTTCTATTGTGCTTCATGATGTGCTTTATGTACCCAACATTCGGCGAAATTTAATTTCAGTTCCGGTGTTAACTCAAAAAGGTTTTGAGATTACTTTTAGGTTTAACACAGTATTGATTAAGAAAGGAAGTGTCTTAGTGAAAGGTGTAAGAATGAATGACATGTACTCTCTTTCTATTGATAATAAAGTATGTATTTCTGATTATTTGCATGTTTCTACTAGTAATAGTTCTTATTTATGGCATTTAAGGTTAGGTCACATTAATAAAAATAAAATGTCTCGAATGTTTAAAAGTGGCTTATTGCCTAAAGTATGTTCCGATGATTTTGATATAAGTGAACCATGTATCAAAGGAAAAATGACTAGCAAGCCATTTTTCAAACATTGGAAATCATCGGACTTACTCGAAATAATTCATTTGGACATTTGTGGCCCATTAAGAACTAAAACTAATCGAAGTATGGAATACTTTATTACTTTCACTGATGATTTTTCAAGATTTTGACATATCTACCTTCTTAAACACAAATCAGAAGCAATTGACAAATTTAAGAAATATAAATTAGAGGTAGAAAAGCAACTTGGTCGGTTCATTAAACACTTGAATAATGATCGAGGTGGCGAATATGAAGCTATGGATTCTTTTTGTAAGGACAATGGCATAAAACATTTGTTTACAATGCCATACACACCACAACAAAATGGGGTTGCAGAAAGACGAAATCGTACTCTCATGGAAATGACAAGGTCATGATGGCTCATGCTAATCTTCTTATTCAGTTTTTGGGGGAAAGCCTTGTCCACCGCTACGTATATCTTAAATAGAGTCGAAACAAAAGCCAAACCTCTAACTCCTTATGAATGCTAGCATGGAACTAAACCTAATGTTCAGAATCTAAAAGTTTGGGGATGTAAGGCACATGTACTTATTCCCAAACCTTTGAGGGATAAATTGGGAAGCAAAACTTGGAAATGCAAGTTTATTGTTTATGTCGAAAATGGGAGTGGTTATCGTTTTTATCATACCGAACGTGGATTAATAGAAAGTCAAGATGTTATTTTTCTTGAATCCATTGATCTTGTTACTCCTATTGAACAAATTGAATTGCTCTCTAAAGTATCTCGAGATTCTTCTCTTCCTTCTTTGTCACACAGTCCCAATATTCTCCCTGAACCATCTAATAGTGGGAGCAAACGCAAATTACATGACATTGTTTTCCCTGCTTCGAATTCTGAGATAAGTGGGAGTAAGAGAGCAAGATGTCCATCTACGGGTTTTGAAAGATCATTATGTTTTTCAAGTTGACGAACTTACTAACTTAGTAGATGATCCTACTAGTTATAAAGAAGCAATGAGTAGCAATGATGCTACACAATGGCTTGAGGCAATGAATGAAGAACTTGACTCGATCAAGAAAAATGATGTTTGGGAATTAACTGATCTCCCAAATGGAAGAAAAGCCATTAGTTGCAAATGGGTTCGTAGAAAGAAATTCAAAGTAGATAGCAGTTTGGAGAAATACAAGACCAGGTTAATAGCCAAGGGATTCACTCAACAACCTGGAATAGACTTCGTAGATACATATTCTCCTGTTGCAAAATAGCTAGGATGGATTTGGAATTGCATCAATTAGATGTTAAAACTACTTTTCTCAATGGAGAATTAAAAGAGGAAATTTATATGATGCAACCTGATGGTTTCCAGAACCAAGGCAATGACGATAAAGTCTACAAGTTGAAGAAATCTCTATATGGACTTAAACAATCTTCAAGACAATGGTACTTGAAATTCCACCAAGCCATTTTAGAAATGGGCCATGTTGTGAGTCCATTAGATCATTGTGTTTATATCTGAAAAAATGATGACAAGTTAGCAATATTGTCTTAATACGTAGATGACATATTGTTAGCAGGAAATTGTTCAGATATGATTATAAAAACCAAAACTTTCTTAGCATCTAGATTTGAAATGAAAAACATGTATGTTCTAGGAATTAGAATTTCAAGAGATAGAAATTCAAAATTGTTATATCTAGATCAAGAGAAATATCTAGACAAGGTGCTAAAAAGATTTAGTATGGATAACTGTAATTCTTTAAGCACGCCTGTTTGCAAGGGACAAAGTCTTAGTAAAAATATGAGTCCTCAAACTAAGTCTAACATTGAGGAAATGAGAAATGTCCCGAATGCTCAGGCAATAGGCAGCCTAATGTATGCTATGACAAGCACAAGACCTGACATCTGTCATGCAGTCGGATTGGTAAGTCGGTTTCAATCCAATCCAAGTAGGGAACATTGGCAAGTAGTCAAAAGAATATTCAGATATTTAAAAAGCACTAAAAATTTGAAGTTATATTTTGGTTTATGTGATCTAGACATAAAAGGATACACTGACGCAGATTTTGCAAGAGATGTAGATGATAGAAAATCTACTAGTGGTCATGTATTCTTGTTTGGTGGAACAGCAGTTTCTTCTTAAGTAAGAAACAGAGTTGTGTTGCAAAGTACACTATGGAAGCTGAATACATAGCTTGTAGCACAGCCGTTAGTAATGCGGTCTGGATAAAACGATTTGTTGACAGTTTATAATTAGGTATACCTGCCAGACCGGTCAATATGTTTTATGACAATCAGTCCGCCATCTCATTAATAAAAAGTGGAGCAAATAGCTCTAAGGGAAAACATATTGATGTAAGTTACCACTATATTAAAGACATAGTGGAGAGAGGTGAAATTAAAGTCAATTATATACCCTCAGAAGAGATGGTGGCTGACCCTATGACTAAAGGGTTGTCTCTAGAAAAATTCAGAGAACATGTAGCTAATATGGGATTGAAAAATGCCTAACTAGGTGGTTTAGCTACTTATATAAGAGCATAGTCAGACAACTCTGGGGATGCCAAGATAACCGATGTTTTTGCGACTCTATCTTGCATGGAAACATGTGTTTGGTCAGGTAACAAGATAGAGGAACTGACAAGGTACGGATATCATAATTAGCATGAGATGTAAAGTCCATAATATGCAACGTGCTAACTAGATGATATTGTTTGCTTGATCAGCAAAAAGTCATTGATAAGGTGTGTTAAGGAAAACCTTCAGGAATGGGTTTTAAAGGAAGTACTTAACAATAATTTCAGTGCAGGCCGACACATGAGAAATGTGTGCGGCTAAAGTCGTCAATAGTGATTGTGTATGGACTATGAACCTATCACTAAAAATTGATGCCGTTCACTTGAAATATAGTGAATTGAAGTCATCTGGAGTGTGTTGTCAGTGGGAGAACATATTCGTAGACGTGCGGTCAGATTGGTGACAAAAACGTGCGCACGTATGGCAAAGTCACAATCAGACGTCGATCTATGAGGTAATTTCATAGATGAAAGTTGGCATGAAGCAAAAATTTTGGTACCAAGGCAAACATGTCCAACTCAGGTTTTGTTATCAATATTATAGTGTGATAAAGTGGGAGATGAAGGTATGAGAGTGTTCACACCATAATATGGTGGATTGCCTCACACCAAATCATAACCCAATTGGTGGTAATATAAAACCTTCCCGCAAGAAGAAATATAACTAGAAGATTTGAATTTAAAATAAACAGTCACAATGATTGGAAACATGGTGACTGTTGGTTTGACATTGCAGTTTGAATGTTTGCACTATTGATCAAAGGCCACCATGTAAACTATAAATATATGGCCTCACTACAATGGTTTGTTAACTTCATTTTCTTACTCTCTGAATTTTATATCTTCTAGATTGTATTTTTTCTCTGTGTGATAAACACCCTCACGGGTATTCCGATTAATTGCCATTGTTAAGTTAATCTTTCATCCTATATCTTTGTTGAGTCGGTTGGATGAGTGCCTTGGACTCAAGCTGGGTGATCTTGGGAAAGCTATACCTTCAGTGAAATAGAAGCAAAACATCTCTTTTTATAGAAAGGGCAAAAATGAGGTGTCAAGAGCCTTTTTTATCAAACAAGATTTCAATGGATTCCAAGTAACTAATTAGTGTGTTGAAATTCTTAGTATGCTCAATCACTACTCCTCTCTCAAACATTTTCAATTGGTCAACTTTATTATTAGATAGACTTTGTTCATGGTTGAAGGTTTCTCAAACATCCATGACAAGGCAACTATCAAACTTTTAGTTGTATTCTCATTGTGAATGTTGAATGTGATTGATACAATAAGGGATAGCCATGGTTCTAAATCACAGTATCGGGTAGCGTAACGGTATCGATCGCAGAATATCGGTATCGGCAGTATCTATCGATACGTATCGGGAATCGGATGTCGCGGTGGTGCAATTTTAAAAATCATTTCACAGCTTCTTCTTTCTCGTACCGGTCCGAACCGGTGAGTATCGACCCATCGCAGCTTATGTAATAGTTACAGACCGATAGGCCTGCGATTTTCAATCTCAGCGGTATACCGGCCTGTATCTGTCGCGGTACCTTTTTTTTCCGATACGTATCGGCCGATACGTAGCATATCGGCCGGTTTTTAGAACTCTAGGATAGCCTTACCATATCGAGGCTTTTTGATAGAGTAACTTTCGCTCACCGATTTTCACCATTTTCAGCTTTTTTACTGCTCTTGCGAGAGCAAAACAAAGATCCTTTTGATAGAAATAATCTTCTATTTGCATCTTCCACAATCCGAAGTTTAAATTGTTGAATTTTTTTATCTTCATCTTGATTTTATTCACTATTGATCTTGCTCTAGGAACGAACACTTTGATACCACTTGCTATAGTATATACAATCAATACCAAACTCTAGGACTTGAGCAAACAATCACACACACAATAATTCTAGAATGGAGAAGTAGATTAAGAGAAAAATCAAACTCATAAGGCAGTGCAAGCGATTTACGTGGTTCACCCAAATTTAAGGGCTACGTCCACGGGGTCACTATGGTTTCACTAAGATGAATATAAAAGAAGTTACAAGATTCTTACACTTAATCTCACAAACTCTCTCTTCACAATGATCTCTCTTTATTGTGTATCTCTCACTCAGATCACAAAACTTATAACTAATGAAGCTATAACGCTATTTATAGTGCTAACCAAAAATCCAAATCCAAACCAAGATGGAAACACAAACCCAAACCAAACCAACAAGGAAAATCAAAACCAATAATTGAAAGCAATTTAGAAAGATGAAAACCAAACAAAACACCAATTTCCATTTGTGCTTATTCCTAGTCTTTGTCCAAGCTCCGCCAACAACACATCTAATAGTTGTATAATAATTATATGAACTTATCTTTATTTCAAATTAAGAAAAAATCATTACAACCAAGTTATTACAACTATTGACTTGGTTGTAATGATTTTTTCTTAATTTGAAATAAAAAAAAAAAATTCATATGCTTATTTTTCAACCATTAAATGAAATAATGGAGGTCATCTGCAGCAACCATGCAATTGAGAGAATCTAGATTCGCCATGTTTGCTTCATCATTAGATTCCTAAAATGAAAAGAAGTGAATTACATATAAATGGGGAAAATTAATATATATATATAAGAAGCATTAATTGAGTAGTTTCTAATAAATATTTCAAAAGACAGAATTCATCAAATGATCAAATCTAATAACCTTAAATTTGATTTGGTTACCTTTGCTTTCAGAAGTAGTTGCTTTAAATCGTCATCAAGAAATTTATCCTTCAACTCTGGAAATGCAATCTACCAAAATTCATTTTATCATTTTGGTTAGTAACTAAATGAAGTTGGGTTGTTGAATAAAATTTTAACTCTACGATGATATGATGAGTCATGTTTGTGATATTAGATGAGCTTAAAATTCACGTTATCACCATTGATAAAAAATAAAAAAATAAAATAAAAAAAATGGTTGTTATAGGATGTTATGGTATGTGTAATACAAGAATGATGGAAGGAACATTTTAATGGAGAAACACAATAACTTCAATAATAGAGAAATAAACAAAACTATATAGAAAATTACTTTTTTACTGGGACGTTTTCCTTTAAAAGTTGCATTTAATTTTGATGTGAAAGGACAAAAATGCCCTTGATAGAATTAACCCTATATTTTTATAAACATGCTATGGACTGATATAGATCCTCTTATCCCATTGCCATCATGGACTAGTCTCGCACCCTTCGCCTATCGCCATCATGGACTAATTGAAACCTACTCGTTATCTATTTTCTTGCTAATATACCTACATATCTTGTGGGTTTGAAGAATTCAATTCTTCAAATTTTTGGTGGTTGATTGGGTAACGGTGGTTGGGTGTTGGTTAATTGGCTATTGGTTGACTACGTGAGGGTGGTGGTGGTTGATTGGGTAACGGTGATTGGGTGTCGGTTAATAGGGTATTGGTTGACTAGGTGAGGGTGGTGGTGGTTGATTGATTAGCAATTGGGCCGTAGGGGATACATGTGGTGCTTGATCAAGGTGGCAGTGTCTAGTTGAGGTGGTGCATGTGGTGGCTAAAAAGAGAAAGAACAGAGATGGGAGCTAGTGCCCATGGTGGTTAATTGTGGTCAATTTTAAGGATATTAGGGATGTCTATTTGATTTTAAGAATGTAATATCCATAATTATTTGGATGTAGCTAATATTCTAATATAAGAATAATGAAGGGTGAAGTAAACACTTTAGTATAAAAATACTGACTTCATCAATTTTCATCTGTTGGATTAATATTTTTTTTTTCTACATTTGTTAATAGGCCGTAGTATATTTAAATACTTACATAAGTTGGACGGTTTAAATATAAAAATTTAAAATTGAAGGGTCATGTTGAAATTAAAACAAAATGAAGAGTTTAAATAGAAGAATTAGAAGTTCTAGCATCACATGTAAAATTAAAATTAAAATGAAAAAATAATTTATAATTTGTCCAATATAAAAAATCAATTTATACATGGACAAATTACGACAATGGTCCCTATATTTTACTCCTTGTATCATTTTGATCCTTACCCTATTAATTGGCTCAATTTTGACCTTTAATTTTAGATTTTGTTTTAATTTGGTCCAATTAATAATATTGTTAGTGTTTTTCAAAAAAAATTATCACTAAATTGATTGAGATTAATTAACTAAGTTAAGTAAGTTTATAATTTTGTCCTTGAAAATATGATATGTGATACTTATGTGTGTATTTTTCATAATAAAAAAAATAATAAAAATTATAATTAATTGGACCAAATTGAGATAAAATCATAAATTTAAGATAAAAATTGACCCAATTAAAAATACAAAACTAAAATGACACAACAGATCAAATACAGGACTACAACGCTATGTTATGCATTCTATCTAAATGGATCCAAATTTATTATTGATTATGAAATGCAATCACCATGTTGTGTTTAGGGAGTTCACTTTTGAGAAAATTTTGTTTTTTATTTTTTGTTGCCAGTGATTTGTTTTGATATTTTACGTATTTTTTTTTAAAATACACCTAATCTAAATATACTTAAAAAATATAATATCTGTGAATTTTTTTAAATACAAAAAAATAAATAAAAAAATTTAATACATTTTTATATTTTGTTGTATTCAATAAATTTTTTGTATAATTTTTTTTTTTTTTTACTTTTTAAGTATATTAAAATTAAGTGAATCTAAATTTTTTTATTTAAAAAAAAAAAGTTGATTAAAATATTTAAAATAATCATTAAAAATATAAAAATACGAATTGAAAACTCAAAAAATTATTTTTGAAAACTGAAAACCAAATAGTGTGAATGCAATCCATTGCTCCAAAACCAAAAACATAATCAGATATCCAGTTATGACCACATACTTTAATCAAACCAAACGTTAGTCAACTGATGAAAAAAAAAAAGAGATTAAACTCATTTTCTATAAATAAATACGAATTGACTAAGATTGAAATCAACTAAGAATATTATATATGAATAAACTTATAATTCACATAAATATTTGTGCATATAATACTAAATTTTCTGAGTTTATGTATTAATACTTACATTTATATCATAAACTCAAAATGTGATCATATAATTCATAATCTTCCAAATTCAGGTTCAAGTAAAACATGGTAAACAAATATTCTAATATCATGGATTATGCATGACTTACATCTAACCATCATCAACTATGAAAATCATGGTGAAAGTATGTAAAATCAGTAGGAGTGCAAAGTTTGCCTCTAATTCATTCAAACAGACCAAAGAAAGTGGTACAAACTAGCAAAGGTAGAGTTATTGGATTGCTTTAGGTGGCGTAAGAACAGTTTAGGGTTGTTGGATTTAGATTTGAATAGAGTTAGTGAATATGGGTAAGTTTTGACTTAGCTTTTTATCTCAAAGGTTAATCTTCCTCGCAAACCTATTTTTGCACACCTACGGTTTTACCAATAGATGTGCAGCCTTGCCATTTTGTACAGTCGGCCCCATTTTTCTTTTCTTGAAAGAAATTTGGAAATATTATTTTGTCTAAGTGTGAAAATGTTGTCAAAATGGGCTTGGTAATCTAGCAGACCCATCAATTTAACAGGAGCACCACTAATACAACGTAATAGTTTCATCATTGAGGAGGATTATGACCAGTAGAAATCGAATGTCTACATTTGTAGTTTTAATTATAGATACATATTGATAATACAGTGAATCCTCGTGAATGGGCTAGACCGATCCAAGCTCCTCAAGCCCACTGGGTAACCTGCAAGCAAGTTCAATCGGGGAACGGGGTAGTCCCCCGGCGAACCCTCCGGTGTATGAATTAGAGAAGGTGATGGACAAAATGTAGAGAGAGAGAGAGAGGGGATAGAAAACTTAACCTTCTTCTTGTCTTCGAGCTTTGCTTATATCCTTTGGTAATCATTTCGCTGTCTCAGCCATTCTGACCTTCCCCGCCGAAAGCTTGCGCCGTGGTTCGTCTTGTTCAGGGTGAGGAGGTGTCATTCCGGCTGAGGGGTGTTGTCGCAATAAATGCGGTGATGGGTTGCATTAATGGTGATGTGCTGTGGCAATAACTTTGCAGATCTTTGTCTGCTGACATGGGCTGTTCTGCACCCGCCACGTGTCCGAGCATCATTCGCCTTTCCTGCTCAGTTGGCCTCCAGCTGTACCGGGTTTTACTGACCGGGTTGTGTAATGAGGCCCAAATGGTGGGCTTGGGTTTACTCATGGTGGGCCGTGGTCCTTGTGGGCCTATCCCTGTCAGTAGTCCCCCATTCCCGAGTGCAGCTTTAGTCCAACGAAGGGAATAATAATAGTGGAGATGAAGTCGACCTGTAGGGGGAGACCGACCGTGAGAGGCCGAGCGTGAGGGAGGCCGAGCGGGCGAGGCCGACCGTGGGGGTGACCGAGCGGGAGAAGTCGAGCGTGAGGCCGGCCGAGCGGGGTGCGGCTGGGCGTGGTGAGGCCGAGCAGGAGGGTGGCCGAGCGGGGTGAGGCCGACCGTGAGGGTGACCGAGCGGGAGAGGTGGAGCGTGAGGGTGGCCGAGCGGGGTGAGGCCGACCGTGAGGGTGACCGAGCGGGAGAGGTCGAGCGTGAGGCCGGCCGAGCGGGGTGAGGCCGGGCGTGGTGAGGCCGATCATGAGGGTGGCCGAGCGGGGTGAGGCCGACCGTGAGGGTGACCGAGCGGGAGAGGTCGAGCGTGAGGCCGGCCGAGCGGGGTGAGGCCGGGCGTGGTGAGGCCGATCATGAGGGTGGCCGAGCGGGGTGAGGCCGACCGTGAGGGTGACCGAGCGGGAGAGGTCGAGCGTGAGGCCGGGCGTGGTGAGGCCGATCATGAGGGTGGCCGAGCGGGGTGAGGCCGATCGTGAGGGTGACCGAGCGGGAGAGCCCGACCGTGAGGACGACCGAGTAGGAGGGCACGGGGCTCAAGAGGCGGCGTGTCACGTGAGAGGTAAAGTGGAAAAGACAAGGTGAGGGCAGAAGTCAGTGCATCTGGACCATACACGTGGCGGAATTTCGGGGGAGGGGGAGGGTCAAGCGTTGGATCAGGAGTGAAACGTCAGGGCATTATTATGGGCATTGAGGATACAGTGAATCCTCGTGAATGGGCTAGACCGATCCAAGCTCCTCAAGCCCACTGGGTAACCTGCAAGCATTGGCGGATGATTTGAAAGAGTTTTCAAACTGGCGAACATTAATTTGGATCCTTGGAATACGGGCAAACCGTGGGCTTTTGGTATCATACGATTCACCTACTTCTTTACAAAAACTGAAAACGCTCCAAGTATCAGTTCCTTCGTTGCTCGCGATACTCCATTGAGGCATTTCTTCAATTTCTTAGCACCTGCATCAGAAGCTATTCGCAAACACTGCATAGAAATGGCTCACGAAGAGACCGCAATTGTCAGGGTAGATCCACTGGGGGATGACGACGCGGAGGAATTAGCTGCACAATACAGGACGGAGAGGGTGGGGGAATCGACGAGGCGTTTCCATGGTTCCACCTTGGTGGCAGCTCCGACGCCGATTAGTGAGGTGGGGCCAGATCATTGGCACACAAAGGCGGACAAATCGACGGTAACAGAGGCGGAGTTGGAAGCTATCCGCGAGAAGTACCAGATTCCAGCAGAAGTGGAGTTGCTGTTGCCAACATCAACGGAGAGGCCATCGGACAGCAGGCCAGGGGAGTTCTCCTTGTACGAGGAGGCTCTGAAGGGGGGACTGAGGCTGCCGCTGCCTCAAATAGTGGTGGACGTGCTCAACCACCTGGAAGTAGCGCCGGGCCAGTTGATGCCCAACGCTCGAAAATCCTGGCCGTCTGCGAAAAGTCGTGGGGGAAGGCGAATGAGGGGAGGGGAATGGCAGTGGAGGAGTTCTTCACTTGCTACAAAGCCTCTGGTCAGCAAGAAACGTGGGTCACACTTCAGGCGGTGGTGGGGAAGGGGCTGGTGGCTGGTCTACCTACGTCGATTAAGGGTTGGCGTACGCGGTGGTTCTATGTTTCTGGCAACGGAGGGGTTGGGGTGCGCACCATGTGGAATGTGCCAATCAAGACGGTGGAGGCAAAGTTGGGGGCTGAGGCGGAGGAGAGGGTGAAAAGGGTGAAAGAATGGAGGGAAAAGGAGAGGGTTAGGTGGGACGAGCTTGTACAGCCGTCTGCGTTGTTTGAGGCAGGGCTGGGTCCTCAGCCGACCGGAGGGGATCTGGACCGAGCAGAGTTGGAGGCGAGGAGGAAGGCGCAGGAGGCTGAGGATCGAGCCCTTCTTGCCAGAGCTGCTAGGTTCCAGAAAGCTCAGGACGACCGACCTGCCCAGCCAATTGCGAAGGAGAGGATCAGGCCTCGGCCAAGGCCGTTGGGAGGAAAGGACTTGAGTACTTTTGAGCCGCGGAGGGCCCCTATGGATCCTTTAAAGGAGAAGGCCAGAAAAGAGGGAGAAGCTCTGAAGAGAAAGAAAAAGAAGAGGAGTGCCTCAGAAGGAGCGGCAGAGCAATCTGGGCCCAAGAAGTTGAAGGAGACCCCAGTTGTGGTGGAGACTCCTGCAATCAAAGATACCCCAGAAGTAGTTGGGGTCACTCCCACACTGGAGGCTGTGAAGGTCGCCCCAACGATGCAAGTAGGAGTTGGGCCGACTGCGACGGAGCCAAGTGGGAGAGAGCAGATCCAAAAGGGGGTCGCACCCCTGGAAGGAGGAGTTGGTCTGGGAGCGGCCATTTATCATGCACGCGCTGTGGCGGGAAAGCTGGAGGGGGAAGAGATCCCAGCCAGGGCTGGGGCAGACCGTCTGGTCAAGATTGTGGAAGAAACGGCTCTGCGATCAGCCTCTGGATTCAACGAGGCCGACCTGTTCAGGGGGTTATGCTCCGCCCAAATGGAGGTAACTACCCTAGCAGGGACTCTGCTGAGGAAGGCTGGGGCAGCCAAGGTGAAGACTGAACAGACCAAGGCAGAGCTGGCCAAATTGAAAAAGGATAGTGCAGAGTGGAGGACTGCCCATGCTGAGCTGCAAACAGTCAAAGCGGATCTAGAGGACACACGCCGCCGGGTGGTGTCGCTGGAATTCCAACTTTCTGGAGAGCAAAAGAAGGTGGAAGAGGCCCAAAGAGCGTGTGCCGTTGCGGTCGATCGGCATGAGGAGGCCATGAGCAACAACGAAGAGCTCGTTAGGCAAAAGGACGAGGCAGATGCTAAGGTGGAGGCTCTGCAGAAGGCGTTGGAGGATGAGCTGGCCAAGGCAGAGGAGGAGAAGGTGAAACTGAGGAGGGAGTTGGAAGTAGAGGGTGAGAAGGCGAGGGCGGAGAGGGAGAGCCTAAGGAAGGAGGTGGAGGAGGAGAAGATGAAGTTGACTGCTGAGGGGGAGGCCTGGAAGAGGGAGCTGGAGGCTGAGAGGGCCAAGGCTGCAGCTGAGAAGGAGGCCCTACAAAAAGAGCTGAACGAAGAGAAGGCGAAAGCGGCCTCGGAAAGGGCAGCCTACCCTGATCTTTGTGTTGCAGCTGTTACTCAATTCAAAGGGTCTCCTGAGTTCCAGATGGCTATTGATGCAGCAGTTGCCAGCAGCTTGGCAAGGGAAGAGTCTGGGGGGGCTGGCCCATCACGGACGACGGCTGAAAGAAGACCTGAGTCTGAAGTTATAGAGAGCTTCCAACGATCAGATTTTTACAAGCATGAAATGGCAGAGTTCTGGGACAGCGGCTGGAAAATGTTCAAACGCAAGGCTGAAGAGCTGTTCCCAGAGCTTGACTTCAGCAGGGTAGTGGTTGAAGAGGATGATGTGGCCCAGACCCCCCTAGACGAGGGGATAGAAGAGGCTGACCTCATTTCGAGCGAGGAGGAGGAGTGAGCTGCATGATGAGTAGACTTAGGAGTTTTGGTTTATTGTTTTGTTGTTTGGTTGTTTTTTTTTTTTTTTTGAAAAGGATGTAAGTAATTTGTACACACATTTTTGAATGAATAAAATGGCACTTATGGTTCTAGGTGATGATTCCAGTATATTTTCCTTTGTGTTGGTTTGGTCTGGTTTGTTTTTCTTGTGATTATTTTGTGCACTGATGTTTTCAGCAAATGCTTGTGCCAGGCAGTAAGGCAAGGTGAAACTAAAGTCATGCCAAAATTCAAGTCAGAATAGGATAAGGACTTTTCTAATACAGAGTGAAATAGCCAATTTGTTTAAGTGTGAGGGGAATCTGGAAAGTAATGTTTCAAATTGAATGAGCATGGAAGTAGACTGGAATGTAATGCTGAAGATGTGATTTGCAAATGAAATATGGGAAAACATCTTTAAAATATGACTAAGTGTCAAATTACCTTGAAAAAGTGGACTGAAATGTAATGTTGAAGATGTGATTTGCGAATGAAATATGGGAAAACATCTTTAAAATATGACTAAGTGTCAAATTATTTTGAAATTGTGGTTTAAGCGTCAGACCATGACGGAGTGTTTTGCTTTATGAGCCTTCATTCATAGGTCTGACTGGGGCTTGTGAAAATGCTCACGTCTGGCTGAGGCTTTTGAAAGTGCTCAGGTCTGGTTCTGACCGCAAAGGTGCTCTCAGTCTGGTTCTGACTGAGGCTTTGGAAAGTGCTCAGGTCGGGCCGAGGCTTTTGAAAGTGCTCGGTCTGGCCGAGGCTTTTGTAGGTGCTCAGGTCGGGCTGAGGCTTTTGAAAGTGCTCGGTCTGGCCGAGGCTTTGGTAGGTGCTCAGGTCGGACTGAGGCTTTTGAAAGTGCTCAGGTCTGCTCAGGTCTGGCTGAGGCTTTTGAAAGTGCTCAGGTCTGGCTGAGGCTTTTAAAGGTGCTCAGGTCGGACTGAGGCTTTTGAAAGTGCTCAGGTCTGGCTGAGGCTTTTAAAGGTGCTCAGGTCGGACTGAGGCTTTTGAAAGTGCTCGGTCTGGCCGAGGCTTTTGTAGGTGCTCAGGTCGGACTGAGGCTTTTGAAAGTGCTCGGTCTGGCCGAGGCTTTGGTAGGTGCTCAAGTCGGACTGAGGCTTTTGAAAGTGCTCGGTCAGGCCGAGGCTTTTGTAGGTGCTCAGCCTGACCGAGGCTTTTGAAAGTGGCGCCGCAAATAAAAGTTTCATGGAAGCTACATTCGCATAGCTTGAATTATAGAAAGTGGGAACTCCAAATGATATTTGTATTATGTAATCAAAAAGGAAAATACAATAATTTTGACAATACAAAAGTAAGGATTCATTGATAGTAACGCTCAGATGTTCAAGATTCGTGGATGGGGAAGGTCTCGCCATCCATGTCTTGAAGTCGGTAAGTGCTGGCCGTGGTCGGGCCTTCACCACGAGGGCCCCTCCCATTTGGTCGCCAATTTGCCCTCGGTTGATTCTTTGTTGCAAGAGTTGCTTCTCTCAAGACAAGGTCGCCAAAGGAGAACTCCGTGGTCGAACTCGCGGTTGTAGTGTGTTCTCATTTTCGGTACGGCCGATCTGACAAGAAGTTAGCCTCTCGAGTTCCTCGATGAGGTCCAGTGTCCGCCGACGGAGTTCTTCTACCGAGGCGAGATCTCGATGTAAGACCGGGGTGGGCACCGACTTCTACAGAATGACCGCCAAATACCATATGTTGTCTTAAAAGGGTTTCCCCAAGAGGAGTCCCAAAGGGTTCGGTAAGCCCAGAGTACATGTGGTAGTTCCTCAGCCCAGAGGCCTTTAGCAGCTTCGAGCTTGGTTTTGATGATCTTCAGGAGAGAGCGGTTGGTGACCTCAACTTGGCCATTTGCTTGGGGGTGACCGGGGGAAGAGAAGCATGGTTGAATTTGGAGATCTGCACAAAATTTCCGATATTTAGCGTTGTCGAACTGTTTTCCGTTGTCGGAGACGATGGCCTGAGGGATGCCAAATCTGCAAACAATCGATTGCCAGATAAACTTGGTGGTGTTCCGCTCAGTGATTGTGGCGAGGGGTTCTGCCTCGACCCACTTGGTGAAGTAATCAATGGCAACAATTGCGAACTTGGTCCGCCTCGACCAAGGGGAAGTGGACCAACTGAGTCGATACCCCATTTGGCTAATCTGTGGGTAGAGGGTGATCACCACCGAGGAGCATGGGGATGTTGGCGGTTACCGACACTTGTCGATTTCAAAGACGAAATCGAGGCATCTTTGTTGAGGGTCGGCGAGTAGCTCAGACGGAGTATTTTGTGTGCGAGACCGCCAATTCCAATGATTGCCACAGATTCCTTCATGGATCTCTTGCATTACATAGGTTGCTTGGCGGGCCGAGACATCGCAGTACGGCCGTGAGAAACCACGCTTGTAAAGGACGCCGTCGACTGTAATGTAGTTAGTCGATCGAGCCTCGACCTTGGCGACCGCGTTGGTCATCCGGGAGTTCTCCAAAGGGTCAAGAAGAGGAAGATGTCGGATGCCCAATGGATGGGTTCCGTCAAGGAATTGCACTTCTTGCGTGTCGGGTGAGATGGCCGGTGAGTCAGTATTCGAGGCGAACTCCATGGCCGAGGTCGGATTGGTCGGCGGAGGCACCGAGCCATCTCATCCTGCTGGAGTTTTCCGCCCTAGGTATGTGTCCGATCCGAAGGTGTTGAAGAGACGGACAAGGGTGAGCGCCATGTCTCAGAAGTCCGCATTGTGGTATCCTTGGCATCGAATTCACCCGTGATCCGCCGACGATAAGTTGGGAGTCATCGAACACGTGGATGTGGCTAACACCAATGTCTTTGGCTAAACGAAGTCCCGCTATCAATGCCAGATTCGCCTCATTGTTGCCGGTCCGCAACAAGAGGCGGAGGGCACATTTGAAATAGCCTTCGGGGGATGTGAGGATGAGGCCAGCCCCGCTTCCTTCCCTGCGAGATGAGCCGTCAACATTGAGTGTCCAACAATGAGGATCTTCGGGCTCTGGTGGAGTCGGTGGGGGTGCAGCGTTAGTGGTCGGGGCTGGATTGGTAAATTCCAAGATGAAGTCGGCTACGGCTTGCCCCTTGATTGCTGTCTGGGGGCGATAAGAGATGTCGAACTGGCTTAGTTCTCTCGACCACGATTAGTCTTCCTGAGAGCTCTGGTTGCTGCATGACCTTCTTCAAGGGCCGGTCGGTGAGAACCACTATGGAATGGGCTTGGAAGTAGGGGCCGAGTCGTCTGGAGGCGTGACCAAGGCCGTGACGTTTTTCTAATAGGGGTAGTTCTCGCTCCGCTCCTCGAGAGCTCCGGTGATGTAGTAGACCGGCCGTTGGATCGAGCCGCCTCTCGATGAGTGTCAGACCGATTGCGGTGCTTGATACTGCTAGGTAAAGGAAGAGGGGTTCGCCGGTGATTGCCTGTGAGAGAAGGGGAGGATTGGCCATGCACTGTTTCAACTGTTGAAAGGCTTCTTCCGATTCAGTTGTCCATTCAAAAGTCTGCCGCAGGACTTTGAAAAATGGTAGGCACTTATCCATTGCGCGGGAGATGAAACGGTTGAGGGCTGCCACTCTGCCGGTGAGCCTTTGGACCTCTTTAACGGTTTTGGGTGACTGCATCTCAATCAAGGCCTTGATCTTCTCTGGGTTGGCCTCGATACCGCGCTGACTGACCATGAAACCCAGGAATTTGCCAGATCCTATGCCAAAGGCGCACTTCTCTGGGTTGAGCTTCATCTGATATTTGCGAATGGTGGCAAAAGTCTCTCGTAGGTCGGTGAGGTAGTCAGTGGAGAGTTTGCTCTTGACCAGCATGTCATCCACATACACTTCCATGTTCCGTCCGATCTGATGGTGGAAGATCAGATGACTAAACGCTGGTAGGTGGCCCCAAAGATTCTTTAGTCCGAACGGCATGACACAGTAGTGGTAGGTACCCCGGTCGGTGATGAAAGATGTGTGTTCCTGGTCGGATGAGTGCATCACGATTTGGTTGTACCCTGAAAAAGCATCCATGAAGCTGAGCATTTGGTGACCGGCCGTGGCGTCGACCAGTAGATCAATGCGGGGGAGAGGATAGCTATCTTTGGGACAAGCTCGGTTCAAGTCGGAGTAGTCGACGCAGAGACGCCACTTGCCATTGTTTTTTTGCGACCAGACCACGCTGGACAGCCACTTAGGATAATCCACATTTCGGATAAACTGGGCCTCGAGAAGTTTGCCAACCTCTGCAGCTATGAGATTGTTGCGCTCTGGATGGAAAATACGCTGTTTTTGTCGGTAAGGTCGGAAATGAGGCTCGATACTGAGGCGGTGGGTGATGAAAGAGGGGTCGATGCCTGGCATGTCTGCATGAGTCCAAGCGAAGACGTCTCTGTGCTCGGTCAGGAGAGCAGTGAGGTCGGCCTTTGCTTGGGAGGTCAGTTGGCTGCCAATTTTAGCGGTTTTGAGTGGGTTGGTGGGATCGATGTTAACTTCGACGAGTTCCTCCACAGGTTCGCCTCTGATCAGTTCGTCCTCATCTCGGACGTCAAGTCCTTCAATGATCATTGCCTCCTTCAGTTTGACCTCTTTAAGTGAGGCCACATAACATTCTCTGGCGACGGTCTGTTCTCCTCTCACCGTTCCGACCCCAAAATCAGTAGGGAACTTGAGGGCGAGGTAGTAGGTGGATGTGATGGCTTAGAAGGCATTGAGGGCGGTGCGGCCGAGGATGATGTTGTAAGCTGAGGGGCAATCGACAACAAGGAAAGTAAGCAACTTCGTGGTCTACCGTGGGTACTCTCCAATGGTGATGGGGAGATCAATGGAGCCGACCGAGGTCACCCGGTCGCCGGTGAAACCGACCAGAGGGGTTTGGAGCGGGATGCTTTCTTCCCGATCTTCGCCATGGAAGCAGTTGAGAAAAATGATGTCCGACGAGCTGCCATTGTCAATGAGGACTCGTCTGACCTTATAATTGGAGAGGACAGTGGAGATGACAAGGGGATCATCGTGAGGATAACGGATGCCTGCACAGTCGGCGTCCGTGAAGGTAATGGGCTCTGTCCACTGCTTGGGTTGCTTGGGGGGTCGGTCGACCGTGGCAACTGCCTGTCGTCAGATCTTTCTAAGCTCTCGCCCTCGAAAGCGAGATGGTCCACCACAAGCAAGACCACCTGAAATAACTCTGATTTCACCAACTGGCGGAGGCGGATTACCTTGAGGCCGAGGTTGTTGGTGGGGTCGATCATGCCCCTGGTCTGGTTGAGCTGGTCGCCGTGGAGGGGTATGCCTGTGATTGTCTCTGCGGGGGTCGGTCCTTTGCCTCTGCTGAGGGCGGGTATCTGTGAATCGGCTCAGGCGCCCCTGGCGAATGAGGGTCTCCACTTGGTCTTTGAGGCTGATGCAGTCGTCGGTGTTATGGCCATGATCCTGGTGGAAACGGCAATATTTGGACTGGTCTTTACGGTTGGAAGGGTTCCGTGGAGGAAGAGGCCACTTGAGGGGGTAGTCCCGTTGGATCTGGTTAAGAACTTGTTCCATGGGAGTATTGAGGGGGGTATATTGCTCGAACCGACCGGGGGGTCTGGTTGGGGCCGGCCGGTCGGCGCGAGGGGGTCGGTCGGCATAGCGGGATGTTTGGTTATGATGCCGGGCGTTACTGGGTTCTTGGTCTTTCCTCTTTTCTCTGGGGGCCAGATATTTAGTTGTGGAGTCTTGCCGAGCGGCTAGAGAATCCTCGGCGTTCATGTACTTTTGGGCTTTGGAGAGCAAGGCTGCCATGGATGTTGGGGGGTTCTTGGAGAGGGAGAAGAGGAAATCGGATGACCGCAGACCAGCCATGAAGGCGGTGAGGATGACTTTATCGTCATTTTCGGCAACTTGTAAGGCTTCGGTGTTGAAGCGAGTGACAAAGCTGCGCAGTGACTCCCCCTCTGTCTGACGGATGTTGAGGAGTTGGGTCGCCGGTCGCCGCTGGCGTTGGGCCCCGATGAAGTGGCTCAGGAAGGAGTCACTGAGGTGTTGAAATGTGGAGACCGAATCTGGTGGCAACTGACTGAACCATAGCCGAGCCGACCCCTTCAGTGTCACAGGAAAGGCTCGGCACATGATTTCGTCAGGGAAGGCATGGAGGATCATGAGTGTACGGTAGGTCTCCAGGTGGTCGACGGGGTCGGTTGTTCCATCGAAGGGGTCGATGGTAGGCATTTTGAACTTGGGGGGTAGGGGCTTGTCTCTGATGGAGGCGACAAATGGGGAGTTTGCTGTAGTGGAGGGCTTATGTTGGATGTTCTGCATGACCCCTTGGAGTTGGAGTTTCATGGCTCGGAGTTCAGCGTCCCAAAGGGGAATGTTGTCACCACCAGAGGGAGATAGATGTTGGACGCTGCTAGCTTCTCCCTCGGGAGCTGGGGCTATGATTGATGGGCGTGGGGGTGGAGGAGGAGGATGTATATGTGGGTGAGGGGGTTGTAAGCCCCCCGAGTTGGGAGGATTGGGTTGTGGGACAGTATGGCCTGGAACTTGTTCTGGATGGGGTGGAATATCTGGAGGTGGTGGAGGAATAGGGAGGTTCCTTTGGAGCAGAGCATTGATTAAGGCCTGGTTTTGTTCGGCCATACGGTTGATGCTATTGGTGAGCTCGATGAAGTACTGTGGTGGGTTGTTCGGATTGGGAGGGTCGGTCTGGTGATCGGCAGCGTTATGGTGGGAAGCCATGGATCTGGTCGTTACCATGCACGTAACGGGTGAGGTGGAATAGGTTGCTGGGAAAGGGTCTCCGGCGGCAATGAACACAACTGGCGCACGGACAAACCGGTTTCCCACAGACGGCGCCAACTGATAATACAGTGAATCCTCGTGAATGGGCTAGACCGATCCAAGCTCCTCAAGCCCACTGGGTAACCTGCAAGCAAGTTCAATCGGGGAACGGGGTAGTCCCCCGGCGAACCCTCCGGTGTATGAATTAGAGAAGGTGATGGACCGAAATGTAGAGAGAGAGAGAGAGATAGGGGATAGAAAACTTAACCTTCTTCTTGTCTTCGAGCTTTGCTTATATCCTTTGGTAATCATTTCGCTGTCTCAGCCGTTCTGACCTTCCCCGCCGAAAGCTTGCGCCGTGGTTCGTCTTGTTCAGGGTGAGGAGGCGTCATTCCGGCTGAGGGGTGTTGTCGCAATAAATGCGGTGATGGGTTGCATTAATGGTGATGTGCTGTGGCAATAACTTTGCAGATCTTTGTCTGCTGACATGGGCTGTTCTGCACCCGCCACGTGTCCGAGCATCATTCGCCTTTCCTGCTCAGTTGGCCTCCAGCTGTACCGGGTTTTACTGACCGGGTTGTGTAATGAGGCCCAAATGGTGGGCTTGGGTTTACTCATGGTGGGCCGTGGTCCTTGTGGGCCTATCCCTGTCACATATAACATTTTTTTTAAATGGGAAGTAGGGGTGATGGTGTCTCTATGTCTTCCTAGTTACTCTTTCTAATCGGAGTAAAACCGCAAATTGTAAATATAATCTTAGCTTTAAAATGAATTACATAAATCTTGTGTTTTTATGTGTGCTTTAGATTTATAGTGCTTTAGATTTATAGTTCTAATTTGTTTATTTTTCTCTATTTTCGTGTCTTGTCCATCCTAGTTAGATGTTATAAAATTTCTATTCACCCAAAATAAGTTATAAAATTCCTAACAATAATTGAGTACGCCATTTTTAATGGGTGTGTATTGTAACAATTCTCTACCTAGATATGTGTATTAATGTTTTCAAGAACTTTCCATTGAATAGTTGGCTTAACTCTCAAGCAAATTTTAAAAAGCCCCCAATTTTTTAAAAGCATAGTTAAGTTCCGTATAATTTTATCATTGTTTTGCTAAAAAAAGGCTAAAATTATTATCCTGAATGAGTAAGCTATATACAAAATAAATATTTTTTACAAATTTCTCTTACAAACAAATATGGCATCTACAATATGAGTAATGCTATATGAACTAACAAATTTACAAAAAAAAAAAAAAAAAAATTAAAATTTACTCAATGATATGACATTTTTCTTACAAACTTGTATAAAATGTGAAGGCCATGCTTGTCTTTAACATTGATTTTTGACTTTGACTTCTATTTTTTCATTGTCAACTCTTACTGTTTGCAAGTGTGGAACACTTTCCATCATTTTAGACAGAATAAATTACGGCAAGGAGGTGAATTTTGCCCAAAGATCTATTAGCAAAATTTGAATATAAAGACTTAATTTATAATTTTGTAAGTCAAAAAACCTAGAAAAACAAGTTTTAAATATTTTTTTTATTATAATTATATTAAAAATTGCAAAAAGTCTCATTTTAAATTGGTGCTTTAAACCTCAATTTATTTTGTAACGACCTTGATGGTCAACACTAAAAGAAAAGGGTAAGGACATTCGTACCTCAAAGTCGAAGAAGGGTTTTGTTTCAAATTTAGAACTGGCAAAACTTTTGAGACTTTGCAATCCTTTAAGTTTCAAATTCCATAATTGAGGGAACAAGACTTGTTCTTGTTCTTCTTCCCCATTCATTGAGACTAACATTTCCATCTTTCGACAATGTTCGATAGTGAGTTTTTGCAAATTCTTCAACTCTGAGAGCACGTTGGACGAGGCCAAATTCATGAGTTTGTAACAACTCCAGACTGTAACCTCCTTCAGTTGACCAAAGGACTTGGCCGGGAATAATTTAGTGCCCCATATCTCTGTTATGTTTGCCACCATGTGAATATCCAACCACACCAGAGCAGGAAATGCAACCTGCAACATTCATCATGTATAATTTTTTAAATGACTCAGTGTGCAACATTTGACAACCAATATTAATCCAAGCCAGCATTATCGAACAATAATAATTGCAACACAATGAGATTGGAATTCTATCTTCTTTTTTAATGTGCTTCTCCATGGACCTTTTAGAAGAGTTAGGACATTCTTACCTGGTGATTAAACAAGGGTTGTGCTTCAGATATGCTAGAGCAGCTATAGAAACTTCTAAGGTTCTCCATATTTCCAAGTTTCAGTTTATTTAGTTGAGAGAACACAATGACACCATTTTTGGCAGTTTCTTCTTTTTCTGCTTTCTTGGAGACTATTACTTCCATTTTTGGACAACCTGCTATATCAAGTTCTTCCAGATTCTGTAACTGTTGGAGCATATTGTATGCGACCAAATTCACCAATTTGTCACAAAACCAGACCTTAACAATTGTTAACTGGCAAAAGGACTGCTTTTTTGGGAAGTAATTGGTTGTCCCAAATCTGTGTTATTTTTGGCACCCTTCTAAAGCTCAATTTCTTCAACTCAGGAAAAGCAATCTGCAACATGTTTGTTTCATTAATGACTCTTCCAATGTCAGCAATCTCCACTAACAATCACTACACAATTAATGGAAGAGCTTGTGTACATGAAGAAAAATTATATACTAGTGATGGATTAATGGCTCAATCACGTTTAAATTGAAAACAACCTGACAATGCCCCAAAACTATAATACAGTTGTTACAGACTTGTCTCATATCGTCTCCATAAGCCACTTTAGTCTAGTTTATATAGTAGAGAAGTCCCTTTACTCGGTACTAATTGATTTTTTGTTAAATACTTTTAAAGATTCAAACATGATATCAAAGCTGCATTTTAATGATCTTTAGTAGCCAAGTCTGCCCAAATCTATATCTCTCACATAATCAATCATCAAAGAATTTTTTATTTTTTTATTTTTGGTCCTGCTAGCAAGTAGTCTGGACATTTGTTTAGCAATAATTAATGCTACAATTTGTATTTAATAAGTTTTTGATTAATTATACTGTAATTAGTGACAATAGAATTTTCAAAATAAGATGAATAGCATATTTATAAATGGTGCCAAAGAATTTTTTAATTTTAAATATTACCCTTTTAGTTAAATATAAATCATTACAAAAATAATGATAAACTTCAAATATGACATACTTGGTATTATAAAAAAAAAAAACTGAGAACTGCTACCATAAAGATAACTAGTTGGGGAACCTTTCTATCTCTCTCTTTTTGGACAGTTGGTTGGGTAGGGGAAATAAGAGAGGAGAAACTAGACTTGCAACAAAAAGACTCGAATATGAGAGTAATGTTCTTGGTAGTTATTGACAAGGTTATAAAAAACGGCCGTTACATTACGTAACGGCTAGTTTGTAACAGAAAATGGAGCCATCGTTTTGGATACCCACTGGTATACCACTGTGAATGAAATTCGCCGAATAACTGCCCAATTCCCATTATGTGACGAGGTGTAGCTATTACACAAGCCGCAATAGGCTGATACTCACCAGTTCGGATCGATTTTGGAAAGAAGTGCTGAAAAACCTATAAAAAATGGTTAAGAAATTTCACATCTGAAAATCCTACGTGATTCGTGATTAGATCAAGATTAACGAATTCCAAATCCCAACAAATCAAAACACACAACCTAAAATCATCAAGCACTTACGAGAGTGATTTTAGTTTGTTTGTTTTTAAGAAAAAATAATAAATCGACACAAACAATTTTTTTACGTGGAAAAAACCACAATTGAAGAACCTTCAATTGTAATCAAAAACCACGGGCGAACCACCACTGATCAATCCACTACTGAAGAACTAAAAGATTACAAAGATACCATACAAATTACCCAACCCACCAATTTGTCTCAATCTTCAGAACTCTTTCACCACGCCACTTACGAATCGATCTTGAAGTTGATTCCACACCACAACTTCACTTGTCGAATTAACGACTACGTAAAGTATCAAACGCCTTTTGAAACTCTACGTAATAACCTTCGGATTCCACCGAAGAGAACTCTCTTGAATATGTTGTATCAACCTCTTTGATGTATGAATCTTAACTCATAAGTTTAGAACTCTCTCAAGAACATCAAAGAAAACTCACAAAACCTCAGAAGAAAACTTCAATCCAAACCCTAGAAAACCCTAAACAGATCTAGGAAAAGTCGTCCTTGAAAAAGACCTAATCTGCGAATTCATAGAAACTGCCATCGCGCTGTCCGCTGAAGGTCTTCGCCGAGCGGAGACTTCAAAATTTGTGATTCATATAGCCTTCCCGCCGAAGGCCCATTGCCCCTTCGGCGGAAAATCACCCCATCCAGTATCTTGTCAGTCTGCACAGAAATGCTGAGGGCTTGCAATCCCCGCTCGAGCGTTACTTTCCCCGCTCGAGCGGGGAGACCAAAAAAGTGAAAATCTGGAAAACTTAATGCAATACAAACTTGGTTTTTAATCCATGGATTTTGACAATAAAAGGTCCTAACAATCTCCCCCTTTGTCAAATCCCGGACAAAACCATTCTAAAACAGTTTTCCTAATCAAAAACACAAAAGAACTAAAACAAGAGTCTAAACTAGTCTACAAAAAAAATATGCCAAGTCTGAACAAACTAGTCTAAAAGCAAGTGTCAACTGATGAAATCAAGTGCCAACTCATGAACCAATATGCAACAATCCACAACCAAACATGCGCGAGTACAATGAGCCTGAAAAAAACGAAACACAAGCCAACCAAAAATCTGTGGAAAGAATTAAATAGTAAAACAAATCCATCATAAAACATGACCCATCCACAAACATATATCAATAATATAAAGAAAACAACTGTATCAAGGATCAAGAAACTAAAAACTGTACCATCCTGTACCATCCAATTGTACTGTATCAAAAACGGAAACTATACCATCCAACATGTATCAAGAACTGTATAACATGTATCAAAAACCTGTATCAAATCAAGAACTGTACTGTATCAAAAACCTGTATCAAAAACTGTACCATCACTCCCCCTTTTTGGCCGGGAGGAAACACAACGATCCAAGGTCAAGGAGCCGGGGGCGGAGGCGGCAGCCGAAGGAAAGCCAAAATCTGGTCAACAGAACCCTCAATCCGCTCGGAAGAAGCCTCCAAAGCACGGAACCGGGCATCGGAAGTAGTCTCAAGATCCGTGAGGCGAGCCTCAAAAATATCCATCCTCTCCTCAAGATGGTCAAATCGTGAACCAAGAGATCGCTCTAAGGACTGTAGCTGACCGCGAAGTGTACGAACAGGAGGATGTCGCTCCCTCACCAAGATCACCACCAAGCCGTGATCATACTCGGCCTCCTTCGCCATGGCTGCAGCAAAGACTAGAACTCGCACCAGATCGACTGCATTTAAACCCCTAATATGAGACCGACTGGGAAACAATTTCTTAGTAAATGGGCGTGTCGGGAAGCAACCTCGCCCTCATCAAATTTAGGAAGGTCAAATTTGGCTACCAGACGATTGATGAGGCAACCATATGGTAAACCAAGATTGGTGCGCTCAAAAGCTGCAACCATCTTCTGAATGATGAGGGTGGCAAGGTCTATGGGTCGGCCAGGGCAACACACTCAAGAATAAAACCTTGTCTTGCTTAACTTCGTAACTATGGGTGGTAACAAGAACATTAGCACACATGATCAAATTGAGCAACCGAAATTGAGGTAGAAGTTCATCTTTGTTTAATCAAAGAACCCAAGGCCAAGAACGAGAAGAACCACACGTAGTCCGAGCAACCTCATCAAAATTACAAGTGGGACGAGATGGGACGGAAAGGGATAAAAATAGGTGATCTATGACAAATCCTAAATGCTCATGAATAACATCAGTGGTGACAGAGATTTCTTTGGATCGCACCCAGGTCTTAAAAGAGGGGCCTATATCATCAAGACTATGCATATTACAGTAAAACTCCCGGATCCAAGTAAGGTTTTGTGGCCCAGAGAACAAAAGAACCCTATCACCTCCCAGGGGATCAAATAAAGACCGGGTAGAGAGAGACTCAAAGGTAGATGGATGAACATTACGTTCACGGTGTATGGAACGAGAATGGTAAGCTTCACGGTATAACTTAGCTTTTTCACCGAGGGAAGCGCCGGTGTTATAAGAAGGGCGAGAGGTGTCGACTTACGACGCTTGGGGAGCGACATGGCTAACAAAACACACAAACCCCCAACCCAAGGAAAAACAAAAACCATCAGAGAAAGCAGAAAGATTAGTACCACAAGAATAAAATAACATGAGGCAATAAGGATAGAAATGATGCAGATAATGACAACACAAGAGAGACAATGCAAACATTAGTCCAATAGTGACTTGAGAAAGAGATGTAAATACCAAGAAATGAGTCAGGGCAAACATATCGCAAAGTCAAAGATGGGATAATGTAGCAAAAATTACCAATGCAAAAATCTGAAGCAAAATCCAAAGATACACAAGCATGAGATCACAATGAGAAAACCAAAAAAAACAATATACCACAACATACCATAGATAAAACCCCCCAAAATGAAACCTAATAAAAAAACAGAGTCAGAAACCCAAAATGAAAAACCCTAAGAGAAGGACGGATGAAAACAAAACTAGTAAACAAAAGAAACAAAAAACACAACTAAAATAGAAGCAACACACAAAACAAAAACACCCAAAGACTCAAGGGAAACAACAATCAACACAGGGTAACCAAATCAAACCGATTCAAACTCGAAAAAACGATACAAGAACATAGGAGAAAAAGAATGGAGATATACCTGAGGGAAAGAGAAGAGGAAACCAATCCAAAGTGAAGAAGAGGCACTGAACCGCCGAAAAAACCTAGAAGAGGAAGAGTTGGAGGAGTGGAGAGGCAAAATGACTCAAAGGTCGAAGGAGGGAATTTATACAAAACCATCCGCCGGCGTAGGGTTTGACGCCGAAAGCGAGACAACCTTAGAAAGCGCGCCGAGCGTGAATAAGGCCGACGAGCGGAAAAACACCAAACCTGTAATCGCAAAAGTATCAAGAACCCACAAAACCACGCCGAAGCGTGAAAAGGTCCGCCGAAGGGACAAAAACATTTTTTTTTTTTAAATGAAATAAAAACACCTAGGATGTCTGTAATAGGTAAGATGACCAGTGACATACTATTCCACAAGGACAAGAGTATCCATCAATTCCGAGTCCCTCAAAAATTGAGAAAAGAGATGAAACACAAGCTCATGAATGAAACAGATAGTATTTAAATCAAAGCCACACGCATCATGAGAATGCATAACTCAAAAACACACATGAGAGCTCATAAAAAGAATGTGTGTGTGTGGAATCCTTAAGAGCCACAAAGCTAGAGTTAATCCTCGTAGTGATCTGATGGCTGGACCTCCAACAAGTGTAATTGACCATCACAAAGAAAAGTCAAACCACTAGGAATCACGGGGTATTTGTTGAGTAAATGCGGAAGCTCCCCCTCAGACAATGATCCCCCTTTTTTTTTATTTTTTTTTTTATTTTTTTTTTTAACTTTTCTTTCTTTCTTGTGGGCACTCACTGGTGGCATACACGCTCAAGAGTATGGAGACCAACCAGAGAAGAATGAAATCAATATGATGGCCTAGTTGGTGCCTCTGAGGTAGCCTTTTCCTAATGCCCGGAAATCATGTACTGAGGGAGAAACCATGGAAGTGAAATAGGATGGTAGATGGTTAAGAAACTTAACATCACCCATGATATACCAGTATAGGTCAATTCCTCTGAAAGAGTACAAGAAACACCGCCGCTGGTCCATAGAGAACTTTGATCACTTGTGCGGAAACCCCGCAATGCTTTATCTCAAAGATGTGTATGCATGAGATCATGAAGTAAATGAGTATGGGCATTCGTAATGAGCTATGAACAAAGATGGAAAAGATCTTGTATGCAACATGAGCAAGGTTCATATAAAATTTGATGCAAATATATCGTAACTCAATCATAGATTATCACATCCAAGAACAAGAAGCCAACCACTCACACTCACCTCACAAGAAACAACCTAGTTATCGAGACATTACTCCCAAGGTCTTTCTAAGATACTCAAATCAAGAAGATCAAGGGTTTTGTAAAAATATCGCCTTTTTGATGCTCAAGAGAAACATGTTCCAAAACAACAAGGCCTTCATCCACTAACTCTCGAATAAAATGATGACGGATGTCAATGTGTTTGGTGCGAGTGTTGGACAGATTTTTGAAATGTTTATGGCACTTGTGTTATCACAAAAAGAGTGAGAGTGTTCTGCTCAATTCCATAATCATGAAGCATTTGCTTCATCCACAACATTTGGGCACAACAACTCCCTGCAGCAATGTATTCAGCCTCAGCAGTAGACAGAGAGATAGCATTTTGCTTTTTACTATGCCAAGAAACCAGATTATTCCCAAGGTAAAAACACCCCCCGGATGTACTTTTCCTATCATCAGCACACCGCCCAATGAGATCGAAAAACCAAGAATTTCAGAGTATCATGGAAAACCAAACCCCATACCCCAAGGTCCCATTAACATACTTGATGATGCGTTTTACCGCAAGAAGGTGAGACTCTTTAGGACTGGCTTGGTAACGAGCACAAACACCGACACTGAAGGAAATATCAGGACGACTGGCTGTGAGATACAAAAGACTCCCTATCATACTCCTATAAAGGGTAGGATCAACATCAATACCAGAGGAATCTTTGGAAAGGTGAAGACTGGTGCTCATGGGAGTGCGGGCATGTTTGGCAGACTCAAGACCAAACTTTGACACAAGATTCTTAGCATACTTAGACTGAGAAACAAATATACCTGAAGGAAGCAGTGTAATTTGGAGACCCAAAACTAAGACAACTCTCCCATCATGCTCATCTCAAACTCATGTGTCATGCAATCCGAAAAATATTTCACAAGATGATCAGCAGTGGAACCAAACACAATATCATCAACATATATCTGAGCAACAAGAATATGAGACTTAGTATGTTTCACAAATAATGTCTTATCCACACTACCCCTTTGAAAATCATTATCAAGAAGAAAGGTAGTAAGCCTATCATACCAAGCCCGAGGGGCTTGTTTCAACCCATACAAAGCCTTGTCTAACTTGTAGACATGATTAGGACATTTAGGGTCCTCAAACCCTTTTGGTTGCTCAACATATGCCTCTTCTTTTAAGTACCCATTCAAAAAAGCACTTTTCACATCCATTTGAAACAATTTAAAGCCAAGAAAACATGCAACACCAAGTAAAATGCGAATGGATTCGAGACGTGCAACTGGGGCAAACGTCTCATCATAGTCAATACCCTCTACTTGTGTGTAGCCTTGAGCAACCAACCTAGCTTTATTCCTAACAACAGCATTCATTCTCATCGATTTATTTTTAAAGATCCACTTGGTACCTATCACATTCATGTCTCTAGGTCCGGGAACAAGAGTCCAAACTTTGTTACGCTCAAATTGACCTAATTCTTCATGCATAGCATTAACCCAACTATCATCTAGCAAGGCCTCTTTAACATTCTTAGGTTCAATCAATGAAACATAACACATATGTGATACCTCATCCCGAATCTGCTTCGGTTTTCATTCGATCTCAAACACTCCCAATTACCCGTTGAATCGATGATTCAGCCACCCTTGCTGATGGTTTAAGTTCAGGACTTTGGGTGACAAGAGGAACAAGAGTGCTGTTCTTTTGAGCACTCTTTGGACTTGAACTTACCTGTGATGATGGTGTTGTAACAATTTCTTGTGATTGAGCCGCAGCATCTCCTTGATTTTGTGGTTCAAGATTCCAAGCTTGGAAACTCACCATTGTCATCCTCATTTGTTGCTGAAGTAGGTTAACCTGTGTCATCTATAACCACATTGATAGATTCCATTAATGATGAAGTTCGCAGGTTATAGACTCGAAAAGCCCTACTATTGGTTGAATACCCTAGGAAAATACCTTCATCACTTCGGGAGTCAAATTTGCCCAAGGGCTCTCTATCTTTGAAGATGTAACACTTACTCCCAAAAGTTTTGAAGTATTTTACATTAGGTTTCATACCCTTCCACAATTCATAAGGAGTTTGTAAAGTGTCGGGCCTTAAATACACACGATTTATGACATAAACAACAGATTTAAGGCTTCGCCCAAAACTTTGGAGGAAGACTCTTACTAAGGAGCATGACCTAGCCATTTCTTGAACAACTCGTTCTTCCTCTCAACCACTCCATTTTGTTGTGGAGTAATAGGTGCGTAAAACTCATGCTTAATTCCATGCATATCACAAAAATCCAAAACGAACTATTTTCAAATTCACGACCATGATCAGCCTCGATTCTTATGATACGCCTAATGGAAACACCCTGTTCATTTTGGATTTTAAGGACTAAAGCCCGAAAGCATCAAACGACGATTTTTCCTTAAAAATTTACCCATGAGAAACGAGTAAAATCATCAACAGCTAAAAAATGTATCTTTTACCTCCAATGCTTTCAAGTAGTAGGACCCATTAAATCCATATGAACTAATTCAAGAGGACGCTTGGTTGTAAAGTCGTTTCACCTTTTTGTGAGCACGGGTTTGCTTGCTGTCGACATGGTCCACACACATGGCTCAAATTCTTACCCGCTTTAGGTACTCCTCTTACAAGTTCTTTGTTGGCTATCTTAGTTAGGTCTTTGAAATTCATGTGACCTAATCTTTGATGCCACAGATCAATGTTACTTATGATGGCGTAATGACAAGTGAGATCATTAGTAGTAAGAATCCCATAGCAGCTATCGACATGCGAACCCCATGTAAAACAAGATTTTTTTTATCCAAAATTTCACATTTATCTTTTGAAAACAATACTTCATGATGGGAATCACACATTTGACTAATGCTCAAAAGATTAGCTTTAAGGCCATCAACAAGTAAGGCATTATCTAGCTTGGGAAGACCAAAGAACACTTATAGAGCCCTTACCAATGACTCTAGAAGTGTCGCCATCTCCAAAGGTAACAATTCCTCCTTCATATTTTTCAACACCGGTGAAGTAGGATTTGTTACCTGACATATGACGAGAGCACCCACTATCAAGATACCACATGTGTGAGTCACGTGCTTTTAGAGCAGTGTGAGCAACAAAACAAGTCAAATCATCTTTTCTAACCCAAATCTTTTTAGTCTTGGTGTTCCGCCTAGACATGTAAGGTTGTCTCCTAACCCAAAAAGTATTAGAATTTCTGCCCTTTTGAGACACCTTACCAAACAGTTCAAAGCAATAAGGACGAATGTGGCCATACCTACCACAGTGATGACAAATAAAAACAGGTTTTACCTCCCTTTTGTTGATCTTGCCTGCTTTTGCTTGATGATGAAAAGAGTCATCTTGGTCTACCTTCAATTTTCCCTTTGCTTGAGTCTTCAAGTTGTGTGAGGTAGAGGCCTGTCCCTTTTGAGTCAGTCGCACCATAGCCTAGCCCTCTTTTGTCAGAACCCATTTGTTGAGACCCGAGAATGTCTTCTAGAGATCTGGAACCTTTGTTCCACATGGCAATTGTTGCTCGAGCAATACAGAGTTCTTCATCTTTCTGTTTGACTTTTTCTTCCAATGCAGCTTGTGACAGCTCAAGACTTTCAAGCTTTTCTTCATATGTGGAATACACCTTCAAAAGTTCATTCCTTTCAGTTTCACAGGATAGGAGTTTTCCACATAAGTCTTGCCTGTCACTTGAGATCTTGATGACATTCTGTTTTGCTGTCAAGAGTTCTCCTTTGAGCCGGACATTCTCACTCTCGCATGTTTTAAGCTTGAGAGAGAGTTTGTCGTTGGTTTTAGACAAATTCAGAGATTCCTCGTACAGCTTCTCGTAAGCTTGTTGGAGCTCATCGCCATTGATCTCATCAAGGTCTTCAGATATTTCATCATCCTCTCTTTGCTCCTCATTCTTCTTGACCTCGTCCACTCTAGCAACCATGACAGATAAGTTGCTGGATGGAGGTGGAGGTGAATCTCCTCTTTCATGGAATTGGCTCAGAATTTCCCATGCATCTTTAGCCTTTGTGCAGTGAGCGACCCGTTGCTGTTCTTCATTAGAAATTGCTCCACGAATAATGATTAGGGCTCTCTGATTGCCTGGATTATCTGCACCTTCTGTATCTTCTTCAATGGTTTGCCAACCTTCTGGTTCAAAGGCTCTCAGAAAAGCCCTCATTCTGATTTTCCAATACAGATAGTTGGTCCCATCAAAGGTGGGAGCATGATGCAAGTTCTGACCACGGGCTGATTCTGAAGGCTTTGGAAGAGGTTGAGAAACCGTGGCCCAAAATGCCATGAAAGCACTATCCCCATCTTCACCAGATTCAGGTTCTTCAGGTTCTTGTTCGACCGCTTTCATCATCCCAAGTTACGGTGTAGACTTTCTTCCGATTCTTCTTCGTAGGGCATTCAAGGGACATATGGCCAAACCCTTGACATTCATAACACCTGACCCCTGGCCCCCTTACAATCTTCTTTTCAGTAGTTTGAGCAAATTTTGGTGGAACAGCTTGGGTTTATCATTACTCTTATCTTTTGAAATAGGGCTCAAATTAGGCTTCTTTTTCAAAAAAATTTAAACTGCTTAGTAAGCATAGCCGCTATCTCGCACTCTAGATCAAATTCATCTCCTGAGGTTTTGCGCCTCATGAGTACTGTGAAAGCCATAGTTTCTTTTGCTTTTTCTTTGAAATTTGATGAGCTTCATAAGTCAGAATTTCCAACCAATTGATCGAGCTTGAGGGTATCAACATTCTCGCCTCCTCAATGGTCGCCACCTTTGATTGGAACCTCTCGAAGGGACCTCAAAATTTTTCCAACAACTTTTGCTTCCGGGATTTTTTCACCGAGAGTGAAACAGGAATTCACGATATCACTAAATTTTGCATAGAAATCATCAAACGTCTCATCGTCTCACATAAAAAGGGTTTCAAAGGCGGAGGTGAGACGCTGAAGTTTTGACCTTTAATAAAGAGGTAGTACCTTCGTGAATTGTTTCAAGAATATCCCACGCCTCTTTTGCTATTTCACACGTGCAAATTCGACGAAATTCTTCAGGTGTGACAGAGCAGAAGAGGGAGTTGAGAGCCTTGCTGTTCCAACTCGAGTTCTGGTAATCAGTTGTGTCCCATTTATCAAGGGGTTTAGGAATATCAATGCCATCTACGGTGACAATAGGTTCACTCCACCCAAAGACAACGGAGTGCCAAACTTTCTCATCGATGGATTTTAAAAATGCTCTCATACGAGCTTTCCAATAAGAATAGTTTGTACCGTCTAGTAAAGGGGGTCTATGAGTCGAGTTACCTTCACGAATAGAATCCATGAAACTAGTCACACAAAATCACACTCCTATAGTTTTGAAAAAACAAAGAGTGACCCGCTCTGATACCAATTGAAAATCCTACGTGATTCGTGATTAGATCAAGATTAACAAATTCCAAATCCCAACAAATCAAAACACACAACCTAAAATCATCAAGCACTTACGAGAGTGATTTTAGTTTGTTTGTTTTTAAGAAAAAATAATAAATCGACACAAACGATTTTTTACGTGGAAAAAACCACAATTGAAGAACCTTCAATTGTAATAAAAAACCACGGGCGAACCGCCACTGATCAATCCACTACTGAAGAACTAAAAGATTACAAAGATACCATACAAATTACCCAACCCAGTCAATTTGTCTCTGAATCTTCTGTAACTCTTTCACCACGCCTTCGTCACGGAACTGATCCTGAAGTTGATTCCACACCACAACTTCACTTGTCGAATTAACGACTACGTAAAGTATCAAACGCCTTTTGAAACTCTACGTAATAACCTTCGGATTCCACCGAAGAGAACTCTCTTGAATATGTTGTATCAACCTCTTTGATGTATGAATCTTAACTCATAAGTTTAGAACTCTCTCAAGAACATCAAAGAAAACTCACAAAACCTCAGAAGAAAACTTCAATCCAAACCCTAGAAAACCCTAAACAGATCTAGGAAAAGTCGTCCTTGAAAAAGACCCAATCTGCGAATTTATAGAAACTGTCATCGCGCGGTCCGCTCGAGCGTGGGTCTTCCCGCTCGAGCGGAGACTTCAAAAATTTGTGATTCATACAGCCTTCCCGCTCGAGCGTCCATTGCCCCGCTCGAGCGGGGAATCACCCCATCCAGTATCTTGTCAGTCTGCACAGAAATGCTGAGGGCTTGCAATCCCCGCTCGAGCGTTACTTTCCCCGCTCGAGCGGGGAGACCAAAAAAGTGAAAATCTGGAAAACTTAATGCAATACAAACTTGGTTTTTAATCCATGGATTTTGACAATAAAAGGTCCTAACAACATCCACAACCCCTGATTCTCAATAAGTACCAGCCGATACGATCAATACCGATACTCCGTGATCGATATCGTTACGTTACTTGATACCGTGATTTAGAACCATGGTTATTGAAGTGTTGACCACTAACTCATCTAAAAACTTAACCTGTTATAAAGAGGGACAATTTTATTATTTATAGTATATTTCCAACATGCTCCTCACGTGTGACCAGGCTTTTCATCATAGCAAGCTAAACGCGTGCAATCATTTTTAGTAATTGGGTAAGCCGCGAACACAAGATCTATTACCTGCTTGAATACCATATTAAAATATTGACCTCCACTTCATCTAAAAGTTTAATCTATTAAAGAGTGGGACAATTTTATTATTTATATTATAATGTTCTATCAAATGTGATAAAACAAAAAATAATAAATAAATGAAATGAAGGAGTGAAAATCAATTTCAAAATTTGAGATTTAGTTATGAGGTTATAGTTAAATCAAACCAAAATGTCTGTTTCATGTAATGTTTATCTTGATTTTTATCAATAAAGTTTCATTTTTGCTGATAAAATATATATATATATATTTAGAAAAACTCATCCTGTGATAAAAAGGGTAACGATATTGGTACCTGGTGGTTGAAAAATGGCTGTGCATCAGAACTGGAGGTGTAGAAAGTTTTGAGATTCTTCATAGATTCAAGTTTGAGGGTTCGTAGTTGAGTGAACACCATGATAGCACCATTGGCTTCTACTTCTTCCTCCTCTTTCTGTGAGACTATTGCTTCCATTTCATAACAATAATTGAGAGAGACTAGTTTTAGATTTTGTAACTGCGGGAGCATATTGGATGGGAACGCATTCACAAGTTTGTCACAATGCCAAAGCATCACGCGGCTCAGTTCACAAAAGGACCCTGCATCTGGGACTAATTTCTTGTCCCATATCTCTGTTATGTTTGGCATTCTTTCAATTTCAAGTACTTCCAACGCAGGTAATGCAACCTGCAATGTTTACATACAAAATGTTAAAATGACTTTATTTTTATTTTTTTTACCGGCTGTCCAGACCGGTTTCCATGCACCTAATTTCAAAATTTACGGAAAGTGCCCACTACGTGTGGATCAGACAAATCTAGGGCGGAGTCCGAGATTATGGCCTCAAAGACTTGATAGCATCTAGTGAGAGTTAAATCTGATACCTGAAGGGACTACACCTTCAGACCTCAAGCTACACCCACTAGGCCAACCACTTAGAGTTTTAAAAAAATATTAGACATTAATTGCATCACAATTTCGCAATTTACCATCTTTTTACACTGCATTTATTTTACGAGTATAATAGGTCCCATATAAGCTCAACTATGGTTTTAGATGTGTCACATGAGATAATAAATTAAGGGGAATTTTTTTTTTTTTCACCTTCATAATAAAATAAATTTTTAATTTTATTAATTTAAACTCAATTTTTTAAATTTTTTTTAATTTAAATTATTCATTTATTTTCGTTAAGTAAAATCGATAGGAAAAAAAATATTTTACTTATTAAACTCAACGAAAAATGGTATTTTAGACATACACCTATATTGAGTTTAATGGTTAAAATATTCTCTCTTTTTTTTTTCTTTTTTTTTTTTGTCAATTTTACTTGATAAAAATAAAGGAATGGTTTAAATTAAAAAAATATAGGATTTAAACTGATAAAATAAAAAATTTAAGATTTATTTTATTATAAAGGTCAAATTCTAAGATTTTTTTTAATTATTTTTCCTAAATTAAATATAGTATAAACAATGGTAACTACTAACTATAATATTATTAAAATGAACATATGTACACAATATAACCGTTCTTGGTTTAACTATAGCTTACCTCAAGTTGTACTCTTTGGTTTTCGAGGAAGGTTTAGCTGTCGTTTGGTAACACTTACGTTTTCAGTTTTCTGTTTATATTTACAAAAATTTTAAAAAATCAAATAAAAATTTGTTTGGTAAAATTTTTGATTTATAAATTAGTGGTCTCAGTTTATAAATTTGGCTAAAAAATGAAAACACAAAAAATGTGTTTCCATTTTGAGTTTTTAGTTTTTTTTTTTTTTTACCACCCAACACTAGCTAACACCTGCAACCATTTTCCACCACCGTCTTTCACCACCACCACCCACCACTACCACTCACCAGCCACCTGTCACCACCACCCGCTACCACCAGCCACCAGCCACCCACTCACCACCACCACCCACCACCCACCTGCCATCCACCCACGACCCGCCATTACTATCCATCGCCTGCCACCACCACCCGCCACCTGCTTGCCACCACCACTTACCACCCACCTGCCACCGCCATCCACCACCAGCCACCCACCACCACTAGCCACCCCCCACCACCACCCACCACCCACTTGCCACCACCACCCACAACCCATCACCACTACCACCACCAACACAACCACCACCCACCACTACCACCACCCACCACCACCACCACCACCACCACCACCACCCACCACCCACCACCACCACCACCACCACCCACCACCCGCCACCGTCACCCACCCATCCACCATCACCACCCGCCATCCGCTACCCACTTGCCACCACCACCCGCCACCACCACCCACTCGTTACTACCCGCCACCGTCACCCATCCACCCATCACCACCACCCGCCACTTACCCGCCACCACCACCTGCTAATCGCCATCTGCCACCCACCTGCCACCACCACCCACCACCACCACCACCACCGCCACCCGCCACCCGCCACCATCACCCACCTACCCACCCACCACCACCACCCACCCACCACTACCCATCACCACCAGCTACCCACCACCCACCGTCACCACTTTCCATTACCGTCTTCCACCGCCACTTGTTACCACTTGCCATTTCTCACTCTTTTTTATATTTTTAAATTTTTTTAAACATTTTGTCAATTATCAAACGCGTTTGTAGTTTATGTTTTTTTAAAAATAAACAAAAAATAAACAAAAACCAGTTTATAAAATTTTTGTAAATATAAACTGAAAACGTAAACGTTACCAAACATATAGTGTTACGAGTTTATGGAGAAATATTAAATGTCGATTAATAATAATCCTTTTCATAATAATTTGAAAATGCCACATAAACATGGCGGGTTACATGGTAACATATTATTAGATTAGAAGTGGGGGTGTACACAACACATGCACATGTGATCATTTTATTTTAGAAAATAAGATGTATGATTGAATTCAAAATATAAAAATTAAAATGATTTGAAAAAAAAAAAAGTGAGAGGTTTTTTTTTTTTAAACACCAATGTAACCCTTTTTTTTTTTTTTATGTTTTCTAGACTAAAGGTTTAGGGTTCATATCCCATTTACCTCATTATATAATTTTGTATTTTAAATTGGTTAGAAGGACATTTTCATAAATGAAAATGAAAATGTCACAATGTGTCAACACCACGTGAAGCCTTTAGTTCACTTTATAATAGTATAAAAGATAGATAGAAGATATAGATAAAATAAATTATGATATCACGTGTCAATAATAGCATTCAATTTAATTTAATTTATATATATATATATTTTTCAGCAGAAGGTTCATATATCCACTTAGAAATATTGCAGTGTTATATATACAATTCATACATATTTTGCCCCGATTAATATTGAGTTTGCTTAAATATTGTAGTATGTATACGTTGAAGTCATTTTACCTTTGATCGGATTTGGATATAATTCAAATATATTCAAATTAGATTGGATTGGAATTTTTATTTTTATTTTTTTATCAGCAAAAAGTTTTATTGATGAATCAACGAAACCATACAGGGAGGAAACATCAATAAAGGGCAACACAGGGCAGCTGGTGTACAAAGAAAGATACACCTAGTGAAATGGAAAGAGGCAACAAAGAACAAGAAACAAGGAGGTTTGGGGATCAAGAATATCAGATTAGCATGACAGTCTATTAATGAAGTGGTGGAGGTATGGTCAACAAGATGATGCACTTTGGAAGCAGATTATTTGCGAGAAGTATGTCTCAGTGGAAGGTAGGTGGTTTCCCTTTTCAGTTGAATCTGCCTCTGTTTCTAAAGTATGGAATGATATTTTGGCTGTGGCTTAGAGGAATGATAGCCTATATCAATTCTACATGGATAATGTGGAACTTAGAGTTGGGAATGGTAAAAGAGTGTTCTTTTGGAGAAACAACTGGATGGGCTTCTCAAGTCTAATGTCCCAATTCCCAAGATTGTTTCAGCTGAATGAAGACAAAGATATATCACTGAGCTTGCAAGTTTCTAGGAGACTTAATCATGGAGAATAGAGTTTGTCTTTTAGAAGACCCCTTTTGGCATGGGAGGAAGAGGAGGTTGGTAGATTGCTCACTTCTCTGCAAGCAGGTCCATGTTTGAGTCTGAATTCGAAGATAGGCTCATTTGGAAGTCTTCACAATTAGGGGCATTCAAGACTAACTATGCCTATTGCTGGGGTGAAGTGAATGATGGTCCTTTGGGTAACTCAACTGATGTTATCTGGAATAATTTTTCACCACCTAAAGCAAAATTCATTTCGTAGCTAGCTTGGAAAGGAAGACTAAAAATAACTGATATGTTGCATAGAATGGGAGTTTTGGAAGGAAATGGGGAGCTTAACTGTATCTTTTGCAAAGAGGAAAGAGAAACAATAGATCATGTTATGATCCACTGCCCATTTGTCTGGAGAATATGGTGCTATAGCCAGATGGTGGGGGCTTCAATGGGCAATTCCTAGATCCATTGAAAGCTTGCCACAATGGTGGTTGGGTTCAAAATTCAAAAAGAAGTAAAGACAAATATGGAGAGTGCTACTATAGCAGTTCTTTAGTTGTTGTGGAAATATAGGAATGAGTGCATTTTTAATAATGTCCAACCCAATATTGATGATCTCTACGACTGTATAAAACTGAGAGTGGCTATTTGGATGAGGTCTCAAGACATTGGGGATTATTTACTCAGTGAATGATGTTGTATTCAATCTGCAGCAAGTTAGGAGATGCTTAGGACCATCCTAATGGGAGCAGCAGAGCTGTGGAGATTAGAGCTGTAGCTACTGCAGGTGTGTGCCACTGTTTTTTTTTTTTTTTTTTTGTGCTGCAGGTGTGGCATCTGCTGCAGAGGTGCTGGACTGTTATCTGTTTGCTGGATTGATTTTACTGGAGCATTCTATTGGAGGCAGGTTGGATTTGATTGAGCTTTTGGGTGACTGATGGATTTGGGTGGAGCATTCTTTGTGTTGGCTTTTTAGTTTATGTTCCTTTTTTCCCTTGCTCAATGTTTTTGTTTGGTTTCTCACCAAACCTGGCTTAGTGATAGCATATAATTGTGTATTCATTTTGGTGCCAACTTAGTTGGTATGGTTTTGTTGCTATATTTGTAAGCTTATGATTCATCAATAAAAGGATTTTTTGCTAATCCAAAAAAAAAAATACAAAAAGCATCATAGTTAAACGAAATGATCCCAACTAGGTTGCCACCGAAAGACAAGCCCCAATCATATGCAAAGCACCATATCAGGGTTGGTGAGAAACCAACCAAAGCAACAAACAAAGAAAAAACAAAAAATAAAAAAAATACCAAAAGCAAACAGTACAAAACACCCCAAAAACTCTTTGAAGAGGTGGTGGTTAATTAAAAGAGTTGGGACATCCATACCTGGTGGTTGAAGAATGGTTGGGCTTGGGATTTTTTAGAGCTATTGTTAAAACTTATAAGGTTCTCACAATCAGAAAGATGCAAAGTCCTTAGTTGAGGGAATATGAAGATATGATCATTGGCATCTTCTTTTCCTTCTGGGTTCTTTGAGACTATGACTTCCATTGTTCCACAACTGTCTACATTGAGTTCTTTTAGATTCTGTAACGGTCGAAGCATATTGGATGGAACCACATTCAACAGTTTCTCACAGCACCAAACCTTCATGACAGTCAATTGGCAAAAGGAGCTTGCTTCTATTTGTGGGTCTTGTAGTAATTGATTGTTCCAAATCTTTGTAATTTTAGGCACCTGGACAATGTCCAATGCCTCCAATGCAGGGAAGCCAACCTATAAAGTCGTTTACGACACATTTCGTTAGTAACTTCAAAAATAAACGACTTCTCATGTCAACATTCTAGTAGCGGGTGTTTGAATCTATAGAAAGAGGTGTGATGGAAATTTGGAAGAGAAAGATGTGAAAGTTGAGTCGAGATTGTTTGAATGGTAGTTTGACCTCTTAATGAATATGCTAAAATTTTGAATACATCACCTAATAACAAAGAAAAAATTAAGTTGCGTAGCTTTCTGATTTTTAGTCTCAAATGCCATGCCATGTGCCAAAAAATAATCAAGAAAATCTATTCTAATACAGTATGTAGAGCTTCAATTCCCCTTCATATTTCCCCCTAATGAACAAATTACTAAGTTGCCTAACATATGGGCAAAACATAAGGAAAATTATGTTGACATTTGTCAGCTGAAGATTTTTTGAAGACGGTTATATATTTGAAAGAGGAGTGCTATATATTATCAAAATATTTAACCAAAACTCTTTATTTTCTATGTGATTTCTGGTATGGAATAGCAAGTGTCATGTTATTTTCAAAATATGGTGAGTCGTACACGTGTACATTACTTTTATTGCATGATTACATATGAGAGGTGAAATAAATATGATAATAAATAACGTTTCTCATTTGAAAAGGAGAAAAATTTTGTGCTCATCAATTTTCAAAGAAAGAAAATGCTATAATCGTGGTTATCCATTTTAGAATGACAGATAGACCATAAGTGACAAGAACTGCTATTAACAAGGGTTGAATAACTTGTGAGAGAAAATTGAAGAGAGAGAGAGAGAGAGAGAGAGTAATCTTTCTATGATGCAGTTTTAAATGCCTTAACTTTTTGTATTGATGTAATCTCACTTGTAAATAGTTAATTGCATTAATATATTTTCTTTTCACCGATCCCAAAAAATAAATAAATAAATAAAGGAAAAAAAAAAGTCTTCTATGGTATCATACCGAGTACCAAAAGAAAAGGGTTGGGAGATAAGAGTCATCATGTTATGACATTCTCTAAATAATACATAAAAGGTTGAGAAAGCATACCTTCTCATTAAAAAGAGACTCTGCATGGATAGAAGAATTTCCCTCTGATGTTCTCGTCTTCTTCATTTCAGGGTAGAAGCTGATGAGGTTACCCAAATTCCTCAACTCCATATATTTCAATTGACTAAAATTTACCTTATTCGCTATTTCCCCTTCATCTTTCTCTCCTTCAGTTCCAACTATTTCTTCCATGATCTCGCAATTTTGTATTTCTAGTCGTTGGAGTTGCAAAAGTGCTCTTGTGAAGGATGAGGAGAAAAGATATTTGGAATTGCAATCTCGAACTTTTAATACAATCAACTTATTAAAAGGCCCTGGTGGATTTAGTTCATGACTTCCCATGAACCATTTTGGTTTTCCAAGCAAATGTTCCAAGTCATCACAATTGATAACTTCAAGAAACTTCAAGTTTAAAAACCTGTCATGTGCCACCTTCTTCAAACCTTGTATTTTTTTCAAATATAGCACTTCAACTTTGTCAAACAAGACCATTAGCTCATCTGGTAAGGAAATTCCTTCAAGTTTCAAGATCCTTGTTGAGGAATAATTTTCATTCTTTCCAAATCTACCACCCACAGATATTTTAAATCTGATCAAGTTCTCAAATCTAAGGTCCTTGGGCAATAGCATCACATTTGGTATATGAATATGTAGAGTGGTTAATCGAGTCAATGACTTTAGCTCAACCAAGCTCACATTGCTTATTTCCTTGTTGACTGTTGTTGCCTCCCATTGATCAAAGTTATCTGAAATGTATAATTCTTCAAGGCAAGATAAGTTGGATATGATACCTTGTGGAATCACTGTGAGTTGGTCACAATTTCCCAAATCTAACAATCGAAGACGAATCAATTGTCCAACCTCTGGTGGCAACATCATGATATCAGAACCCCGAAGGCTAAGTATTTCAAGGGTATTCTTTAGTTCCTTGAGTATAGTTATGTCTTCCAACTTGCATTTATTTAGACGTAACATTCAAAGGTTAACCAAATTTGCAAGTGATGATGTTAGTGGAGCCATACTTATTCCACTCACATCTAAAACTGCAAGTCTATCCATCCCACTAAAAAACATGTCTGCAACTTTAAGCAAGGAATTGTTATACTCCAACAATAAGGTGTGGAGTTGTGGACATCCTAACTCATTAGGAACATCATGAATGGTTTCAGACACTAATGAGATTGCTGAGTAAGATTCATATGTACCTTTCTCCAGCCATTCTTGGACACCATGTTTTACAAGAAATGCTTCCTGCTCTTTTGCAATTGAAATGGCAACATCTCGAATGACATCATGCATTTTGACGACATTTTCATCTGTGGCGTCTAACAGCAAACAGCTAGTTTTGAGGGTTTCGACCACTGTAAGTACTCTGTATCTTGCTTTTTCTAGTGTATCTGGGTTTTGATCCAGCAACCTCCTCGCCACGCAATGTTTGACCAAGTCATCAATTGAAATCTCGTTGTCTTCAGGAAACAGACAACAGAGCAAGAAGCAGGATTTTGCATCTTTGGATTCTAGACAATCGTAGCTCAACTTTAACGAGGCATACATTTTTGGGTCAATTCCCTCAACATTTTTTAGCATGTTATTTCTCAATTGATCAAGTGCATCTTCCCAGGCATATTTCTCCTTGTTTTTCAATGCTGCTCCAACTGCAAGTATAACAACCGGCAAGCCTTGACACTCTTTACACACCGCCTTTGCTAGTAAATGTAGATGACGAGAATCAACAGAATTTCCCACCACCTTCCGAAATAGGGCCAATGCTTCTACGTCTGATAACACTTGGATTGGAAAGTCTCTATCAACTTTCATATGTTTCCACACACTTCGGATTCGAGATGTTAGCACAACTTTGCAGCCTTTGTTTCCATCAGTGATAGGAATACCTATTTCCTTAAAGTTCAGTTCTTTCCATATATCATCCAATATTATGAGATTTTTCTTTCCATTGTTCAATCTATTCCATAGTTGATCGGCTCTTCCCACTTCGGTTTCCATATCAAGTTTTAGATTCAAACGGTCAGCGAGACGCCCTTGAATTTTGAACACGTTTGCATCTTGAGAGACAGCTACCATCACCACTTCGTCAAAAAGCCGGTGTTCTTTCATTTGTTTGCCGACCTCTTCAACCATCGTCGTCTTGCCAACCCCTCCTGTTCCATATATCCCAACAATGTTAACTGTGGAATGTTTTAATGCATCCATGATTCTCTTCAAAACCAATGCTCTTGAATCCAAGCTCACATAATCCGAATTGGACGGGAATTGAAGTTCCGAAGGAGGTGGCTTTGCGCGTGCAACTCTCTCAAAACTTCCTTCTTCTCTTAGTTTTTTGGCATCATGAATCTTCTCTTGGGCTTGCTTGCTCAGTCGGTAGCGCCAAATGAAATTAGGGCATGAGAGTTTAAAGCACTTACACTGCATGTTTTCCTTTGCAGTTTTCTCATCCATAAATTCCTCAACTGCTTCTGTCATCCCGTCCACCTGGTTTAGCCAGTTTGAAACATCATCGTTAACATCTTCACCACGGGTTAGGGCTTCATCAACTTTTCCTTTGTTTTTTCCTCTATGTTTTTCAAGGATCTTCATTTCCGTGTCCAAGGCCTTCAGGTTCTTCTTGTAGAAAAGAAGAAAACCGACATGACGCACCACTGATTTAATCACTACATTAGTGATTTTCCCTGAAATTGAAGACACAATTGCGTGCGGAGTACACATTTTCAATTCACTTTTTTTTTTTCTTCTTTTTTTTCTTTTTTCTTTTTTGTTTTTTCTTCTGTATGTATTGTGTTCTTTTTTTCCTTTTTCTTTTTTTGGGTCTTCTTTTCTTTCTTTCTTTCTTTCTTTTTTTTTTCTTTTTCTTTTTCTCACTTTACTTTTCTTTTCTTTTTTTGTTTTTTGTTTTTTGTTTTTTTGTTTTTTTTTTGTTTTTTTTTTGAAGGATACAAAATAAAAGAAGTACAAAGCAAATGCCAACAAGAGCAAAGAAATGAATGACTGTAAATATTGCAGAAAAGACTAGTCAAGGCCTCCTGTTACTACTCAACTCTTCATATCTTTCAACTTCAAAAGCCAAAGACGTCAACTATCAGGGATGTGTTTGAGAAGACAAATCTTCTTTGTATCTGCATTTTAAATACAGAGTGTTACAATGGTTGAGAGAAATATGTATCAATTGTATATATGAATCAAGATACAAGGACTCCTATATATATAGAAGAGTATTATAATCAAGTATGGAAGGTAGATTTACGGGGAATCAATCCCTAATATGTATACCTAATTTATGGCCTAAATATATACCATGTATATTAACCTAATATATACCATACATATTAACATCCCTCTCAAACTTAAGGAGGATAAACATTAACCAATTTAAATTTGGAAATCAAGTCACTGAAACGACCAAGAGGATGAGCCTTGATGAAAATATCAACAGGCTGATCAACAGAAGTAATAGAAAGAAGATGGACAGTGCCGCAAGTTTTTATGATTGATTTCGAGAAATATTAAAAAAATAATATTATTTGTAATTAGTGTATTATAGACAATACAAAATAATAAAAAAAAGATATAATTCTTAAAATAAATTATACAATGATAAATTATTCTTTTATACAAAATTTGATTAAAAGTTCAATATAATGGTAATACCATGTCATCATTGGTATGTGATATCATCCACTAATAGTAAATAAAAACATAGAGAGTGAACATCACATGTCAAATGTAACTAACAATCCAATAAATTTTATATCTTTATAATGAGATTCCTTATATTTGCATGTTACTAATAATGACATCACCGTTACATTCAAAAAATTTTTGTAGATAATATGGTTTATAGTAGTCTCTTCATTTTCAATCAAAATAACCATTATTATTTTCATAATTTTTAAAATGTCGTTAACATTTCACTCCAATAATATTTTTGTAATTTTTTTATTTAAAATATTTTCTTTATATTTACAAAATAAAAAAATCTCAAAATCCAAGGGAGGCACGTGACCTCCCTGGTCCCTCACTTCCTCTGCCACTGGCAGTATCGAAGAGGTGAAAGCTCTAGTCACAAAATAGGTAGATGATAGAAAGTTAAAGTTTCCTCAAGTAGAGGAATTCCTACCGAAGAAAGACTGTGAGAGTCTTGATTATTGTGTTTTCCACCACACATTAAATCATCCCATGGAGAACTGCTAGACATTGAGGAGGATTTTCAGAGAGAAAGTTGGAGCAAATGAGCTAAAGCTCGAGAAATAGGGGCCCCTTGATATCTGGGAAAATGTGGCTATGATAGCATATAACGGGTCAGTGATTGAAGCAACTACAAATCTGGAGGATGAGGAGTTTTTCCTCGAGGACACCTTCGATTGTAAGGATGAGGTTAACTACTATGGAGCGCCCTTTAATTCAAAAAGTGGACATCATGTTCGCATGGCATCTTACTTTGACGAAACCGAAGAGATGGTTAACTATGAGCCGCAAAGGGTAAAAAAAAGACTTGAATCACTATGCAAAGACTCTCCAAGATAACATCAAGTTCAAATAATTCTTCGATCAACTCAGGCTTTCCAGGAAAACAAGAACTGAAATTACCAAGTCTATTATCAATATTACCGAGGCACATCATGACGAGTGCATGAAAACATAAAGGCCTTATAAGATAGTCTGGCAAGTTCAAGTGGATGCCACAAAGTGGATGATGATTTCTGAGCAAGCCCTCTTTAGAATGCGAAGTTCATTAAGTGTTATTACCCTTAGAAAGGCCTATCTATCTTTATTTACAACTTT